>LJPI01000981.1:38147-490172 GCA_001430955.1 Chrysosporium queenslandicum | reverse complement strand
GGGGAGTTGTTAGTCAGCAAGCTGCCCTAACAGAGCTATACCCTTTAGGGTTAGCTCCGACGCTAAGGATAGGAGGGATTGAGTCCACTGAAGCAACCGTTTCATTTAGGCGTTAGTATTCTCCGCATCCGAAACCTTAATCTTCAAAGGCTACTTATGTAATCACTGAGCAAAAAAAGTTTCCATCAGACAAGATCAGAGTGAAGCAGAGGATGAGCAGGGAGATACACCTGGCAGCTGTTTGGCCGTGTGATTTGTTAGGCGCCTAAGCCCAATCATTTGGTCTTACTGTCGCGCGTTTGAAAATGCCAACCTTCTTTACGCTTCCAGCGTCCCAACGCAAGCGCAAGCGGGAAGATCAAGCTGCCGCTCCGGCTTCGAAAAAGCGAGGCCTCGCGGCAAAAGCGAATGCACCGCCAATTGAAAGAAGACGAAAGAGGGAAGAGAGAGACGAGTCCATTTCAGGAAGCGAATCCGACGACGATGACGTCGTAGAATCAGGCGAGGAGTCGATTGACGAGGATGAGCTCTCAGGCTCCGAAGAGGAGGAAACCGCTGCGGAGCGCAGACTACGTTTGGCGGAGAGATATTTGGAGAACATCAGAGAGGAAGTAGATGAGGCAGGATTTGATGCTGCGGAAATAGACCGGGACTTAATTGCGGAGAGATTAAAAGAGGATGTCGTAGGTGACCCCATTTTGCGTGCACCGCTCACAGCGAGACTAACCCGTGCTAGGATGAATCGAAAGGCCGGACTTACCGTCAAATTGCTTCTCAATTATCCTTTGCAACGGCTTCTCATTCATTCTTCCGCGCCGATACCCAGAGCACGACTTCAGTCGCAATCCACTTTCCATATATCTACACCGTTTCGAAGGATAAGACACTTATAAAATGGGAATTGATCCCACCTGTCAATGTTCCTGATACCGAACAGTCAGGGACACGAAAACCGCGCCCTCTCCGCAAAAAGCCAAAGAAATTCCGATCTGTACGCGGGCTGCAAACGGGCGGAGATGGGCAAGAGTCTCAGGGCCATACGGGGGATATCCTCTCGGTTGCTGTCTCGCCATCCGGACAATTCGTTGCGACAGGAGGCATGGATAAGAAGTTAATAATATGGGATGCAGATTCGTTAGTTCCGCTGAAAACCTTTACTCAACACCGTGATGCCGTAAGCGGGCTATCCTTCACTCGACGCATTTCCGCAACCATCACAGGAGAGCAACTATTCTCCTCCTCATTTGACCGCACAATAAAAACATGGTCTCTAAACCCCGGTTCCTATGCCTATGTCGAGACTCTCTTTGGACATCAGGATCATGTACTTTCGGTTGACTCTATGGCCACCGACCAGTGCGTCAGTGTCGGCGCCCGCGATCGTACTGCCCGGCTATGGAAGGTAGTCGACGAAACTCAACTTGTTTTCCGTGGTGGTGGATCCAAAGGTTCCGAATATTCCGAGAACTCCATTGACTGTGTCGCGGTCATCCCGCCTGCGCATTTTGTCACTGGCTCCGACGACGGATCTCTTTCCCTTTGGTCGATGCACAAGAAGAAACCCTTGTTTACGGTCCGCCAGGCTCACGGGCTAGACCCTGTACCCGACCCCGAGGAGATCTCTCCTGACCAAGATCCCGCAGTGGCAGCACGAAGTACGAAGTATATGCGACCAACACCACGATGGATTACAGCACTCGCAACTCTACCAGGCACGGACATCGTCCTGAGCGGAAGTTGGGACGGATGGATTCGAGCATGGCAAGTCTCCGAAGATAAGAGAAAAATAATACCACTTGGGTGCGTTGGCGGAAAAGATTTGCCCACTACGCTTATGAATGACCGTCTTGAATTCAACCCTGCCCAAGCGCTAACAAGCACGTCAATTAATGGCAACACCTCACCTCGCGAGCCTCCGTTGAATGGTATAGTAAACGACATTGCTGTGTTTGAGCACCGTCCCCAAGACTCAAAGGCTCCACAACCAAACCGAACGAAGAAGCAAGGCTCTGGGCATTCGCAGACACAGCAAAATATTCGACCGGGGCTCTGCATAGTTGCAGCACTGGGGAAGGAGCACCGCCTAGGTCGGTGGAAAGTCTTTGGCGCTTCTGATAGAAAGAAAATCGGGGGTTCAAACGGCGGAGGGAGGAATGGAGCGGTTGTTTTTGAGGTGCCCTTCCTGACCAATACCAGCGTGGATGACAGCTGAACCGGAGAACAAGTGTACTATATCTGTATGTATGTACAGTACATACGTATCTCCTACCTATCAGTACAGCTGCGCGGCTGACTTCGAGATTGACGACCGTAATCCCATGGCATACTTCTGGATTGGCGCGCTGTACATATACCGAGTTGGCTAAAAGTAAGATTATATCAAGATTAGGTCACTTCAATAGGGCCTTACATTTGTCAAGCTAGAACGCTTCGAAACAAACCTATCCAAGCTAGTACAGAGGGGAATCAAAGCAATGGTTTGTGACTTTTGGGCTCCTGAAGTCCTGAGGTTTCGTCGAAGCTCATCAGATGAAAATGCTTTCAATTCACGAGTCTCCATGTACCGTACTTCAGCCTATCTCCCAAGCCAGCGAACCCCAGGAACACCATAGACCAATGGTGTAGCATTGCCTGAATGAACCATACAAGCCTAGCGCAAAATCAGACACATATAATAAGGCCGAACCAGCTGCATGCCCATAAGATACCCAGGTAAAATTCATGCGCTCAATGAGATGCATTTTCGATTCTCCAACGCCATATGCAATCCATATCCTATTACCGCCCATAACACCCAAATCCATAGAAACGAACACCTCACGAACAACTGAAGATTTTCACTGGTCAGCCTTCAGCGCCATGTACCTTTGATCAACTCGAAAATGAAGGCATTTATAGCATTATTCAACCATGGCCAAGAAAAACCATTTCACATGTAAAGCTACGACAAGTCTTTCAGCAGAGCTCTGCCTCTGCGTTGACATTTTCAATTCGACGTCTGGGCGAATAAGGTGAGTCGCGGGCATGCCTTGCTGGTCGTCGTCGTCGTCTGACTGGGCCGCGGGGGCCCTCCGAAGAACTATCGTGCATCGAAGGGGTAGGGCTTGTTGCCGATGGTATTACACTCGTGCGCGAGCTCGAAACACTGGAAGCTGAAAATTGGCGTCTTCGTCGAGACGTCGCCGTTGCTGTCCTAACAGGCTCATCATCTTCATCGTCTTCAAAATGGATAATTGCAGGATTCTGGAACAAACCAGCGAAGCCATGCTCACTGGTACCTTCAGACATGCTATCGCCGATTTCGCTGGGTACGTTCTCATCGGCAGTGGTAGGTGAGTGGACTGATCCTTCAGTCAAATACTCTTGATTCCCAACGACTGTCGGGGTCGCGGTGTCCGAACCACCTGCATAATCTTCTTCATCCCCTTCGCCTCCTTCATCATCTTCATCCTCCTCTTCCTCATCGTCAATGAAAGATCCCATGGCATCTGACTCCGATTCATCCTCACTATTGTCGCTAAGGGATGGAAGACTCCCAGAGTATGGTCTGAAACCTTGATAGGAAGCCTCAGAATCAGAGACACCCTCGGTCAAGTCATCCATCATCATAAGATCCTCGCTATTATACCCCAAGTACGCTTCGTCTCGGAAAATTTCCAACATCGCCGATTCGTCTGAATCATAGTACTCGTCGTGGCTGAAAGAATCTCTGACATAGCCGCAATGTATACAGTCGCCATCTTCTAATTCCCAAGCACATACGGGACAACGTTCGACTCCGTCGGCGATATCGTGGATTGGCATTCCCCCGAGTATGGCGTTCCGGAAACAGCCCTGGAATAAACCTCCTGAATCCTCGTTCTTCTTGTCTGAATCAATTTTCTCGGTTTCTGCTTGCTGATTTGTTAAATGCTCGGCTGTCGTTTCATCCTTTTCTAGCAGCTCAGGCCGGGTTATGAAAATCTGCACTATATTGCGAATCTAAAACCCCGATCAAATTTTATTAGTTCAACGTGACGAGATGTAGATCATAAAGAAAACGTACCATGTAAGCAGGCGCAGGTTCCGATCGCACCGGAGCTCGACAGTCTGGACATGTCTTTTTGCGTTGGTGGCTAACGAACCACTGAGTGAGGCACTGCACACTGGTGAGCCCGGCCGTTCTGGTAGACGGGGGCAAGTTTTAGCGTCGTGACTTACACTGTAGCAAAATGTATGCCCGCATCCGAGAGTGAATGGTTCGTAGAGCGGTCTCACGCACACTCCGCAGTAAATTAAACTCCTGATATCATCAATATCCTTCTGAAAGGTCTGCAGAAGCTGTGGTATGTGAGCTGAGATTCCGGCTGTCCAGTAAACCAATGATTACTTACCCCTGTGGGATCTGGAAGTTTGGATGACTGCAAGCTTATACTCATTTCGCAGGCTGATAACTTCCTCTTCCTATTCAGAGAAGACATGGTTTTTTGGACGAAGCCCTGGCGGGGAGAGCAAAGAAGGGAAAGTGAGGAATGGTTCAAAAACTGCTTAGGAAAGTATGAGGGGCTCTTAAAAGTTAACCAATGCCGTTCACAAAGTCCAGATTTGTGTCAAATGTCAAGAGGCCCGAAGCCCTTCCCACAGTCCGAGTCGTGGATGATTGGGTCACGACGCGACAAGGGTTTTGGGTTCAAAAGCAGGCGACCCGGAGCAAATGAAGTGAGGCAACGCGGGTAGATACTGGGAGCATTTTTCAAAAAGAACGGCCTTGAATCCGGTGTCAATTTTTAACTGCAGGGCAGCGAGTGGAATCGCGTCGTGTGCTTGAAAAGCTCTTGACAAGAAAATTGATTCCAGAGGCCGTATGTTGTTGATGGAAGGATGACGGAGCTTGAGCACCACCAGCAGCCACTAGTCCCGATGCAGTTAGATCTACTTGTGCCTGATTACTCAGCGGCAGACGTCGCTTCGCGTCTTCCTCACTTTGCACGACCATCCAGGTTGACATCTCTCTACCTCTTGCTTGACATCAATTGATTGGTAGTGAGCTATCCCAGGTTACGCTTGGCTGGTGGTTGGTCTTCGACTGGTGATCTCCCCGGTCTTCACTATTCTCAATATCTAGGACAATCAACGATGATCGGAGTGTACGTTCGAGTAACGCCACTCCCGTGCAGCACAATTAAGATTCGTCTATCACGCCAATTCACATTCTATCAGACTTTCTGCACCCTTCTCTACCGTCCAGATGTTCACAACCTTCAAGCCCACAGACTCTAGTAACCTATGCCAGTGTTTTGCGGTGCGTTCCTGGGATGAAAACAGCGCCAGCATCGTCATATCCAGCGAAGTTGTTTCCCAGTAAGCATCAGTGTCAGGAATGACATTCTCATTGATCAGAAGTTTGGAATAGCCAGGCTCCATTGCTGCGACGAGATTGGTTAGGATTTTTACCGCCATTTCATCGGGCCAGTCGTGGAGGATGGAGTGCATGAAATAAGCCCGGGCAGCTAGAGAAATGCGGTCAGCAGCAAGCGGCATCGAAACACATACAAAGAAGGGGCGTACCTTTCACAGGCTGCTCTGTAAAAAAGTCGTGTTCCATTGCAACGATACTCGAGTCTATTTGTTTGCGGGTTTCCTTGATCACATCAGGAAGGTCTTGGACTATCAATTTACCAGAACGCTTTGGCCACTTCTTTCTGAACTCCATCAAGTCGTGTCCAAGACTGCCGCCAACATCAACAATAAGAGGAGCATCCGCTTCAGACTTGGCACCGCCAAGGAGCCGCCCTTCAACGGGGAAGAATCCGGGATCCATCCAACTGGGTCGGCCTTGATGATACGCGGACATATGATTGTTGAACTCACTGCCAATTTTGGGGTTTGCTCCCAGGTACTCGAAGAAGCTGAGATTCGTGTTGAACCCAATCTGGAAAGGAGAGTCCTTCAGATTACTTGGGTTTCTGTATCCACGCTTTCTAAAGAACTCGGGCAGTGCGTGGGAAGCGGACGTGACGCAGCCAGTCCTGAGTGAAACCGTGTTAATTTCCAGGAAAAATATTAGGTACTTTGGTGAAATACAGAGAGAATAAGATACCACATACATGCAAGGCCAACCGTCGAGGTATTTCTTAATTGTTAAAGTTTTCGACAATCCGTTGGCGCGGTATCTGTCGGATCCAGCTTCCATCACAACACCCATTGCAGCAAGGTGTTTGAGCATTCGGCCTACATTGATCGTGAGCGAAACCTCCCACTGCAGAGGCTAATTTGCAGAACTGACTGAGTAGAGATGGGTCCGACTGCGTTGCGTCTGCAAGCTCACGGACCGTTTTAGACTTGTCATCCCGGGTCAAGGCGCAGAAAAGGCCCATCTCAATCCCGGTTTCGATCGTGCCAAAGGTACTCGACTAATAATCGAAAATAAAATTGATCAATCGCCGCCCTAGGGAGGGTAGTTCATAGATGAATCCTACGACAAGGCTTACCTGTGCCCAACAATACCTAATCATAGCCTCTCGAGGAGTCTCGAGGGCATACACCAAGGACCGGGCAGTCTCCAGAAGCTTCATACGGTTGCGAGGCTCAGCAACATACTCCTTCCCGAGACTTGCAATCTGTTCGAGCAGCCGGGGAACATCTTCGCCTGCGGTGGGTATTATGGCAATGCGCTCATCCAGAATACCCCCTTCTTCCATCCCATTCAGCTCGAAAATACCCTCTTTGCTTGGCTCTCCCATGTTTAGTGTTGAATTTATTCATCCAATGCCTGATAACGAGTCTCCAAGGTGCAAGCAAAAGCAACAGTTATGAAGAGGGATAGTGAGTCAATTTCAATTGATAAAACAGGTGGGCTGACCCGTTTTGGATGAAAATTCTTGCAGAGAACATGGTATAACTGAGCCCCTGTTGCGATCTACAACCAGGGGAATTTTCTTAACTTGATATAAGTCTAGCTAGCTTGCATTGGGGCGGTCGAGACAGTCCCGAATGAATCCACCAACATGCATATTCCGTCTTCCCCAGTACTAGGCCGCCTAGATTCTACAGTCCGAGAAGCATCAATATGCAATAAGAGGCTCTGTGCACAGATGCACATCGCCGCAGCGCCCAATAGCATCACCCCCAGGATTTCAAGCTCGACAATTCCGAAGCAATTTCCTATCTTGTACGGAGCACGGAGTGCCCCGTACTGAGTGAACGGGTTATTTTGGCCGTCAAGCTTGCGTCGACATTCCCCCGATAAATGCGGCAAGCACTGGCCAGGCTATCAAGGAGAAAAGGGCTCTTCTAACCCCCATTCAATATCGAGTCTAGCTAAACCAACAATAACCTTAATTGGTCCACTGGGAAAGTCATCCACCCAATTTTACTGTCAGGCCACTACCAAGAATCCACCCCTGTTCTTTGGCTTCATACCGGTTACTTGTCCTAACAGGGAACAGGCAGAATGGAATTGCTGCGTGAAGGAAAGAATTCGAGAAATTTGTTGGTACTTGATGTCTCAGAAGTGTGACCTCCAACTGCCTTTTCGCTGCTGACAACACAGAGAAGAACATAAGTACGGAGAGCGCGCTAAAAAAAAATTGGGTTGGCTGTTTAGGCCAATCGGGGAACTTTACATCCAAACGGCGAGGGGGCGGCTTCCCGCGCCCGTGGAGCCGCCAACGGTGTTCGATGTGGGTAGTGAGGATCCCAATTTTCATTTTGCATGACAGTTTTCCAACTTTCTGGGAACAAAGGACCCTCTCCGTGTGATCAGGATGGTGAATTTTGGTGCTCGCTCATGAAACAAAATAGTATCTTCTACGGGGTATTTCGAAGAACTATTGAGAGTTTCCACCAGCTTGATCTGTCTATTTTCAGCCGCTGGCGAGCTAATAGTCCTTCCTTGAAGAGAGAAGTTAGGCCCCGGCTTGTCTTCCGTATGCGTGAGAAGAACGAGTGAATCCCGGGCGAGTGGAAAGGCCGCGGCTTTGAGAATGCCAATTCTGGAGCATACTGGTCTCCAAGTGGGATAACTTTCTCACTGATCCCTGTCCCCGGGACCGTTATGGACACAGAAGGGACAGACTTCCGCGTCACTCCACTCCCTGCCGTCTCGCCGGGTCCTGAGTCGGCAAACTCTTGCAGTGGGTAACAATGTCAAGGGTCCGTTTGGATATATGGCAAAATTCAGTTAGTCTCCAGGTCAGGTGCTCTCCAATATGTCTACTGAATACGGAATACTGCGCAGTACTATCCTGTATCAGGGCACTTCCTTCTAGTTCTCATCCGCATCAACCTGTTGCTTCACCTAGCAGGTTCAGATACCCACATAAGATCGACGCTCCTTTAAGTAACGTATTTGTGGTGGCAGGATGTCACCTTATATATGACTCTAGGGGCATCGAGGTCTTTGGCAACTTTTCTTTGGCGGTGCGGACATTCATCTTATCTCAACCGGCCGACCTACTGAGCACTTAAATATGACTTCAAACGAACGGAATAAGGATGCCGACAAAGGGCCAATGCTGCTGGCGGTGATGTGGTCGTTGACCATTGTTACTACGCTTATTGTGGTTGCGAGAGTATATATCCGAGCGAGAATTGTGAGGAACCTGGGGTTGGACGACTGGCTGATCATCGTTGGAATGGTGAGATCACGCCTTACTGGCTCTTCATCCTCGAAAGACGCCTGACCGGTCGCGCATAGGTGCTGGGTGTTGTCTACGTCGCCATAACCCATGCCAACGTAATTGTCGGCTACGGAAAACAGCAGAGCACCCTTGATATTGACCAGATTGAGACGGCTATTTTGTTGAATACTGTCAGTTTCGTATTCGGCATCATGTCATTCACTATCCCCAAGCTCGCGGTGGCCGCAATGTTGAATAGAATTTTGAATCCCAGTCGCCCTCAACGCTGTTTCCTTTGGGGTTTGACTGGATTGGCCACCGTGGTATCGATTGCGTGTATCCTGGTCTTATTCACGATGTGTTCCCCTCCTGAGGGTCTATGGAGAATAAGAATGGGTGCCAAATGCAGAGATCCCTGGATTCTCATTAATGACGCTATCTTTACAGGGTGTATGTTCCAATCCCATTCGAGTGCAGTAGAGAGTCGAGCTGATACTGAGAAATCCACAGCCGTGTCTGCATTCGTTGATTTGTACCTGTCAATCTATCCAACAACGGTGTTGTGGAAACTTCAAATGTCGACTCGAAAAAAGCTGGCATTGAGTGCTGCTCTCGGCCTTGGATCAATGTGAGTTTCGGGTCTTCCTTTCTATTGGGTCGGTAGGATAGAGCGCTGATAGCCTCAAATAGTGCTTCTGCCATGGCCATCATTAAATGCACTCAGCTTAAGGGGCTCGCTGACCAGTCCAATTATACATGTAAGGGGTCTCCGTTGACTCTTTCTTCCATAGTAATGAATTTGATACTGATGTCTTTTTTATAGACAGCACTGCCGAGTTGGTAGTTTGGACCAAGTACAGATCCATTCAGCGTTAATGCGCAGCTTCACTCACTGACTGCCTCATAGTATCGAAGCGAACGTTGTTGTTATAGCGTCTTGCATTCCAACCCTTAAGCCTCTCCTTGAGCGTATCAGTGGAACGATAAAGAGTTCCCGAGGGAGCAGTAATCGTTACTACAGCCGCTACGCCAAAGACAGCAGTGGGCACATGGCCTCTTCGTCACAGCGAGGCAAACGGTTCAACTCCAAGAAGCACAGCATTTCGACTACCAATGCGGTCAGCGAAGAGAGTATCTTGCCTACATGCGAACCCAAAAACGGGATTACACGGACAGACGACGTTTGTATTGAGTATGAGCTGCAGGACGGGCTATCGTCAAGAGAGGCTAGTACTTTCAGGCAGCACGTTTGAATTGAAAGCAGCGGGAAATCACCGGTATTTAGACCTGTGATCGGGGTGCTACTCATATGCTCAGCTTAATAGACATGATGTCAATTGACCACTGGTCAGCGTTTCTTCCCGATCGAGGGGCTGCCAGACACCAAAGACAATCACATGAAAGCCGCGGTCCCATTGATTATGTGATGTATACTCCGTACACATACTTCAATATCGCAAAAAGATTCAAAAGGGGCGCAAGCGGCAAGCCTAGGGGATAAAATTTAGATAGTATGTACATACATAGGGAGTAGACGGTGGGAAACATATGGGAACTTTTAGACATGAAATAGGCTTCTTGCACATATAGTACTTCAAAACATTGGCAACCCCTTGAAAGGCGCAGAGACATGAATTTAGCTCCCGCATCACCCGACTCGAGACACCTTGGTCGGAGCCAGTTGATCGATTGGTGATGAAGCTATATGGAGTATGAGGTCACTGTTCTCCGTACGGAGTAATTCTGCGGTATTCAAACCAGGTATTTTTACCGCACAGACGCTCCGTTACCGCAATAATTACCACTAAAAAGGTCCGGTCTAACCTTTTCGGGGCAAAGTTTCCTCCTGCAGCCTTTCTACTTTGGGACTAGCGCGAGATACGCCTTCCGCCATCATTTATTACTTGGACAGCACCCCCGCCAGCACGTCTTCCCATCGTCCCGCTTCATCTTCAGCGTTTGTGGTATGACAATTGTTGGGATGAATAAGACAGAAGCAGATGTGAGCATAGCGGCTCGGACATATTCTATGCCTTGGTGGTGGGGTTACTCTTTTCAAAGTAGGTTAACCCTTTCTTTTTGGGCCATGGTGACCGCTGATACTCTCTTTCCTAGTCACTTCGATCCTTCTGTGCGTCTCTTAAAACAAGGATGGAGTGAGAATTGCCGGCTTGCAGACAATTGAATTCAACGTCGCACTTTGGGACACTTGATCTACCATTGCAGCAGTTAGGATAAGCTCCTTCGAGGGCTGGTAGCTCTGAGGGAGAGGTACAGTCTCCGGAAGCTCCCAAGGCAGAAGAACCTGTGACAAAGGTCATTGATATTGTCGAGTATCTACCTATTTAACGCTGCTATGCAGAATTGAAATCGTTTTTGGAATTTTTGCTTCCTATCTACCTACGGGCGAAAACTAAGTTGTCTCCAGTACTCTGTCAATTCAGTTGACATACTTTACAACAAATCTCGAAAGCCCTATGCAACTTGCATTTGCCACGACATCATTCGTGTCAAGCAATCCCCGCTGAGCGAGAATGGAAGCATATTCTGGGCACTTTGTGTCCTACCATGCTCGCATTTTCTCGCTGGAGCCGAAAGCGGTAGCCCTAACGAAGCTGCTTCCCAAAGCGACAACGAATTATTATTCCAAAAGCGACATTGCTAGATACATCATCTCCCCGATGCAGCACACCGCAGTATCAACAATAACAGTACGAAACGAAATTGAACAAGCCAATGGATCCAAATCAAGGCCAAGTCGGGTTTATCGATGTTATGTTCCGATGCACCATTCACCTTTGATGAAAAATCGCCATTATCTACTCGGTAGTAGTACGGGCACGCTTCCTTGAACGCTCCCGCAAATCCTCCGAAACCAAATGACTGTCGTCAGTGAAACCCTTTGTGACCTTATCTTCATCCACCATTTCTCTGTTCATGTGAGCCAGGAAATTCTCCTGTACTAGCAGGAACTGTTTGAGACTGCGAGTATCAAGGGGTCGATGCGCTCTTTTTTGGTCACGTATCTCCTTCAGCTTCGAGCGAATTCTCTCCTCGAGTATTTCAAGTCTGTACTCGCTAAATTGAAAATAGAGCTCTGACAAGTCCGAAATCGCACGCACTGTTGTGAGAACTGTGTCATCAGGCAATTCTGGGGAACGAGGCCGGAACGATGTGACCATGGTGATGCGTTCGGTAGATCCGAGGGCACGCAACGCGACATGTTCAATATATCGTCCCTGAAGCACGACAGCGCAGCCCTGCCATGCTCTGGTTAGTTACGGGCAATGCGATGCTATCTTATGGCCTTGGAAAGAAGACTCACCATCTGTGGTCCTCTTACTTTAAGAATACTGCGATCGCCTCTGCGGAGAGCCGTTTCACCTCCGATCATATTGCTGCAATCACTCAACATGAGCACGCAAACAAAAGGGTAACTGTCAGTGTGCCAATCAACAATGGGCATCTGCTCGTCATGAACCTCTTTTCCTGCCTTCTCCACTGCATCTTCCAGGGCTTTGTTCTTCTGCTCTTCGGTCTGGACAGAGATATTTATATGTCCAATTTCCCAGTCCATGACCGGGACAAGATCAATCCCAGCAATTCGGGACACTATCGCCAATGTTTCAGGACTCTTCCAGGCATCGTACACAAAAG
This sequence comes from Chrysosporium queenslandicum, assembly GCA_001430955.1. Lineage (NCBI taxonomy): Eukaryota > Fungi > Ascomycota > Eurotiomycetes > Onygenales > Onygenaceae > Chrysosporium > Chrysosporium queenslandicum. Next base: position 477,915 of record LJPI01000981.1, on the reverse strand, counting down.
GGGCGAACCTTTGACTCGTCAGCGCTCCATAATGTCATATTCTTGGGGTTTTCATACTGTTGAGCAAACCCGCGCAGCTGGCATTGAGCAATATTGCTTGAGAACCTATAGTGGCTCCATACATTCTCGCTCAATACCTCTTTTCGCATTTGCTTGATAGCATCCGCCGAGAACAGCGGAAAAGGCTCAGATACACCGACTGGAGACACTCCGGCATCATCCTGATAACCCAATTCTCTCATGGTATACACCTTGGCAGGTGGTGTGAAAGTGAGATGTCTGCCTGGGTCAAATTTGACGCTTGCATTGTGCTCTACAGTGTCTCCGCCACTGGAATTTGGTTTTACTTTGCCATTCTGAGGCTTGAAGGAGGATGCCGGCACATGGGAGGAGAAAACAGGGACAAGGGCGGGGGCGATGGTATCTGCAGCTGCCATCTTTCTGCTTTTGTGAGTATATCCCCGGTACTGGAATGGAGTTTTGTGGCTTCTTTTAACATGTCGTCAACCGAATTAGAATGCAAGAAAGAGATGATAAGGTGAAACAGGAATTATCATCGGACCACAGAAGAAACCTGCGTTGATGTTCGCCCAATATTGATATCGAGTCATGCCACTTACCCAAGATATTTATTCGCCAATGCAGATGCTCTGGAAATATGCGGGCTAGCGCTGATGGCCGAAACGACAGGACGAAGGTCAATGATAAAGCAGGCCCGAACTTGTCTGAACGCACGAGCTCAAATAGTACGCAGAAAAGTCAACTTGATGTTCTGTTCGGTCTATCTACAACGGGGACGAAGAGGCCTATTTATGCTCCTCAGGTCTTAATGCTCGACGGTACAAACCTCGTTACTGTCTCCCATCGAATTTGGCTTGTTCTTCTGCATGATGGTGGTTTGAGGAATACTTTCGGAACCTTGGAAGCCCTCTGATCAGTCCTGGTTCCAATTCTGAGATCATATGGCCAACAACGGCTTGCTGGGCAGCCACCGTGACGGAACGGTGGAGCTCTTCCGCTCCAGACGACACGTAATAGAATCCGCATTTTACGTCCTTCGGACTATTGCATACAACAATGCCACGACACATGGTCGCTAACCCATCTTGATAGAGCACACTGCTAATGCCGGCATGCTAGGCAGAGGCGGCGACAGCTACAAAGTGATGGCATCTTAGCTGTGAAACATATTGACCCCGTTCCAATCTCACGATCCCAGTTGGACGAGCGCTACCTCCAAGGAAATTGTTTCTGGTTTAGGTTTGGCATGGAATTCTCTTTTCTGAAAGTGGCCATAGTTGGGATGCTCCAGACCTTGATCGCCACTTACATACAGACACCATGTGCTCGATGCCCTGAGCGCCAGGGTGTTTTGATGCTGCACAAGTCAGAATTTGAGCGCGTGACTCCGAGCTCAATAGCCGCATGCAGGATATTGACCGAAACGACTAAACGGTTCGAAGGGCGAGAGGCTTCTTGACCCAGTGCCTACGAGCAATGGTGTGCAGAGCAGAATCTCAAACACACACCACTCCATCTATGTTTATTGTTGTATTACAGTTGTAATACATTGTTTTACGATTACATTCGCGTTCCTTGCCCACAAAGGCTTATTATTCTTGTGGGTTTCGTGCGATCTCGCCCTGGCTTCCCTGGCACAAAGATCCGCAGCATCCAGTACATAACAAGTCAAGGCTTTCTCGGGTGAACTCTACAAGTTCTCTTGCGCAAAAACAACGAGGACAACGTGGGGACTCACGCAATTCACCTTGGAACTCGCAGGGTGAAAACTGTGGAGGGCTCACACGGGGGGTTGGTCGAGATGGCAATCTAAACATACATGAAATTTTTATCTTCCTCGTCCAATGCAGCCGGATGGAAATTTTGACTTAATTTGGATTCATGTTGGGGCGGACTGCACTGTGGTTGGGCGAAGCTGGGGTTTAAGCTTCGTCAGAACCCGGTCCAGATGCCTGCAAGAGAAACGCTGGCGAAGCTTCGGCTTGTTACGCGGGTTATCGGCCTGGAGATGTGACATGGAAAGAGACGCCGGTGAACGGCATTAAAATAGTTTCTGCGTTGGTTGAGGGTTTCAGTCCGAGTCGATTTTCTAATATTAGACTTGTCTTCCGAAATCCTCGAGGCCTAGAACCACCGACTTGCCAGCCACTCCTTTACCGCGTGATCCATGGAACCGGTCCAGTGTTTAGGTGATCGTTCATGAAGCTGCTGTTCAAATCTCGAATGTCTAGGGGTTCGAGGGCGACCGTGCTACAACCATGGTGGCTACATCACTAACTAGTGGCAGAAGTGCGGGGTTAGTTTGCTCGCAGAGTCGCAGCCTGATTGTAGCGCGTGGTTCCATACAACTTGTCAATTTCCCACCAGCACTTGCATCCTCAGTCTGGAGCCGAGGACGGGAGAATTTGTTCTTCTTTACTTTGTTCTTTTCTTGTGACACACCCTTCTTTGCCTGGACCGATGTGGGTGCCCGACGCAGAAGCCATGAATCCTGACAAGCACAAGGAAACCTCGAAACAACAGAGCTAATAGCTGGTCGTCACTCTGTCTAGAAGGAATCCACCAGGCTGCCTTTGTCTGTTATCAGGTATCAGCTTCAATCATTGGCATTGAATCTGCAAAGTGCATCATGTAGAACTGTCTCTTGCTCGCCGCATTAGTCTGTCAATTTTGCTGTCAGCTTGACTGACATCTACGAAGACCTCCGGCTGATCCTCTGGCCAGCGCTTGTCAAGCAACCCACTTCAAACATGTGTTGTACAACATGCTAGGCGATCGTGGGAAAATGCAGTAATTCTTTCCCCGCAGTTGGCTTCAGCATCAGCCCCCTTGAACATATTCTAAAAAATCTATACTTTGGCACAATGGATAGCTGACATACAGCAACATGAGACAATCATCCAACCCGGGCAACTATAGCTGAATTTTTTGTTCAAACAGTAGAGCATGCACTGCAGTTCATTGTCATGAACATCAAGATTCAAACCCATCCCTCCCATCTACATTTACTATAAAACAAGAAACCTACATGATACACATACGGGCACTAGCTCAACAAGGTGACTTCTACACCATATGGGGTTTATTCATAGACAAATATCCTTCGCAGCAGCGACTGATGGACATTGGGGCAGAATCCTGGATGTAAGAGCACTATCAATCTATCTCTTACCCTAGTGTGATCTCCATCGACTTGAATTGGTGCAGTGGCCCCTCATGGAAATGATGCTTCATATTGTCCATCTCCAAGGCCAAATAGCAGGCTTAACGGTTGCTTCAAAGTTTGCTTAAGAAGTTGTCTTGGGCAAACCCCTCCACCGGCCTCCTTAATAGCCCCTAACCTCTGGAGCTTTTATGGCGGTTCTGGTGTCCGTAAGTTCCATAAAAATACCAAGCAACTAATCATACCTGCTAATCAATGCACAATGCTTCACTCAATTTCGCTCTTGGGTGGCTTGGCCAGTTCTCCCATAGTTACAGCCTCAATATCCCCAATGACGACGTCGATCGGCATCAAATAGCCATGGTCATCAACAACCTCACTTCCGAGGAGTAATCCAAGGATCCTCCCAGTCATTGTATTGAGGATGAACGATCCTCTGTCGTCCGGGGAACTAAATCCGCCAGCGCCCGGCTCTGACTGAGGACGCAATCTCTTTGTTTGGGTTGTCCTGCTGGTTGCTCTCAATCTTCATCAAGTCGATATCGGCTTTGATACCGTTGAGAGTGCCCTCGGTCCATCCAGTTGCTTTCCCCTTTTTGGCGACCCTGTTTCCTAGCGCTAATCCTTGCATAGACCAGTCTTGAATCTCTTTTCCTTCATAAAAACCTATATAGGTATTTCTGGGGGTATGGCTTATGAGATCTTTCACAGATCGACGATCCGAACGGCCGATCAGTGCCCAGTCCAACCCCCATATGAAGCATCTCTGGTTGCTTCCAGAGGATGCGATAACATCGCCCAAGAAACGATCGGTGCTGTTTATTAAAACATTTTCTTGCTCTTTTTTCGCAATATGCGTTAAAGCCTCACCGAGCATTTCGACCTTCGACTTATCGCCAAGCTCAACCTTTTGTCTTAGCCCAAGTTGTCCTCGAGACCCATCGCCATCGACCCGCTCTCTCATCTCATCAATAATTCTTTCATTTAGTTTAACTCTGGCACGCGTGTCTAAATCACACGGAGACATATTTCGGGGACTCTTGTCTATAGCCACGTTGTTTGTAGGCGCAAACGCCACGCTCTCGGCCGTCACTATATATATAGAAAATTAGATACCCAAGCTCTATGCGAAATAGGGATATTCAACTAGTATGTATTCCTTGCCATTTGAAAGATGCTTTTCCGGCACATCATGGCAACTCGTTAAGCCACAACGGCTTGTTGACTTGTCCGGTCATCCGATCTCAAGGACACCGTCAAGTGTTCCACTGCCCGAGTGCCCCTCCTTACCAATTCTTGCCCCAAGGGTAATAGGTCCCATAAATGCGTCTAGGGGCAACGCTCTTACGGGCCCATAGACATCAGGGTCCACGGCCAAGAAGTTCTGTGCACTAAGTAGACGAACAGTGAAAGGATAGGCTAAGGATAGAGATGGAAGTATCGAAGACCACCATGTATCCTCTTCGGCATCCCACACCGGTATGATTACGGTGATAGGACAATCCGCGCGAGACGTGCCAGTGTCACGACGAAAGACGTTGATGGATTGCCAAGCCATTCGCTGAATGGCATTGATAACCTTGTCTCTATAGACGCCATTCCAAACGTCGATGAACGGATCATCCGGGAGCACGGTAAAAAGTGATGGTCGTGTGGCCCTGAAATCGATGAATTCGATTCTAAATTGAATGTCTTTCGAGGCTAGGTATTCCGGACCTCTTTCAAAGCATGAATCCACGAATCTGCGGTTCCATAGGTGGGTATAATTAGGGATATGTCGTCGGGGTAGGTAGGGAATCGTGTTTATGATGGTAGGCAAAAAAGATGTGCCCATCCCACCTGACAGGCTGTGCTAGGAGGATGTCCTCAACAGAAGCTCTAAGTTGGCCGACATTGGACACAATGTCTGATCCATCGGGTGTTTGAGGAATGATTAGGGGAAGAGCATAACGGGCTTGGCCAATCGATCCGGTAGTCGAGGCGGCAATCGAGTCCCTCTAGGATTTCCTTGTCACTCAGACTTAGGAGATGACGTTAAGGGCCATTAAGGAGAGCCTGAGAGGGTAGACTATGGGGCTTGAAAGGGAAAGGTTGAGCCTGGGAGGTTAGTCTCCAGAGAGGGGCAATAAAAATTAGGGACCGGTAAGCCCGCCCGCCGGCTCAGCAGCTGGATCATCCCGATGCCGTCCATCGGAGCCTAACCTAGAGGCTATCGGCCTGCTTGTAGAGCACCCCCCACAGAAAGGCCTTGGAAGGGGCAAAAAGGCCTAGGAAAAGCCTCCGGACTATGTCACTCACCCCCTACAGGCGGGTGATCGATGCCGTGAGAACCCCGGCTTGCGAGCCCCTGGCTGGGAGGTGACTTAAGCGGTTGGTGGTCCCTGCCAAGCCTATTTGGCGCCCGGAACGCGGGGGCGGAGTATCTCCGTTCCGGGCGCTTCTTGATGCTTAATGAGTTTAAGTTTCTACCATCTGCTCATTTCACTGTTACTGCTACTGTTCAGGCCACATGGGTCGGGATGCGACGTTTTCATTTTGCTGGGTGCCCCCTTAAACCTCTGCGTATCCTCGCAGCCCACCGCTGTCTAGCGTCATCACTTGATGTTTCTTTCGCGTCCACCTTCGCCCGCTTTTCCGGCATGTTATCCCCGGGTTTAACTTGCCAGGGGAAGAACGGAACACGGTACCGACTTGTCAAACCCTTGGGGACGCGGATTCGTGGCAAAACGCCCAACGTATGGCTCGCTGTGGATGATTCTAACCATCATATCCAGTATATCACTAAAAGACCGCGTTACGATGAGAATGATATTGCGGACTCGCCCTCCGACGCGTTACTTGCATTTAAACATGAACTGGAAATGCAGAGACTCTTCAAGGAAGACCCAATGATTCGCAAACTTACTGATTATATTTCTGATTCAGAACCCGGGGGGCCAATGGTGGTGCTTGAAGCATTTGACTACTCACTCTGGGAAGCACGGAGTGCGAGGCCATTCACTGCAAAGGAGATCAAATGGATCATGAAGGGGGTTCTCCTAGGCATCTTCACAGTTCACATGAAAGGGCTAGTTTATACTGGTAAGTGTGGAACGCTGAAATCCGTTTCTAACATGAGTTCTGAACTTAAGGTGTATTTACCCTCGCTTCAGATTTGAAAATGGAGAACGTTGCCATTAGCGGATTCGATCCCTCAAAGCCGAATGAAAATATCCGTGAGCTAATTGTCAGACTCGCCGATTGTGGTTCTAGTACGTTAGCTCTTAAATTGATGTTGGTTTTTCTTGGAAACTTCCTAACTCTACTCCTAGTCAGTAAACCATCTACCAGAGAAGTCACTTCCTTGACATACCGTAGCCCTGAAGTTCATTTTGGAAAGCCATGGACCGAGAGTACAGATGTTTGGTCGTGGGGAATAATTGTCAGTATTCCCCAAATGTGAAGCTTCATTGGATGATCCGACTAAGTCCTCTTATAGCTAGCCCAACTATTTCAAGCCCAGGTTGATCATAGATCACCCGGAATGTACGATACAATCTCCACGGGAAGCCTGCAGGATAAGACAAAGGCTGTTCGTGATAAACTTGCAATTGACTTTGACCTGGCCTCGGTTCCATTCTATGCAGAAGATAAAGGTTGCGCCGGCAAATTGCCTTCACCACAGCAGAGGAAGCATATATGTGGGCAAACGACATGGTCGAGAAGGGTGTTGGCGGTGAAGACATCCAATTCTTAGTTGAAGTCTTGAACCCAGATCCAAATACGCGTTTGACAGTGCGTGAGATTCTTGAGAGTGGATATCTAGACAGTTGATTTTATTATAGATCTTCAAATTCCAATATGGCTACTGTATTCCCCCAAGATTCCCCCTTCTCCCATTGCCAAAGATAAGCCAAAGAAATAAAAGAAATAAAAAGAAAAAGCCAGTAGATGCATAGAGTAGCAATGATATTACACGGTGTTTCTCTCCTTCTGTCTACCAATCATAGCTGCGCTCAAGTGGCCTTAGTCACTGAAGCAAGGTAACCTTTCCAATGCTCCTGATGAACCTGCAGCATTCCCTGAACAGTAGTCCTTCCTCCAGTCTCCAAAGCCACAGGGCTCCATGGGTCGTGTAAGCAGAGCCAATCATCGTTTGGATAGCCACCGAGATGGCACTCCCAAGGCCCCGCGTTGCTTTGGCGCCGGGCTGATTTAAAGTTGTTTGGCACATCATCACGACAGACTGATACTGTCAATTGGAATGGGAATAAAAGGTTATGCAAGATTAATGAATCTCCAACTTTTGAAGAACTGTCTGACGAGAATCTGATATCTGTGCAGCTTGCTGCGCGGCATCTGAAGAAATAATCGGCAGAAACTGTGATAGTGGGAAATGGTATCGCGCGTGCAATGGAGTACCTGCGGAAATTCACTCAAAAAGATACCGCCTGATATCCTCAAGTCCCTGAAGATCTCTGTCAACTGAGTTAGCCATCTTCTTTTCAACCCAGCCTTCGGTATAACTGCCTCCAAAGTTAATCAAATATGCATCTTTGGTGGCATCGATCAACACATTGACTGCGTTTGAATCTCCCCAGATAATCCCCTGTGAATGAAGGCGTTGTAGTGTGTGGGAAATCTGGTCGAACCATTTCTGCCGGAATTCGAAATACTTGGGGTCGCGTCCGATACACCAGAGTGTATTTCCGCGACAGTCGATGTATGACAAAAGCAAACCCAGAACGTTTCCATCGTTGTCCTGGACCAAGCCATCAAGTCGTGATGTGCGGACTGAGGCATCGAATTTAGCCTTATGAATCTTTGAATAAGCGAGAAGCTCCTTCAAGATGACCCCCTCATCACCCGTAAAGACTCTCTTAAAGAAGCTGGGCTTTGGCCGCCCGAGGATAAACATCACAGAAGGCACCGCTGGCAGCGAAACCGAATCTGCATCGATTGGAACACGAATTTCGGGATGATAGACCGGGAACATTTGATGATCTACTTGTGTAGAAAATGGCAACCCAGCTCCGAAAAAGGCACCCTTCTTGCCCTTGGTATTGCTGATGAGAACAGGGGCTAAGCTGTCTTCCACCACTCGCACAGTGTAGTGGAATTCTTCCGCAAACAGACAGTCATCGAAGGTGTACGTACGGCTCCGGTCTAAAGGGGCAAGTTGGCGGAAAATTGGCAAAAATGGTTGCAAGATTCGATCATGCATCTCATCAACAGGGTCTTCGAAATCTCCATTTTCTCCGATATGGTCCGGAATGTATTCTGGATCTAAATGTTGCACACGTCGCAGATACTCTGCAAGTAGGGCAGGATTGCCCTCGAGGCGAGCAGTAAAAAGGTCGATTTTGAAGCACTTATCAAAAACATACACATTTAACTGTGTGTCTGTGTTCTGGGTGCTTGATCTTAATACACCAATATTATACAGTGGCTGTTGCTGTGCCATGGGTTGTTGCTCAAGTCGGATCAAGATGATAGTATATGAGAGACCTCCGGGCAAACGGCACGTAGAGAAGGCGAAGAAATCAACACTAAGGAAGTGGATATCGCGGGCAGGGCCGCAAGTGGTGACCTTGTTGCCATAATGTCTCTGTTCAGACGATTCGAGGATGATGTGGAAGCGGTCGTTGATGCCTGTGCGAGTGATGCTCTTGTAACTAGCGGGCAGCCAATGACCATCGAGATTGCCCTCCGTCACCAGACTTGCACACTCTTTTCACTCTCAACCCGACAGTCAAGATCTTCTGATTCTTCAACTCAACCATGCCTGCTCAAGACGCGGCCACTCAGGCCAAAGGGGACGAATCGCACGAGTACTGGGGGAAAGCGGAGCGTAAATTCAAAAAGTATGCGGTTGGCTTCCCTCAGAGATCTCGCTGTCATTGCTAGTATCTCTGAGGGCCTTTTCTACTTCTCGGCTTTTTCAATGCCCCTGCGTTTATTATTCTTTTCCGCCGACAATTGGATATACAACTCTTGTTCAATTGTCAGCTAACTTTCATGCCAGCAAATCCGCGAGTGAATTCTACGATCCTTGCCAGGAGTTCGCTGACCGGAGCATCAAGTGCATGCGGCGCAATGGTGGTGATAGAGATATGTGCACCGACTATTTCCAGTGAGTTCGGAATATTTTTTATGCTCTTTGCCCATGCCACTTGGTGTGCGAGACTTGCATGCCATGGTCATACCATAGCCCCCTGGGTGTATGTGTGTCTGTGCGTGTTGCCAGTCTCGTAGATTCGATTCCAATCCGATGCACTGACACTTGCGGTATTAGAGCGTATCGTGACTGCAAAAAAGCATGGGTAAGCTCTACCTGTACCTGCAGAAAAGTGTGCTTCTTCGCGGGCGCATTGCCGTTGTGCGCCGTGACTGGGTGGCTCCTACGAGCTATGAAAAAAGCTCGTCGAAGCGTTTAGAACTTCGGATTGGACCAGAATCTAACCCTGTGGCAGATGACTCAAAGAAAAGAAGCAAAACGCCGAAAAGAAACGCCCTGATTCTCAGCACTGTGGCAGTCTTGGGCATGCTTGATGTGTGCTGCGCGAAGGCTCCATTTCGCAATGCTACCAGCTCGTTGTATGATAGGACAGAGGATTGGGAGTTACTGGCGTTAGGAGGATGCATTTAGGGACAATTGATTATATACAAATCTTGACATGGCCTTTATGAACTGACGAGTACATATGAGCGTCCTTTGTCTTGCAACAGCTGCAGACATGCTCTGTGTATGTTTTCCGAGTCCTTTCTCTGATTGCGGATACTACCTGGGATAAATCCACAGAAATATCTTTATCAAACCAACAATGCCACTTAGCCAGGAAGTTGAAACTCGTGGTAGAACTGCTCTGCCAATACACCTTCGGGCTATCCATCTCGACGGAATCGCGATTAAGCCTGCTGGTTGGATTTAGCCTATAGATTCTTCCAAGGGATGATACCTTCAATGTAAAATGGGATAAGTAGGGCATATCAAATGTAGATGACAAACTGCCTGATCTTGTGCAGCTGATAGCACTGTATTGCCGGCTCTTGGGCGTGCAGAGGAGACTCTTTCTGTGAGGTTCGGGCTTGCAAAGTTCAAACTTCAACCTCCCACCAACCCACCACTCACGACTACCACTAACTAGTTTGTATGCATACAGAGAGAGCGGCTATCTGTTTGACACAATTTTTATACAAGCTCATATGCCAATGACTTCCGTCTTGTAGCAGCTGGATTCCTTTTCTCAACGTTTAAAATGTCTTCGGCTGCAGTCATTGAGCGCCGGAACAAGCAGATCCAAGATGCCATTGAAGCAGGGAACCTGAAGCAAGCATTGCAGCTGTGTGAGAAGAGGTTGAAGAAGGGAGAGAACACTCCATTTCTCAAGGTTGGTCTGTCTCTTCTGTTTCTTTTGTAGCATTGCTGCTCGAAACTGCGCACGATTGCTAAATAGACAATGTGGAATCCATAACAGGCCTGGAAAGCCAATATCCTCTCTAACCATGCGGATGACGCCCATCGCCAGCGCGGAATCACAGAAACCCTCGAACTATGCGGTTCTACCCCTGCCATCACAGACATTGACGCGTTGGATATGCTCCAGAATACTCTGGCCCCCGCAGATGAACACTTGGAGGCATTGCGTGCGCTCTGGCAGAATGCTGCCAAAGCTAAGCCCCAGGACGAAGACATTCAACTGAGGTGGTTTACTATTGCATCTGAAGCTGGGGATTGGAGGACCGCACAAAAGGTTTGCGACTGAGGGCGAATCCGGTGTTGGATTATTCTTTGAAAAGTATTTCCATCGGCTGATCTGGCTCCCAGGCCGCGATGAATCTGCAAATCAATTTCCCAAAGATAAGAAAATACTATTTTTGGGCCATATTCATGTGCTACCTTATTACTACGGACCCCGGCAGCTCCCCGGCAGATAAACATCTCTTTGGCACTCTAGCATATCGGATGATATCTAAGGCTGCTGACAGCGTGCCCACGGATTCGGTATGTATGACATCCTCTCTCCCAATCCAGCGGTGCCGAACGTCGTACCCAGATCGTCCCCTGCGATTTACGAATAGTTCTTAACATATGCAGGAAGAGTTACTGAGCCCAGGTAGAGCAATTCAAACCGCCGAAGAGCTATCTCTACTCTTCAAGATATACAACCATCAAGGTCGGTACGGTGATGTTGTCAATCTCCTAAATAGCCAGCATCTGGGTATCAGCTCGCGCATTGCACAAAATGATTGGTCATTCGTGACAACGAAACTGGCCACTCTTGAGAAGGCGGGCTTATGGGAGCAGGGCCTTGCTTTTACAAGGGAATTGCTTACGTTGCCCGAAAAGTTGGCAGATGGGGAAAAGATCCCTACGAGCTGCGAAGAGAAGGACGATTGGCAAGTTTGGAACTTGTTGCTGTGTGCAGCGGAGAAACTCCAGACGGAGAAGTAAGTCCTTCTGTGTTACAATTTTCAATGTCGGGAGGCTGATTTGACCCCTTGAAGAATCTTCGAAGAAGCAGAGGAATTTATCGCTAGTTATATAGCGAAGCAGCCAAAGTCACGTAACGCGCAACTCGCACGTCTAGATTTGATTGCACGCGAAGTTACTGTGGGTAAGCGAGCGTCGCCCACGGATCTGCTGACTGGGTGTAAAGCGTACTTTGACAATAATAAGACCAAGTTGTACTGCTTTCATGACCTGCGAAAGTACTTGCATATGTTGGATGGGGCTCTCCAGAAAGAATTTCTCTCGCACGTACTGCAAAATGTTAGCATGGACTCCCCGGGCGGCGACGGTGAAAAGGTATACTCATCAGGTTGGCACAAGTTGGGCATGGAAGCTTACTGGTAGTAGGTGAACGACGTATTCGGAAGTGTTCCCGCCATCAATGCTCTAAAGTTCGAGTATTGTTTCCTGCTTCCCTCCCACTCCGATAAAGATGCAATTCCAAAGGCGGAGGATTTTGCGCACCGCTCCCTACGTCTATTCCAAACCAGCAGAAATGCCACTCTTGCGGGGGAATCACCCTCAACAATCGAAACCCAGCCGAGCGATGATTTCTGCCTGCTGGCAGCAATGAGTCTAATGCGCGCTCATGAGGCATCCAGGGATTCCAAGGCGTATCCGACATCGATCTTGATTCAGGCTGCGGGGATCCTCGAGCACTTGCTTTTGAAATCCCCTCACAATTATGAAGCTCTTCTTCTCCTCGTGAGGGTGTACCTACTTCTGGGCGCCGGCTCCTTGGCGCTCAAGACGTTTTCCCAGCTCTCCGTGAAACAATTCCAATACGAGACCGTTTCCCATCACCTCTTTACTCGCATTTCAACAATACACCCTCAAGCGGCCCCTCCATTCACAGGGCTGGAGAGAAAGGACTTCGACCCGCAGACCGCATTGAGACAAGCACTGATTTTCTATCGAAATGCATTAGGGTCCATGACATACGCCCGTAGCGCTGGGCTAGACCATGGCAGCTATTTGAATGTCGAAGGAAGTATTGACCTGCAGAAGAACTTGAGAAATAGTGTCTGCAGGAAACTGTGGGCACTGGAGGTACGGAAAATCCAGCGGCTAGTAGGCGGTCCGTCGGTTAAACAGTTTGATGAACTTGGTAAGAGGCATTTCTGTCGATGGAACAAACCACGATGATCTAACGGTAGAATAGTGTCCGACATGGCTCCAATCATTGATAAACGTAACTCTGATGGCTTCATGAATTGCGAACTCCCTGGGAGTGCTACTTTTGAAGAACATGTTCGGCTTGGGCCGTTGCCCAAGGTAAGTTTAGCCAGCAGCCGGTTCTTGTGTCCGAGATTGATGTGTTTTAGGATCGAGCGATAAGAGCGATGTCAATAACAGACACACTCCTCAACTACTTATACACCGACCCGTCCCTAAGAGAAAAATTCATAGGCCAGATCCGTGACATTGCCAAATTGGAGCTAGACCTCCCAGAGTCCGAGCTTACGCCCACAGAGACCGAGAATATCAAAATTCACTACAACTTGACCAGGTTGATCGCGTTGTTAAGCCAGACGACGACGCCTGATGCGGGCTCGATTGACTCCATCTTCGCTCACATCGAATCTTGGCTAGGTGACAAGATATCATCCTGGTCTCCATCTAACCCCATTGACATTCAAGGCACAATTTGTCTAACGTCGAGAAACCCTGCTGCGTCATCTCCTGTTCCCTCGTGGCTCTACCTCCATGCAAACATCTCCTGCCTTGAGACCCTCAAGGCGATCTCCCTTTTCACCTCCTCTCAAACAAAATCAAAATCAAAGTCGGCAAGTAAGGTGGGAAAAGAGAGATTCGAAGCTCTCAAAGCACAGGCCAAGAAACTTGCCGACATTATAAAAACAAATACACACATGTTAAAAGACCACATTGCCGATTCTGGAATTCTAGGGCAGTTGGTTTCTACAGTTGCCAGAGGGCCTGCGAATATTGAAGGGAGTCTATCGGCAGAGATCGAGAAGATGATCGGTACATCGTCATTGGAGCTGTTTTGCGGTTCGTTGATGGAAAGCTGGGATGAGGCGCTCGACGGGGTAGCGTCGATTTGTTCATCAGTTTGAAGGAAATACTTGAAAAATCCTTGCCTGGTGCACATGTTGGGCCTTTGGAATATGCCTAATTTGACAGCATTGATTCGCAATTGGCGGCTCTTAGAACTGCATGTGTGTTTCTTCTAACTGTCGGTTTACAGTAGCACACAAAAAAAATGCCCTAGCTCTTTGCATTCAACGCATTCATTGGTCTTAAGTGGTCCGAAAACAACTGACGCCAGCACAAAAAAACAACCGTAAATCTAACGCAGGACCAAATCACCCGTAATCTACTCGCTTCTAGTCCTGTCGTCCCTTGAGTAGCCGTTTTGTCACCTTGTCCTTCTCTATGATGTATACGTGAGCGCCCCAACCAGAGAGGGCATCTCGGTCCACGGCATTCAGAAGAGCTTGCGAGATTGTCTCGAATAGATCCTCAGGACCCTGGCTAGAGTGTCAGCATGCAAGAGGAAGACCAAACGAGGCGCCTATACAGGGGCATACCAGATCAGGCTCCCACAATCCTTCGCACATTCCAAATAGCTGATCGCTTGCCGTGCCGCTGACAATAAAGTCCTTTGCAAAATCAATACACCCGATGCTGTCGAACCCGCAGATGAACGGCTTGCCCGTCGTGTGGTTGATACCCGCCAACACGGGGCTCACGAACCACGGGCCGAAGCGCTTCTCGTACAGACTCGAGGAGACCAGGTTGGCCAAGGTCTGGGGCGCGATCTGGCGTTCCTCGCGCAGACGGTACAGGTTGACTTTGTACCGGAGCAGGTCGGAGACGGAGGAGACGTCGGTGGCGAGGCCGGTCAGGCCGAGATATGTGGAGGGCGCGTAGTTGAAGATTTTGGGGAAGTTGTTGGACACGGTGAGGGCCTGCATGCCCAGACGCAGGTCGCAGGCGATGGCGACGCAGTCTTTGCCGACCATGGCGACGCAGGCTCCGCCATCTGAGTTGGGAGTGACTTGTTAGTGGTCTGGGATGGGGTAGAGGGGGAAGGCTTCGCGTACTTATGTCGAATGGAGATGCCTGGGAGTAGAAGTGTTAGCTGGTGTTTAGACGGGGCGGGAGGACCGAGAGGGTGCGCTTACCATGGTTGATTACGGAGTTAGAGATGTCTAGAAAGAGAGAATGAGGTCTCTTAAAGAAAGCAGAGTGCCAATGGGATTTCGTAGAGCAGCAGTTCGTTGGGACGAAGGGGTGGGAAGTAGTTTGGATGAGCGGACGTGGATGGTGTTTGGGGGAAGCTCAGACAAGCTCGTTGAGTTTGTTCTCTTGTGCTCGTTAACTAGCTCCCAACGAGCCATGGAATGACGATGGCGTCTGCTGCCTACCTACTGCATAGTATTCTCCAAGCAACCCCCAGAGAGTGGAATTTTCACAACAACAACAGCATTTATATATACTGCCTTTTATCCATTTTCAGTCTTACCTCTACTGTTGATACCTCAGTTCTGCTGTTGAAACATAAACCACCCCCCCAAGCGTGTTTCCAGGGCCTTCGCCTGGTGCTTTTGCCCCTCCATAGTACCCATCTGGCCGGTCCTGATATAGTATTTTAACTGAGAAATTACCGAGCCGATACTAGCTGCTACAGCACGACTATGGCGTCGCATGTGGTGGTGATTGACTCGACTGCTCGAAGAGCGACCGTCAAGGTCACACCAGCCAAACATCTCAGCGACGTCCTGGGGGAAGCATGCACAAAGCTAGGCCTCGATGCCACACAATACGGCTTAAAGTCAGCTAAATCTTGCCTTTGTTTTACTTTGTCTAGCCATGCTGCTGACTATCTCAACCTTTAGGCACCAAAAGAAACAACTAGACCTTTCACTCTCCTTCAGACTCTCAGGCCTCAGTTCGGGAGCCAAGCTAGAACTCGTCCAGCTCTCTCGTTCGCCCTCGGTTGTCTCTATCGCACTAAAACTTCCTGAATCAGAGGTTAAAGATGTTCCCGGTGGCCGTTTGATGGATAAATTCCCAAGTAACACAACTCTCTGGCTCATATTGCGCAAGTTCGAGGCCGGAGTGGCAGGGAATGGTACGACGAGAAATTTCACGGCTCGGGGAGCCCCAGCATTGTCGCCAGGCACTTCCCAGTCCGGGAGATTGTTTTACGAGACTCCTGTGATTCAGGTCATGGGGAGAGAGCTTTCGTCATTCACAGACCTCCAAAAGACCCTGGCTCAATTGGGGTTGAATAGCGGGAGCGCCCTGCTTAGACTAACATTCCGCACCACCGATCGGCCGCTTGAAGAGGCTATGAGTGAAATTGATGCGTACTTCAAGTCTGTTGATGTCGGCCTGACGCCGATAGACAAGTCTCCAGTAGCCGCGGAGACACCAGTTTCTTCTTGCATGGGAGAAGGCGCACCTGAAATAACTCCAGAGTCTACACCCTCCAATGCCGACGTGATCATGGGAGAAGCGCCAACAGCGGCACCCGAGGCATCACAACCCGCTCAGGAGGAATCGTCACAGGCACTTGTATCCTCTCGGCCCGTCACCATTTTCGCTCCACCAACAAGCACAACCCCTCAGTCTGCGCAAACACCATACAACGAAGCAGACTATATCCCAACAGTTGACCACGCAAAGGCGCACCAGCGTCGGCTTAATATAGCCGGTCGTAACCAGCGACTAGCAGGAGATGCCGAACTTGCTGCACAGGAATCCGCGGCCAAGGACAAACTGGCCAAAGTCACAGAAGTCGAAGTCAAAATTCGATTCCCAGATCAAAGCCAAGTTGTTTCCAAATTCAACAGAGAAGATACCACTCAAACATTACATGCATTTGTTCGGAGTTGCCTCGATGCACCTCTTGCCAAAGAGCAATTCACCCTTTCCTTTTTCCCAAATGTCTCCCATAGCCCCATCGCACAGAAGGGGCAGACGGTGATACAAGATACACCTGATACATTTCTCATTAATGATCTTAAGATGAATGGTCGCGTTTTGGTCAATTTCTTGTGGAAAGAAAATGCTGCGCTGGCTGCCCGTACTGCGGGAGCTCCTTTGCTCCGTCCCGAGCTCAGGGAAAAAGCTAGCCAAATAGAGGTTCAGGACGTAGCCGCTGTCCCAGTAGAGGAGCATGAGGAAGATAAGAAATCATGGTTGAAGAAGTTGGGGAATGGAGGTGACAAGGGAGGCAAGAAAGGTGGAGGCGGCGTCCCAAAATGGCTCAAGTTACCGGGGAAGAAATAAGCAGGATATTGCATGAAGATCGGTATGATGAGACGTTTTGCGAAAACATAACTACTTGGTTCAGGATAACTTGGGAGCTTTGTGATTTGGTTATGGCTGCATGCATGACTTGTACTTATACAATCCAAGATGACCTGCGATGGGTTGCAGGACCTACTATCTTGGAGAAATGAAGATTAAAGCCACCACTCAGGGTGAGCTCAAGGGCCCTTAAGCTTAATGTGTTGCTCGATTCGCATTCTTAGAAATGTGATCTGAATGTTGGAGCGTAGCCAAACTCGAGAGACAATCCACTCCAGGAAAATAAACTTGTCAGGGAATCATGTCATTATTGATTTTGCTTTCCGTGATTGTAGCTTCGATTTGTCGATGGATGGGTGCGATTTTTAACCACATAAAAAAACAACCTCGAAACCCATGACACATCGTCAAAACCAAATGCCCACAAAGAGTTCACCGAGTCCCGCGCCTTGTATTTCCCAGCAAAGAAAATCGAGGTTCTTTTCCCCAAGACTGGTTCGGATGCCGTGTAAAACAACTCTGGCTCAGAACCCCGATATGCTAGGCAGGGCCCTGAAGTCTCCGCACGACGACCGCTCCATGCTACTCCTTCACCGTCGGGTCGAAATTTAGTGAGCACCAGCCCGTCTGGATTCGGCGATAACCTTTGTCATCTCGTCGACCTTTCTCTTGGCACGGCCGAAAGTACCGAGCTAGAAGTGAGAAAAAAAACGGTTAGTAAACTGGTCTTAATATTTCGGTGTATCCGGGCATGAGTGAGCCGAGTGTACAGGTCCGCTAGGCCAGACAGGAGTGAACAGTGCGTCCCCAAGTCATCCAACGCAATGTCTCCATGTGTCCTTCCCGTAATCCCGATCACCGAAAACACAGTAGGAATTCCTTACTCTCTTCTTGGCCAACTTTCTCGCACGCTTGTCCTGGGAGTTTCTCAACAATTCAATGACGCGGCGCTCATATGGTGCGAGACCAGAGACTTCCTTGACGATCTCGCGGACGAAGGCGGTGCGGCGGGACAAGGCGCCTTTTCTTCTGGAGATGCGGGGACGCTTCTCGATGGCCGAGGTTTTCTAACATATCACACAAATCAATATTAGCTTGCTTGTCTTTTTGCTCCAACGTCCAGATATCCATCTTCTTTTCTCTTCTTTCGCTCTTGCGTTCTGATTTTGCGGCCGAAAGCTTGAACGCGTCTGGGAGGGAGTGGAGGGTGGGTAGAGACGTACATGGCCCTTGTTCAAGCCGACAATGAGTCCGGAGCGTTCGTTCGCCATCTCGAGTGAATTGTGACGGGACCGCAAACGAAGGGTAGTGGTGTTGGTTGCTGGAGATGCGCGGCGTTGGTCGATGGCCGGTTGTTCGAGAGACGAAGAATTCGTTGTGCACAGTGTCTAATTGGGATGGTTGGAGTCCGGATCGGGTGGTGTGGGTATTAGGGCTTAGGGCTTAGGGCTAGCCGGAGCCATCATCTCGACGACGACAACCAGCTTCTCAGCATCAACAAAAGAATACGCACCGGAATGGCATGGGCTTGATGTCTATTGGATTCTTGCCCAAGGCATATTGTAGTTGCGAGCTTCTAGAACATCCTATCACAGTCCATCATCGTCGGCTCCAAGCCGAATACAGATGCTGGAGTCCGTCAAAATGGCTGATAGATTCTGTCATTGTGAGCAGGCGACTAAGAGTGATGATTGTGTCTCGACTAGCCTTTGATCCAGGAGTAGGTTGATATTAACCAAGTCGGTACCAAGCGCCGAGTTCTTGCACAATATTTACTACCTATCCGTCCCAATGACAAAAATAACTTAGTAATTGAGAAACAGATGTTTTACTAGTCGGTGGACTACAAACAGGTCGGCGTTTTACCTGGTAGGCGGAATGCATATACGCCCTCTCATCATGGCTGAAATTCGCTTTGCCGAATGCTGCGACGAGGCCAAATTCCCTACATAGGGCACAATACGGAGTACACTAAAACGTTTAATTCATTTGACTATTGCCAGGGATATCATACCTTATAAACGGGTGAAAGCCACCAGACAAGGGAAAAAGCCCAAGATGAAAACATAGCCAAAAAGCATAACAAGGGGATATCACTCATTATATACAGAGGACCAATGTGTTTCGTCCACAGCCGGCCCAACCAGGATGCCAATGTAACGACAAAACTCCAGAAAACACAACTCCATTGAACGAAAGGCATTCATTTTATCTCTCCCTGCTAGAACAGAACTCCCCTATCAATCTTTCCAGATCTCTCAACTTGTACGGTTTTGTCATGTACCCGGCCATTCCAACTCGTGTGGCCCTGTCCAGTGCTTCATCTGTAACGTCTGCACTAACAGCGAAAACCGTAGGTGGCCCAAACGATACTTGCTTAAGCCCGTCATTAGTCATATCTGCGTTGAGATCAATGTTTGCAATACGCTCACGGTACTCGTCGACCAACGCGAAGATCTTCTCCGTGGCTTCGTAACCATCCATGTCCGGCATCCAAAGGTCCATAAGAACAAGGTCAATAAGTTTGTGTTTTTTAGCGGGAGGCAGAGTCTTATCGGGTTCCGGATCGGAGTCCGGCGGTGTTTGGGTCTGAATCGAATCCGGGACATCCACCGGCATGGTGTCGTTGTTGGAAGATAGGTCTACCGGCCCGGTGTTGAAGATGACATCTGAATTGCTTCTCGAACGGACAGGGGATGCGGATGTCGTCGTCGACGGGGTAGGCGACGAGTGACTTGACAAAACTTCGCTAACGATGCGCACTGCCTCCTTCCCGTCAAACGCTTCGTATACATCACTGTAGCCCAGTTTGGCCAACATATTTACCAGTATTCGTCGGTTGATCTTGTTATCTTCAGCGACAAGGAAGGTCAAAGGATGCTTTTTGGCTAAGCATTTATCAAACGTATGTCCCATGAGCCGCATTGGTTTAGGGTTTCCGGACATGCGTCGTGATGCGGTTATTTGACCGAAATCAACGCCGTTTTGGTGGCTCGGCTCCTTTGCCTCAGGTAGTGTTGGCGATGGCAGAGGAGATGAAGCCTCTCCATTTACTTTCGGCCTGGGCGGATCGGCGGGGGGACTATTCACACCATCAGTGCCAAGAGATGGTGCGGTGGATTTAGGTGTGGACGTGGTGGTGTATGGTGTTGGCGGCCGGCTGACGCTGTCGTTCGGGAAGAGGGGAAGCCTGATTTGAAACTCTGATCCACGATTTGGCTCAGTCGTCGATGAACGGACGCATATTAAATCGCCAGAGAGCTTTCGTGATAGCCCCTTGGCAACCATCAACCCCAGCCCCAGCCCTTCTTTGCTCCGCGTGGTGGAACCATCCTCGCGAGCCCAAGGTTTGAACAATTTTGGCAGAAAAGCTTCAGGTATTCCAGTCCCGGTATCGACAATGTTGATCAAGACGCACGACGGCTTCCCTCCAACAGTAGCGTGGACGGTGATTTCTCCAACTTCCGTAAACTTGAGGGCATTCAAAAACACGCAAGAGACAAGTTTTGTAAGGTCCTTCTCGTCGACACACAAGCTCTCTGGAACCGACGGGTCCACAGACCAGTCAATGTACTTTGTGATGGCTTGGCCGTTGCAACCCAGCGTCTGCACTTCGATTCTTTCTCCATATTCTGTTGACTCAACTCTGGTAAAGTCTGGGCGGCCGCCCACTTGAAGCGACTCGTTGATGACCAGGCGAAGTAGATCTCGGATCTTTGTGTAATGGAGAACCATTGGCGGAAATACAGTACGTGTAGAACGAGAGGACGGAGTTTCGCGGGTTGCCGGCGGGCGGTGAGCGGTGGCGTCAAAGAAGGTGTCTTCCATCGCGTCCTGAGCCACAGAATGTACGATCTTGTCGCTCTCTTCAATAGTAGTCCTCAACTCTGCAGAGCGAGGAGAGGCGCCCCTGCGAACCGAACTCGTACATCGATGTTTTGGTGATGAGGACGATTGCCAGTCCATGGGAGCACTTCGCCTGCGTTTGTAGGGATTGACCATAATATTGCTGCCTTCGATGAATATGTTTGGGCGGCTGTCATGTGCCTCGTTGCTCGAGCGAAAGGAGCCGTTTTGCATCTCTTCATCCGCTGGATTCTGGGGGGTGTCAGGAACTTGCATATTCAAATTGTATGCATGAACAATGTTATCAGCCGCCTCAATAGCTCGTCTGGCACTGTCTATTGATCTTGTCAATATTCCACATTCAATCTAGGCGGCGGGGGTGTCTAACCTTGAACGGCTTCGATGTTCTCCCGAAATTCGGTAAACATTGGAATCAACTTGGAATCCAACTCATTTTCAATCCTGTCCTGAACAGTGGCATGCATGATATCAAGCATGCCAACAACGCCCTGCATTGGAGTTCGAAGCTCATGTGACAAACTCCTTGCATACGGCTTAAAAGCTGGAGGAGCCATGGGATTGTTCTGGTTTACAACAGCTTTCTGCGACTTGCTTTGCAACCTCTTGTCGAGATCCTCCCACTTTTGAAGCTGTGGAGCCTTCCTGTGGTTTTCATCGGCAGCTATATGTAGCAGTATCAAATCTTCCAGGGAGTGAAGAATCATTTCAAGATAAGGCCAGGAAACACCACAGTTCTGCAACCCTTGTGCCGTCCACAGCATCCCTACATGAGCAAAGCATTTGCCCGACGAAAACAGAGGAACGGAAAGAAAAGCTTCAGCTCGAAAAGGTAATCGACCCGCATCTTTGCCCATGGTCGAAGCCAAGCCTTCTGCTACCAGACAGACTTTGTCGTGATTCATTGACGTACAAGGAATATCCCAGGACAGATATTTGTAATCTCTATGCATCACTTGAACACCTTTGCCATCGTTGTAGTAGACAGCCACGCCTAGTAAAGAAGAGCTACGTTCGTCCAGAGATAGCATCTCAACGTCAGTATCTTCTTCATCTGGCGGATTTTCCTTTGAAACAAATGCACATTGAGCATGACATATGGCGGCCAACCCTTCCATAAGCCGTATCCAAAAATATTCGCTGTCAGCATCACGAAGCTCCTTCTTCAATGCGACGAGCTGCTCAATAGCGTTGCTTTGACCCGCTTCGAAGAAGCGCGAGACATGATCGACGGGCTTGGGTTGGCATATTGGGGCAGTCGCTTCAGGAGATGAGCTGTCACGAAGAGGCGGGAGATCGATGAGAGCAGGTTCGGGTTGGGACTCGGTAGGGTCATTTGACGCTCCAGCGTCAGTCTCATCCATCGTCTGTCCTTCGGCTCGGATAAACGATTGTAGCAGAGATATCAGCCAAGCAAACTTGCAAAACAGTTGCTATTGATGATGAAGAGCTACGAGCGAGATGTGCTCCCGAATTAGGGAAAAAAATCCAAAGCAGACTACTGGCAAAGTTGTTGGTTAGCAGTTGAAACAAACACTCGCATGGAGCTGTATGGAGCAGCCAAGGGATGTGCGATTCCCTTGAGAAAAGTCAGGAGGAGTGTCAACATGGATAACGCACATTTTTTGAAGCTCATCTGAGGGCCAGTCTTCCTCCAGCGTCTGGGATAGCTGGTGTGTTACAGGAGAGTGAGAAAGTAGGAAGATGTCAACACA
The DNA here is from genome assembly GCA_001430955.1 of Chrysosporium queenslandicum. NCBI lineage: Eukaryota > Fungi > Ascomycota > Eurotiomycetes > Onygenales > Onygenaceae > Chrysosporium > Chrysosporium queenslandicum. Next base: position 455,378 of record LJPI01000981.1, on the reverse strand, counting down.
GCCGACAGATGAGACGGAAAGCCACGAATCTGGTCCACTTCAGCATCGAAGGAAGAGGTGCAGAGGTGGCCTATGTGAGAGAAAGGAGGTATGATGAAGGCAGAGAGAGAGACAGGATGCAGTTAATTTGAAGCGAGAGAGAGAGCCAGCGAGCGAAGAGGAACGGGGTTTGGCTGGAGGGGGGAACGCACTGGGGATGGCGGCCGTGCTTAGTTAACCCGGGCTAGTCTGGAATCCTGGCGATCAAGAACTAGACCAGTCCATCCCACACTCACTCTCACTCTCTCACTCGCAACACTCGCTCAGCCTGCTCTCTTGAAAATGGCCAGGTGTCTCGCAATTTCCATTCACTCTCATCGCTCTGGCTGGTGATCTCGCGATCCGCGAAGTCCTGGCGGGAAATGCCACAGAAACCCGGGCTACGAGTGCGTGTTGATTGCCTGCACGCTCGGCCAACCCCCCCCTCCCCTGGCGGGAGTCCAGGCTGTGCCCTGAGGGCAAATGCACTCTAGTCTAATTAACCCAGTCCTCACAGGTGATCCGCCCACAGAACCATCCAGACAGCCCAGAGCGCTCTGCTGGGAGATACGAGATCTCGCGATAGTGCTGCATACGGCCTCCATTTTCCACTATCCACACCAAACGCCTGGCCCTGTTGAGACCTGGATCACGGATTTCCAGCTACAAAATTACTTTTTCTTGCGAATCTAAGAATTTTTGTGGACTGCTCCACAGGGGGTGATTCGCCGGAGCTTTGTTCTGAACCGCGTCCGTGTCCGTCCGGATACCATGGAAAAATTGGAAAAAAAAAAAAAAAGGAACGAAGGGATCACCAAGAAACAAAGAAGCGAGGATGTGCCGGTGCCGTCTCATCCACACGGACCCAGGGAGAGCAGGGGAGAAAACGCTGGAAGCGCGGGAAGCCAGACAAAAACGGACTCGAGTCTAGACTGTTCGAGGAATAGACGGATCCAATTCCTCAAGCCACCATCGTCATTCCAGCCAATCACCGACATGTCAATGCCGCATCCGACTGGCAGCCCCTGCTTGCTTTTGTTTGGCGCACTCGCACTCCCAGAGGCGGATGGACAAGTCCCAGATCTGCCGCTTTAACGCTCGTCGTTTTATCCTCCGAAGCTTCTCCAAGAAAAGAGAAATTCTAACTATATACGCCAAAAGGGCTCAGGAAACTGACAGGTCTACCAAAATATCTAGTAGCACGCTTTTTCAACATGCAAGAGCGGTAAATCTAATGGTCTTGGCCATTAAGCAAAACAAGGTGTCTCACAACCTCAACCACATCGTCCTCACTTATGTCTAGATCCAGGTTATCCAGCCTTCTTGCAAGCGCCTTATCAAGAAGCATCCTCAGCCGTGATACAAGTACCCCGATTCTAGCCCAGCCTCGAAGCGCCAGCCAGCCATCGACCAGGAGACCACGGCCATGTGTATCCAGAGTTATTGGTCCACCAAAAAGGAGCAGCGAGTAAGCATTGAAAGCTGCGGGCAATGTTTAGCTTAACGCCATGATAAAATAGGCGATTTGGGTGGGGGGAAAACTTACGGGTTAAATCCCGAATAAACACTTTACTGGTTGCCATCTTTGAGAAATAACTGACGTACGTCGCTGCGCCAGAAAAGTTCTGCGCTTCAAACAATGCCGAACTCGGGTGGACAAACACACGTCCATTCGCCTGGTTGAAATACTTGATTGTGCGCGCTTCCGGGTCGACTTCAATGGTGCCCGTCATCGACGCCGCAAATTTCTTCTCCGGGAACGATATCGAGGCAACCTGAGGATTAAATGCCCCTGCAATTAATGCCCGAAGTAACTGCGAGTTTTTATTATGCCGGTTCCATCGGTGCTCGGATTTTTCGTCGCCGCCCTGGTAGTCCACCGGGAGGATGCCGACGTCCTTCAGAGAAGTCAATAATTGGGCTCGATTTGAACTAATATCGCGAAGAGTCTGAGCGATCAGGAAATTGTCGCTACACCACGCCATCGTCTTGCGATAGCCCTGGTTTTTAACTCTCTCCGACCACTGCTGATATGCAGCCATGTCTATCAAAAGGTCCCCGTCTCCGGTAGAAAATCGGGCCCTTGCAGCTTTCGCTTCGTCTCGATGGTCCTTTGGAGATGCAAATGGACTTTTAACCGTAAGAATGGCCGCTATCGTAAGGCAAGCCTCCAAACATCCGAAGATGGCACCAAACACCATCAGCTTCGCACAACGCAAGTCAGCTGGGATGATTGACATGTATCGTCCAAGCACAGTTAGTTGACTATTGTCAAGTGCCCCAATACGGTGCAGCAAGTCCATAGCACCTTGCACAGCCGCTGTATCCGGCGGCGTGAGTGTCTTTGCAAGAAAACCGGCTACATCCTCAATCCCCTTCATCGCTTTCACGGACAGGCAAAGCTGTTCCAGCGGCACGCGCTGTATTTCTGGGGCCGGTCTAGCAGCCATGTTATTCTCCGCATTTCGAGTATATAGTTTAAAACATGTGCCCTCCCTAACTCGTCCGGCTCGGCCACGGCGTTGCTTGCAAGCAGCCTGTGACGCCCACGTCTCCTCCAGCCGGACAATATTATCTGCAGGGCTATAACGTGTTTCTTTGACTTTACCGGTGTCGATGACTGCGACAACGTCCTCAATTGTAATCGAGGTTTCGGCAACATTCGTTGCGGCGATGACTTTTCGCTTTCCGTGGGGCGCAGATAGAAATACCCGTCTCTGCTCGTTTGGTGTGAGCGATGCGTGCAATGGTAGGAGATGAGCAAAGCTTAGATCCCGCATGGCTGACAGGCACCGGTCAATTTCCATCGTGCCAGGTAAGAAGATCAATATGCCACCCGGCTGGCCCTGGAGCTCGGCATCGATGTGACGCACGGTGGCTGCAATTAACTCGTAATTGATACCTTTTCCAAGCTTCTGCAAAGACTTGCCAATAGACATCTCTTCCGATTCAACAGCTGCCCCTGGAGATTCGTCCCAGCTGACGGGAACACTACTTTGGTTGAACCCCGTAAGTTGGATAACCTGGTCAATATATATATCTTCAACCGGGAAAGTCCTCCCGGCAATATTGACACGCCCGACTCGGCCCTCGCCACCAAAGTATCGAACGAACAGGTCCGAGTCCAGCGTAGCGCTCATGAGAATAAGCTTCAGATCACGTCGAGACTTCAATGCCTCCTTCAAAACTGCTAACAGGATGTCTGTATCTAAACTTCGTTCGTGAACTTCATCGACCACGACATGACTGATGTCCGCAAGCGACTCCGCAAGACTATTGCCGCCAACCTGCATCCGGCGCAATAGCACACCGGTTGTCATAAATGTAATTTTAGTAGTTCCGAGTTTGAATTTGCTATCCCCGCGAATAATATATCCAACCTCATCACCAACCGCTGAGCAACGTTCCGCGCTTACCCTATCGGCAAGGCCCAGTGCAGATATCCGCCTCGGTTGTGTACAGACAATGTTCGCCGACCAACCAGAATCCCGCTGGATCATATCATCAAGCAGAAACTGGACGGATTGCGTACTTTTACCGCTTCCAGTCTCTCCGGAAATGATAGTCACTTGATGAGTGTTCACAGCTTGCACAATTGCTTCCTGCACACTCCACGCTGGAAGACATTTTCTGGCGGCAATCATCTTCCGCTGCTCAGGGCTCGCTTGTCTAGATTCCCATAACTCGCGAATTGCCGCACTTTGGAGGATACCGTTCTCCAACTTGATCCGACTAGGAAGCCTGCGAGAGCTTTTGGAGGTAACCGACTCGAGACGCTCGTCAACGACCTTCGGCGGAGCATCAATTGCAATATTCCGTAATTTTCCAGGATTTTCTAGGGTCCGAGGGATGTTTTCATCCAGCCATTCTACCAGGTTAAAGACCATTGGCCCACCAAGCAGATTCTCATGTGCATACTGAATGGCGCTCCTAGTTGCGCTAAGACGGATATAGGCTGGTATTCTCTTTGACGATATCGCGAGAATTAAAGGGGAAGCAGGATATGAAGTCACGACTGGTTTCTGAAAGCGATAAATCACGGCATACTCCGAATGCAAGGGGCCCGAAGCGATTTCGCATGTATTGGCCGATAGCTTTCTGTAATCGTCACCATATATTGCTTCCAGGGTTTCATTTTCCTCCTCCCATGCGTTATCTTCGCTTTCGGGCAGTTCGCCAATGGGGAGAGAAGGCACAGCGCCGACTAACAAACCTTGGAGGTATTCTGCTGCTTTAAGCTCATCATCACTGTTATTATCGAGAACTTCTGCACATAGATCAGTGGAATAGCCAGCTATTGCCAGTCGTTTGATTTTGGATTCCCTCGCCAAATCGCCAATGGCAAGGGTAATTCCGGCGGAATAGCCCTCGGGAAGACTCCATTTCGGGAGATCATCTTCCGGAACGTGTATCAATAACCATTCCAGGACTTCTTCCCTATCCTTGCATTCTGCCGCCGCTTCCTCGATATGGCTTTTGCGAAATCCCAAAGTGCTAAAGTCGTTCACAATACTCCTCCTTTCTGCATCAGGTATTAAAACACCATATGGGTTCCAAAGAGCACTCTGTCTGACCATATCTTCAATTTTTCTGCGTGTTTTCTCCCCCATCTCAATCTTAGGCGCTTTTTGCCAACGAATCCCAGATGTAGGCCGCTTCGCGCCTCCGGCCGAGTCCAACTGTACAATCGGTTCTCTTTGCTTAGCCTTACCCTTGCTATCTTGTTCTGCCTTGCGCTTCGCAACTTCGGCGGCTGCATTTTGGCGGTCTTGTAATGCATTAAATGGATCGGCCTCATACATCCATGCATTGCCAGCTTTTACATCGTCCGCTTTAAATTGGGCAAATTCCTTCTTCCAGAGATCGCGATATGTTGGAGGCATCATCATATGTAAGTTCTGCATGTTACACACGCGAAATAAAGCATAAGTGGCCGCAAAGTGGCGCGCTTCTAGCGCAGTGGATTGAGCAGCCAGTTTACTGCGGGAGGGAGGCAGCCGCATCGGGGGGAGCGTCACAGTCTCTTTAGTCTTGGGGTTTGTCTTCTTCAAGATAACGCTGGATATAAAACCATCTGGAGATTTGAACTATATCCCGTAAGCGTCTATAAAACCGAGGGAGCATGATCTTCGTATCACGGGTCAAATAGAGGTTTACCATGCTATACTCTGGCTTCTCCCATTTCTGTCTCTGGCAGTGCTCCGAGAGCATGTTCACGGGTAGCTTTCCCGTCCACGATGCGCCACCTATGATCGCTCTGACTGTTGGCTTCTTCGGCTGCTCCGAATCAGCGCCAGCGGGCGATTCACCACCAGCCTTCTGGCCTTTCGACTTGCCCTTCCCATTCTTGGAATCCTTGCCTGCGACAAAGTCGTCGATGGAAATCTCTTGCGGCTGCGACTTTGGTGGTCCATTCGATTTTCCTCGACTGCCACCGCCCCTTTTCGGGGCCATCGTCAAACCGGGTAAATGGCTTTCTGAACGGCTGCGACGCGATCTCTCGTGCTGATTACTAGCTCGTTGTTCAGAGTTGGTGCCGCGCACAGACAACTTTTTTGATACCGTTGAGGTCCGAGGATCGATGGCGTCTTAGTCAGCCAGCCTGGCATTTCACTGCCACGAGCATTCACGATGGAAACTTGCCACAGAACCAGATTCAAAAGGGAGAGAGCTTGTTGACAGCCGCAGTCATTCTCTCAAGATGTCGACAATTCACCGCCATGAAAACGTTGACACAAGCGAGGAAGGGCTTGAGCACGCATCAAGCCCTGAGATGGCTGGAACAGCGCCCAACGCGTGTATTTCTCCATAACCGATAACCAGCGTGCTATAGCCTGTAATTTCTGACCAGGTGTTTCTATAGTCACGGTGCTGATGTCAAAGAAACCAAAGGATCCAACAGAGCAGCATACGCTAACCCAAAACCGATCAAGAATTCCTCGAGCCTTCCAGAGTCGGGATGCGCTGGGTGCTTATATTGAGAGGCCAGAGTCCTCGCCGGGAGTCGTGTATCACACTGACGACTTTGTCGCTATCGCTGACCGTTACCCGAAGTCCACGGTGCACCTCCTTCTGCTACCCAGAGACCAATCGAAATATCACCTCCACCCGTTCGAAGCATTCGAAGACCGTGAATTTCTGGCAAAAGCACAGGCAGAAACACTAAAGCTTCAGAAGATAGCGGCATCAGAACTGCGGCGTATTTATGGCAAATATTCTGTCTCAGAAAAAGCTCGCTTAGAAGCAATGGATGTTTACCCGCCGCCCGATGAATTGCCTGTCGGACGCGACTGGGAGAATGAGATAATGTGTGGCGTGCATGCTCATCCGTCGATGAACCATCTACATATCCATGTCATCTCCAAGGACAGATACAGTCCTTGCTTGAAGCACAGGAAGCATTACAACAGCTTCTCCACACCGTTTTTTGTCCCCCTCACTGACCTACCACTTGACGCTCGTGATCCCAGGAGGCATCCCGGAAGAGAAGGATATCTCCAGTCGGACCTGAAGTGCTGGAGATGTGGATGCAACTTCAACAATAAATTTACAAAACTGAAAGATCACTTACAGGAGGAGTTCGAAACCTGGAAGTGCTTATAGCGTTGAAAATCTCAATTTGAATATTCTATCGAATACAGTTGGCCAGTGAGATCTCAACCCAGGAATTGGCACTTCAGCTTCACCCAATGGACTAAACTACAAGTCATCGTCTCCTGGATAGGTATAACTTCAACGAAGAATCTTCCGTGCCCTTTCCAGCTCTTCAATTTCCTTTTTGAGCTGATTACGTTTGCCAAGCAACGCTGAATCTTCGCCGGCAATGGATCCAAGCACATCCGGTGGAAGTTGTTGAACGCGAGCTGGCGATAATAATTTGAGCGGAGTCATCGGCCCCATCAACAGATGGTAATGTGCTGCCTGGATGATGACGGCGTCGGTGAATCGTCGACGAGCAACGTCATAATACGACTCCAGGATATCGTGAATGTCTTGAACTACGCTTTCGGCGCTTCTCATAGGATGAACAGAATCTTCCTTTGTTTGCCCGATTCGCATTTTTCGCCTGCACTCACATTGTTAGCCGGCTTTGATCGGAGTATAACATATATGTACTTACAATCTGTTTAGATTGTCATTGAAATGGCGGTCTTCTGTTTTCAATATGCCAGCTAATTCCACCGACAAGAGAAAACGGACGTGCTCAAGCGTGTTCTTGTACTTCGCGATCAACTCATCCGTCAGGTGATCTAGGAAGTTGAAATGAACTCGTTCGTCGGCGCAAACGGCTTTCAAAACCTTTGCGATGAATTGGTGGACCAGAACAATGACGTCGCTAACATATCCAAGGGATATGTCCATCCACTTTGCAGATTGGCGTTTCATGAGAGTCGAAAGTATGGATGGACTGAATGTTCCGACTTCAAAGCCTTTCGAATCATGATACAGGTTTTCAATCCAGTCAAGGATACCCTTTTTCGGCTCAATAATATCTCCTTGTTGGTGAAGGATATCGTCGAGTTCTATAGGACTCTCGGTTGTGCGCAACTCGTATCCGTACTCTATGTTGTCCAGCGGTTCCACCTCATCCGCAACGTTGAAGTGATATTGGTGGCCGCATTGACCCATCGCTTCGGCAAATTCTTGTTCTCTATGCACCAGTACCGTCGCTAAGCGTAAACTGGAATCTTCGTCGAATAAGTCGTCGCAGCCGTAATTCGTTGTGAGGGCGCAACTAGCAATTTCTTGGAACTCTGTCACAATGTCCATAAGGTACGCTGCTTGCTGTTCGGCAGTGCTTCGTTCTGCACCGAGAGATTCCAGTGCTTTCTTGCAAGCTCTGAGCTTTTTTAGAACTTCTGCTTTGACCTGCACATGCCATGGTTAGACATTTTTGGTTCCCAGAAGGCGCTAAAAGAACATACCTTGGGGAATTCTCGTCGTATGTGGGTGGTTAGTATTTCTTGCAGGCGCAAACGAAGTGCTTCGATTCCCAGTTTGTCTTTTCCAAGGGTGTTCCATGGACTGATCCTCTTTTGGCCCTTGAATCTCGAGGCGGAGAACGTCTTCGGAAAAGGTGGACAAACCCGGGTTGCCCTTTGTTTCTTGGGTCGACAAGTTCATCACTGCGTGAGCCTTGAAGGTGATCAGCGGAAAGGTGCCCGGCACTTTTGAAATAGCCTGCTTACCTCTGACAAGATCTTGGTGAACGAGGTGGCGTTCAACTTGTCGACTTCAATATGCCAACCTTTGACATTCTCTGCATGTGCTGCGCCCGAGTTTGGCCCAGGAATAATAGAGACCTTGATACTCTTCAGGTTTGCTCGCCGGAATATAATCTGAGTCGCGAATCTGGTGCACAAGCCGCTATCGCGAGGGAACGGTAGCTTTGTTAGGCCTGCAAGAACGGAACTCTTGCCACTTGACTGATCGCCGACAACGACAAGCTGGGGAAGATCGATCGAGTCCCCGAGATTACATTCGAATAGTTTGTCGACCTTGTCCAACAAAGCGGGATCACCGAGTTTCGAATAGTCCTCCTCCATGGCTACTATAGATGTCCGACACAGAGTTGGAATTCCCATAGTGATGCTGGGAAGACTAAATGGAAAGAATTGGGGGACAAAAAAGGGAAAAAAAAACTTCTCAACGCTCTAAAAATTTTCCTAACAAAGTACGGAATTCGCCTAGGTGCCATACGGGAAGCCTCGAATCAATCGTGCCTGTTTTCTTGTGGTCTCTATGGACTGTTTAACAGTTTCAAATCGACGAAAAGTAGTTGCACTGTCCTTATATCCCCTTCCTGGAACAGCATAGGAATCTTTGCCCATAGTCAAAAATGGCGATCCCTTTGTCCTGCTTATCTCCCCCGAAAAGTACCAGAGCCTGCTGCCATTGTGATTCTCAAGCATCCAGATAAAACGGCACACCCCATTTCTCTACCAAATAAGCCTTATACCCTTCTTCAAAGCACTTCATCCATCTCCTTCCTCAGATTGTGAACTGACGAAGCCGACTTACAAGAAAGGTCGTCAACAACAAAACAAGCTCAAATAAGCTTAAAAATGTATCCAAACTTGGCATCGGTTTTGCCTCTTGAACCCCAAAACATATAAGCGCAGACTGTTCTTTGAATCCATACAAAAATATAGATGGAGCATAGACTCAGAGCAACTCATACAGCTGAATTAACCTATGAAAAGAAAACTAAACCCCTAAATAAAAAGCAAGAAAGTAAAGGTACCTCATAAAGACCAATCTGATAACCCATATTAGAACCTAATCCAGTGTGCCTACCCTCCACCCATACCCATGTACCCTTTTTTTTTTTCACATATTTCCTGTCTTCGCCATATGCGCCACCTGATATATGAACCGCGTCGCCAATTTAATCGAATAGAACACAAATGCGCCACCAAAAACATAGGAAACGGATTGCTAGATGCGCCAGCGTTGTCGTGAAGCAATAGTCGAGTATAGCTTCCTGTCCATAAAGCCATGATAAACGCAAAAGCTAACAGATAAAAAATTAAAAGTTAAAAGTGGTCTAAGTCGACAGTCGAAGAAAATAAGACAAGTGAAAGTTTGCTGGCGTGTTAGTTGGGATTGCACTTCCATGCGTTCGCGACCCACGATGATCAAAATATGATGCCGCGGTTTCGACGAAGCTAACAAGCCGAGGGAAAGGGCGATTAAGGGAAGATTCATTAAGGTGGGAAATTTGAAATGAGCGTGCTATGGGTGGGACCGAAAGTCGGGTCTCTGCAGCCAGGTCGGAATAGGGATATCATAGCTCGTCATATTTCATTGCCTCGTAATGGATGCTGTAGGAAAGGGTGTAGCGCTTTTGGTCCATCACCTCGGAATAACCAGTTTGAGTCGTCCAAAACTTGAAGGAAGAATGGTGTCTCAAAAAAAATGCTCCTCCATAAAGGCAGGGCCGTGTATCCCGCATTAGAAACCGAGGAACCGTAAAGAATTAAGCGCGTCGACATGCCGAGGCGCGTTTATGCATTGAAATCAGCTGGTCCGTAACATCACTTGCGGCGACGCGGGGGGCGCTAAAGCCACATAGAACTTCATTTTCCACAAAATAGGATGCACGTTTGAAACGACGATCGGAATATTTTTCATAAATGGCAGGATGATGTCTTTGTGGCGCGTCGCAGCACTCGAGGATTAGGACAATAAGAGGGTACAGCTGGCTGTAGGTGTAGCTTGAGTAGTGGACATGGGCAGCACCCTAGGACATGAGTTAGTTTGGCGCAAACACTGGCAGGTAGCGTGAAACCAAGAGCATACCCAATCTCCTTTTCTCAACATCATTCTTGCGAGGCAGTGGGCACCTGCTGCCAGGAAGCTTGGAGGGCTACCGACGAATCTTTCATCCATGATGGTAATTTCAAGGAAGTACTTTGCCAAAGTTCGAGTCTCAAGATCGTAATCATCAGCCTTGCTAATACGGCGAAGGAAATTCATTGGGCCTGGCCATCCAAGCTCAAACTGAAGCAGGCTGAGCATGAAGCGTTCCGCCTTCAGTATTTCTTCAGCGGTATATCCGTTATCAACCATGTAAACGATCTCCTTAACTGATGGGCAGTTTATTTCCTCGTATTTGGCAGCGATAAAGATGGCTGTGGCGCCAACAAGTTGCAGCTTACCCAGGGAGACTATCTTGCAAGAAAGGAACCGATCAATGTAGTTGACGCAGAGGAAAAGAGTTTCGGGAAGAAGGCCAAAGCGAAGGTGGACTTGAACGATCCAATCCATAAGAACCGAGCGCATAGACCACTGAATCTCCGCTTGATTGTCCATATAATGCGGATTCGGCATGAGTTTAATCTATCGAGATGGTCAGCATTATATTTAGTCTTTCAGTAGTAGATCTAATAGCAACCTCAAGTTTTCTCATATACTCAAAAATCTCTTCTCCATACTCGGCAACCATAGTGGGATCATAGCACTCGTCTTCGTAATCCTGAATACCGCGAGTGGACTCGACAATTTGCTTGGCGATCGCCAGTTCCCGCCGAACATTCGCACTGAATTCTGGGAATAGGACAGTTGTAGCTCCAACAGTGGTATTGTCGGTACAGTAGAGCTGAGTGCGAGCAGTCACGTATCCGTCATCCCAGGTTTCTTCAGGATCTACTGCTGTGTCATGGCGGGCATAGGCCGTCATTGCCTCTTCAGGCGAGATTTTTGCAACAAGTCCGGTGGCTGATTTCCCTTGGCTGATTTCAGGCTTTGGCACAGCTACCTTCACCTCAGTTGAGGAACTGGCTGGAACACAGTCTATATGTTCGTGAGGGTTGTAAACCTTAATTTCCCCATTGTCCTCGATATAGACCCCTTCGATCTTTTGGAGGCTCTTTGCGTCGTTGAATACAGAAGACTTCTTGCGCTCGTTTGCGTAAATGCTAGAACTGTCATTATGTTCGTGTGAGGTGACAGAAGATACAGGCTTGGAACTCGAATCCTCCTGAGAAGCCTCGGAAGGACTGTTGGTATCAGTCGAAGACAGTCCGTTGGCGGCAGAGGAAGCTGATTCGATCACAGATGGGAGACCCTTTTCTTGGAAGACGGTATTGCGTCTTGCCGGTGGCTTCCGGGTATTCACTGGCAGTTTGTCCAAAGCAGTTGTTTTTACGGCTGCGGATCCCGTGTTGGCGACTGCGTTTTTCTTCAATTCTTTTGCGTTGGAAACTTGCGAGGATCGTTGGGCTGGCCGAGCAAGGGCAGCCGCCTTATCTGCAGGCTTGGACTTTTCAGTTGTACCAAAAACAAAATTGTCATCTTTGGCCAACCGTAAAACGTTTGTGGTGTTGCTAACATTGCCCAATGCAGCTCGCTTCAACGGTTCCTTGGTACCTTCAGCTCGTGCAAGGGCACTCAAGGCTGGCGAGGACTTGTTGCGTTGGTGGATAGTTTTGCCATTGCGATTGAGGATCGGCGCATTCTCGTCACCGCGAATTCGCAGGGCTTTGGGGCGCTGAGGCTATATACATCCAGTCACGAGTTAGCAATGCCTTCTTTAGCAGACAAGGTGTAATTTTGAAGATGACAGGAGGGACACGTGTGAAAGAAGACACACAAACAGCATTGAATTGCATACCTTTGCATCCATATTGTAATGAGACGAAAAGCGCAAGCTCAATCTCCAAGCAATGTAGAGTAGAATGGAAGGTTGAATGGTTTGATAAACAACCTGAAGGAGAAGAACTTGAAGCTTGTTGCTTTCAACCTCAAGTGGATGCCCAGCAGCCCTGAACCAACAGGCTCACCTACCTGTCACCACTGTGAAACCAAAGGGAGGACTCACAGGAGGGGTGAGTGACGAGAATGGTTGTTGTTGCGTGTGGAGGAAGGGCTTGTTGATATGGCTGTGTAGATTTGGGTCTCTGGAGTGACAGCCACTAGGAGTAAACAAAGCTAGTCCCAAAGCGGGAAAGTGCCCGGCGAGTTTGGCCGAGCAACCACAAATGCTGCTGATTACGTCACAAGCTTTGCGGCCTCAAACACGTCTCCCCAACTGCTGTGCACACCACGAACAGCCCTGAATTCTGTCAACAAGCACTTGTTTTCCAGGTTAGAGCTTTTTGTCATCTGTGCAGGGCTCAGAATGTTCTGAGAATGGGTGTCTTTGTGCAATTTAATGTGAGTGGTTGTGTGTATTCACATCCTGGAGATTTCTTACAATCCCACGCGTGAAGAAACACGTTGCAACGCCAACTCACGTGATGGTGGAGCCTCAAGGAAGGCCTTTCGAATGTTCCATGAGCAGGACATCAGACGAGAAGGAAAGTGAATAAAGCCACTCACAGTGGTCTTGGAGTGGTGAATCTGGTTCATATATTTAGATCTGAATACAATACTAAATGACTCTGCTCTGCTGCAGGACCGCCCATTGCGATTCGGTAAAGGGCTAACCGAGTTGACCCGTCGAAACATTGCGATCGGTGTCGTTGCGAAACGGAGAGGCCTTTACCCGGGATGAGTGGCCAAACCGAGTATGTCTCCTGCCAGGTCGTGATAATGAATGCGGGAGATGAGATTTTTCGGTCTGCGAGACGAGTTTCTCTTATCTCGGCGGTCACAAGATGGAGACGGTTATTCCGAGCTCGCCAAGACGTGTGCAAAGTCTCAGGCTCGAATTCTTGCATATGCGCCAGTCCCCGTTTCAGCATGATCGCTTAGGCCTTTCATCTTGCTTCCTTTGTTGAAGAAGAGCATAGAAATCGAGGTCGAATCACAATCTACATCGGGCTTGATGATCCTCGATGATGAATCTTGGATATAACTCGTGTCTCGAATCTTTACGCCCTTGGAAATTCGATGATAGATCCATGGTTCCGAGGAGGACATTATTGTCATGGTTGTCTACTGGAATATTACGGGCTCATGCCATGGCCAGAATCCAGGCTAGATTCTATTTCCCTTGTAGAAAAAGAGATGGAGGTTCACTTCTGATATAGGTACCGACATGTACTTACATATGTGAATGGCGTTTTCGTTTGTTGCAGTCGAATAATTGCTGGGATTCTGATATGTAAAGTGGTATGTTATGGAACAACGTGCATCTGCGCATCCTCGAAAGTGGAGATAGTACTCCGTCGATGGAACAGAAACGCCTTGCTAGCAGGGGAAGATGGGTTCCAGTTTTGTCAATCCTTCATTATTTCGGATTCTTTCTTTGCCAGTGCAGGCCCTTTTCTGCTCCTCTCGCTCGATAGGATGTGTTCACTGCGCACAAGCACTTCTTCTCGCCTCTCAGTTTCAGTGGAAACTCGAACCCCTCAAAAGCTAACTCGGCTTGCAGGAATTGAAAGGGGGGCCAGTGATTCACCAGGATTGACCCGGAAATAGTGATCAGGACGGGTCCAACTGCCTTGACGTGGCCGGCGCAGAGGCTGTATCCTCAGCCAACCAACGGCCAGCACTTGTACGTGGTGGCTATCTCGCCCGTTTTCTCTCCTCTTTACGCGAGCAAGCACTGTCGCACCTCGAGCGAGGATCTAAAACATTCACGAGCGATAAGCTGCAGTTCTTCCATTTGCTTTTGCCCAGAAAAAAAAGGCTAAATGCCTGGAGCCATCCCCGAAAGATAGTACGCACTTTGGAAGCAATGCGATCGGACACTGCTAGTCTATTGAAGCCATGCATCAGATGTGTAGCTATCTGGGCCTCCCAGGTGCTTCTTTATTCTTTATTCACAGTCCTGTCGACTCTCCCTAGGACTGGGCTTTTAAATGGACTTAATTGGGATGTAGAATGGTTTGCCATACGGGCGTCAGGTCGAATGCGACAGAATCAGCTGCTGAGATGGAAGCTTTCGGAACAGTACTAGTCCATTAAAACCAGCAAAGAGAAGTAGATATAGAGACTGTAGAATGATGGCTTCAGACAAGCAGAAATGCCGATTGTCGAATGGAAGAGGGAGCCAAGTTGTTGTTCAAAGTCATGTCTGCTGGTCATGCTCCCCCAATAGCCCACCGCATGTTCCTTCACCTATTTAGGTGTGAAACCTCCACTGTTCGCAACTTCACTCTCCCAACAACTCCTTGTCTTCTTGCGCCTCTTCACCATCAATCAGCAACCCTCCGACTGTCTTTTATCTGCTGCATTGAGTATCCAACAGTGGCTTGTGCCAGCTTTTGCCTTATCTTGCTGTTCTGCCCTCTCCCTTCTGCTACTGTGTTGGTTCGCTCCTCTACCTGCGAGGCCCACCGACTGGGCTCTGTACGAGAAAGCCTCGCCATCCACTCCATCCTCAACCCCCATCGTCTGGACTTGTGACCGATGGCTGTCATCCTTGTATGATTGCGATTCAGCTTTGACTTCCTTGGAGACGCCCAGGTGAGTTTTCCATTCGATTCGGCCGCATCCGGCCTATCCTCAAATTTGAGGGTCGGCCACATTCTGCGCTCTTCCTCTCCCCTCGGATCCAAACCACCCTTCAGCATCGAGTGCTGTCACACCTGCTGTGCAATCATCGCAATGCTAGCCCTTGCTATATTCTTCTATTTATTTGACCTGATGCTGAGATTGTGTTTTTCCCGCCTATAGCGCACCCCCGACTCCCTCGGCTGCTTGCTCCCCGACCTTGCGCGGCTCTCAGGAGCAACGAACTTCCTTCGAACTACAACGCCGTCCATATACTTGCTTGGATCTTCTTTCGTCTGACTATTTTTATCATTGACTTCATAGTCCGTTACGAGTGTTATGAAATAGATGGAGGTCACGGATCTTGTCTCCCACCAGCCTATACAACCAGGCGCTGGACTAAAGGACCACAATCCAGAAGAATTCACAAAACGCCGTCCATCTAATTTCATCTCACACGAGGACACTACAATGAAGGTGGCATCGCCTAAAGAACAAACAATTCTTGAAAATGGCTGTTCGACACCACCTGACCCACACCTATCGAAAGACGACACCACTGGGCACTCGGTGCCCCAACAAGCCTCGCCAGCAAACCCATCCCCCAAACATGTCGCCTTTGAATTGTTGCTTGATGAAGAGTCGAAAATGAAAGCAAGAATACCAATGAGGGTACAGATTTTCCCCCATGATACGACCGATTCCATTGTCACTACCGTGAAAAATTTCTACGGCATCTACGATGGAACAGGAAGCGGTGTCAGTTTCGAAGATGAAAATGCTACCACTCTGATCGCACGTTACGAAAATCTTCGGAACAATATGACCGTCTATGTTCGCGTGATACCAAATCATGGCTACTCGGCTCACCAGCCATATTACGGTGGGCCTCAACGCGAGGGTGCCACACGCCCCTGCCTTGGAGAGCCATTCCGACCATCATCGGCCAATGGTAGACCGCCTTCGAGACCTACTTCTCGAGTATCCCACAAACGCAGTGCGTCTCCCTCTGGGCGTGGGCGTCGAAGTGCATCCACTCAGAAAGGTTCACGGTCTGGTAACAAAAGTCGTGGGTCAAGCACCCACGGTAGCTTCCTAGAAGAAGCTCTCGTCCCTCACAGTGACAGTGACTGTGGCCGCGCGTCCATCACCAGTTCCAAAAAGGGGAGAAATGATCATTTTGCCAGCTCAGATATCAGCATGGAAAACATTCTCCATGATGGCCGGCGAAAGAGGCCGAAATTTGAGAGTTCGGTACGGGTTCAATTTTACTTGCTTATATTGTACCACTATCTCTGCAATAAATCTAACCGTCTTGTTTTGATATAGGAGCTACCCCTGTTCGCCCCGCCCCAAGTCCCTAGAACCACATCTACCTCTTCCGTATCGCCTCAACGACGCTCCACAATCCAGGACGGCGCTTCGCCCTTTGCAAGGCCAACACATCCATACGGAGCACAACATCCTCTCAATTCGCCCCAAGGCTTCAGAAGCCACGAGCAATTGTATGCTCTTCAGGGAAACTCACCCTATGCTACGCCTGGAGCGCCACCCCATGGGCACCATCTACGAGAACGAGCGAATTCACAGTCGGTCGGCTCGTACGGCAATCGACTAATTAACTATGGTATTCTTCCAACCCCAGATCCCACCATTGCAAGCTGTATCTCCGATGAAGATGTAGCTATGCAGTTAATTAGACTTGGTGATGCCTCGAACTTCTCCCACGGTCGCACTTCTTTGTCCACAGCCGATGACGCATTTAGTGGGGTTGCGGACGCATCATCGTCGACCGGTGCCACATCAGATGGAGAAATGAGCGTAGATGAGGATGGCCCATCTCGAAAGGTCGCCCACACGGACCACGATGGCAGCGGACTAGGCAATGATGGTGCCGATGGGGAGTACCGGCCAAACGGGCATCCTACTTCTACAAAGAACGAGTATGAGGACGGTCACCATTATGACACTCAAGCTGCTAGGGCGAAGCGAATGAAAGCCAAGTCGGGAGGTCCTGTCATTGCGAAGACGAAGCAGTGCACAATCTCGAAATCTGCAAAAGTCACAAAAGCACGGTCCACTACAGTGTGTCGAAAGACAAAAATAGGCACTATCACCAACAATACCAAAACTGTGCCTCCATTCCCTCCATCAGCCATGCCGGGGCAAGCGGCTCGCAAGGCTTCCGGGCCTGGATTAAATTTTCAGCACCAGCTCGCCGCCGACGAGGAGGACCTATCTACTAAACCACGGTGTCAGCGATGCCGCAAAAGCAAGAAAGGCTGTGACCGACAGAGACCCTGTCAGCGGTGCAGAGATGCTGGCATCGGCATTGAAGGATGCATCAGTGAAGATGAAGGTAATGGGCGCAAAGGTAGATATGGACGTCACATGGGGGTGCCTATCAAGAAGGTGGTGAATCCAGTTGCAGCAGACCCGGCGTCTCAGGCTATGGGATCTTCACTTACTGGAACCCCGGTTCCCTCGGCTCAAATTGCTAGCAAGAAGAGAAAGCGCTGATTCCTAGTCGGACCTATCTAGGGTTCATGCTCTCCAGTGATGGTTCCCACAGGTTGATATTATTTCTCATATCCATTGGAGCCTCTACTGGTACTCAGCTTGCCTGACTGGCAGGTGGCGGTGCCTCAATATAACCAAAACATCCCACCCACTGTGATATCTTTTCTCCTTGCAGTGTTTGTCTTCTTCCATTGATGTTTAGTTACAGTTTATATTTGGAGTACTGTTAAGTGTTTCCCGGCGTTGCTGGTTTCTGTTTACAAGCATAGAGAGTAGCGGCACCGCCCTTCTCAGAAGGCTGCTTGCTTACTTGTCTGTTAGTATAGTTTTCATACGGGCCATTATATGTCACCAATTACCCTCTTTTGAAGAGAACTGCTCTGCTTCTCACTCCCTTTTCCTATTCCCAACAATGACTTGCCCATTATGGCATCCTCTCCTTCAGCCTCTTAGTATTCATGTTTCCTCTTTGACCTTTTTGAAGCTATGGGCACAACTCAACCAATTATTCACTCAATCAATGGGCGTTCCTGCATATTTTGTCCTACTGATCTCCCTCGTTTCAACTTTCCATGCAACAAGTTATTAATGGCCGTGTTGAATCCCTATGAATAGATGCTTCAGTGCATCATACACACTATCCACTCTATTTTGTCACTGTGTCTGTTTAGCTTCTGTCCCTACTGAGTGCTATATAACTTCCTGCAGCTGCTCTGCACCCTGCTACAGCTTTGTCTCCGCTGATTCCGCTGTTCTCCTACGAGGATCGTTGGGTTTCGGCAAGTACTGGTAGCGAAAATAATCTCATCTTTGTTTCAAACTGAAGGTCTGACAGAAGATACAATCATGTGCCCAATCTCTAGTGTGTTGTTTGTATGCAATTCCCGGTGCTATGATCGAGGCTCCGATGGGAAGTTTGGCCTTCCTTTAATCTTGAACTCCGAGCGGAAATCCCAAGAACCAAGTCAATCCAATCTACATCCTCAAGACTTCAAAGGTCAGCTCGATGCACGATGGCACTCGCGAGGAAGAGCCTAGGCGATGGTAATATAGGCATTTTAGCAGTGTTTGGCTACAGTTTAGCCGGATAGTCGTCATTTTCTAACCGGATTAGGTTAGGTCGTCGGAACGGTTCTCAACGACCGGAACAACAAAATGCCGGGGGTCCAAAAGCGTCAAAAAGTCATGATGAGAGGCAGCGAGCGGCGGAATGGCATCTCACAGCCATTTCACGGTAGCTTCTTTCTATTTAATTGATATCCTATTCTATCTAACTGTATCCTGGAGATATAGGCTTGTTTGTGTGATTTTGATTTGGAATTTATATGACATAGAATGCCCTTACAATAGACCCGACACTTGAACAAGTTTTACCCGCGCTTGGAGGGCTTTTGTGTTGATATCGAGAGACCATGCCTCCCAAAGCTGCAAACAGTCGCCAACCGGCCGCGCGCCGACCTGCCAACGTAGACTCTACGTCTTCTACTCCCGGACCATCAGCCGCACCCTCCGAAACTACTCGATCATCCGTCCCCGCACGAGCCCCTCCCAGCGCACGAGGCGGCCCAGTCCAACGCCTCCAGACTCTGAAAAAGCGCACGCCTTCAGGAAGTCTCGTACCTTTGAACCCAGATGGCACAACCCCAAAGCCAGCGTTAAAATTCCAGCCGAAGGCCGTGGTACGTCGAAGCAAGGAAGAACGGGAGGCTAGAGAGCGACTCGAGGCGGAGAGACAAAGAGAGCGGATCACGGAAGCTGCTGCGACGCGTCGCGCGGCGACAAGAGGCGATCGGGGTCGCGGTAGAGGCCGTGGGAGAGGAGGCGCTTTTGGTCGAATCACTGCAGACGTTGGTGGCCCGCTGGGTTCTGGTAGGGGCAATATCAAGGGGAAATTCAGCGCCAAGGCATCTGGTGTCTATGGCTTAGCCGGGAGGGGCGAAGGAGGAGACGTCTCGTCCGACGAAGGAAGCGATTATGGTCCACGGTTTAGTATTGATCAGATCAACATCAGCAGCGATTCAGAAAGTGAGGCGATCGACACAGGGAAAGGGAAAGCAACAGCGAAGACGCCGTCGGTGGGAAGTCGAGGACTTCGGCCCATCCGTGTGGAGAGGCAGGAGCACGTGGAGCGTATAATGGACATCAACACTGACGCGAGTTCGAGCAAGTCGGCGGAGTTGAGGCGGAAAGCCAAGGAGAAAGCCGGCAAAGATGACAGCTTATTTGTTGAATCGGATGAAGAAGTGGCCGAAGGTGAAGCTGGCGATATTGAGATGGCTGATTCGGAAGACGGTCCGCGAATAAAGGAAGAGCCCACGGAAGCCGATGCCGCCATTGCGGACCTTATTCCCGCTGCAGCAGATGAGGCAGCTGCTCCCACAGAAGACACGACTCCTAGTAAATTGAAGACAGTCCGGAAGAAAGTAGCCATTAAAGATGCACGAAGCATGCTCCAAACGGAAGAAGAACGAAGAGAATACGATCGCCACGAGCAAGACATTGAACAACTTAAACAAGCACTCGGAACCATCACCACCACCGACGCAGCGACTGACGCGGAAATGGATGAAGAAAGCAAGGCAAAGGCTGAAGCTATCAAAGACGAACGCCAGGGTCGTCTCTTCCTCCTCCAATTCCCACCCATGACTCCCAATCTCATGGTCGCGTCTGCGAAACAAGATGAGCATGACGAAAAGACCACCGTCGACGGTCCATCCACAACCGAAACACCCGACACAGTAACAGTCAAACCAGAAAGCGGCACCACTGCTCACATCCCCCTCGGCGGTCCGGCGAGCCTCGCGGTTCCTAGCAAATCAGCCTCCTCCCTCCCGTTCATCTCAGCGACAAACAGCCAACTCCCACCAGGCCGAGTCGGGAAACTGAAAGTCCACAAATCTGGCCGTGTAACTATAGACTGGGGTGGAATTAGCTTCGAACTCAGCAAAGGCAGCGATGTTGACTTTCTCCAAGATGCTGTTGTAGCATCGGATGCCAAACCAGGAGAAGGCAGCAGCGTGGATCGGAAGATATGGGCGATGTCGCAGGTTAGCGGGAAGTTTGTGGTGACACCCGACTGGGAGAGACTGCTTGATGAGTGATGCAATAGCTGGCTAGCTAGGAAGCATTTTTTCTTCTTTGGATCGTTTCTTATATGAATATCTACGAGCGCATAGAAGTTGGGCGTTTTCATTATATCAGAGCACACGACTCGGGAGACCTTGGGTTGGGAAAAGTCTATATCTAGCGGTATGGAATCTGCATTGGTAAGTATGGCGGAATATTAAAGCAACTTTTCTTGCCTTGTCCCCCTAGAAGACTGACAGCGGGCCGACGCTGGTCGCGAATTCTTTCAATCCCGGCGCGCTAGCTGCGACTTTGTCTATCTACCCAAAGAATAGGGGAGAGAAGGTAGTTCGTAGCTTCGTCGTGGTAGAGCTGTTGCTGCCAATTTCTAATGCCAAGTGGCTCGGTGGCAATTTGATTGGCTTCACTCGTCCATAAAAAGGCTCTTTAAGCTGAAGGAAAATGCAAACGAACATAATTATGACATACAATTTCAAAGTTGATGAGGTTTGCTCGAGTTTTACATTCGAGCTTCTATACGGCATATACCATACATGCAATCTCTCTCGTTTCATGGATCTTGAGAGATTAAGGTTAGAGCCGCATGCCAAGCTTTTTGGATCGAAAACTGCCGGCGCGTATCAGCTAATCAAAATCAAAATTTAAAAGTCAAATATTGAACTAGCCAATCAATATTCCCCTTATCCGCCGAATGACGTGATGCCTAACGAAGCCCATCGTCGTAATACGATAAAAATCATGCCTTGAAACAAACAATAGTTCACTCACCATCAAGTATTTTCGTCAAGAACTCCCTCTCAGACTTATATCATCTCTCTTAAACTGCAACAGAGCATCCTAAACCAAGTTAATCAAGAATCAACAACTAGCTTCTCTTCCCGCCATGAAACCACCAAACCTCTCCCTGCTCACCACCATGGCCGTCATCTCCCTCACAACCGCATCCTCACACGCCTACGAACCGCTCCCAGCAGACCAACAACCCGCCATTCTCTCCTTTCAACCAAGGCAAATCCCAGCCCAACCTCTCCCGACCTCTCCACCAGTCCTACAAGAGCGAGAAATCATCAACGCACCGCCCGCCGCTCTACCATCAGACCACACGCAAGTCTCCCCAATAATGACGGTGAACATCGGCGGCAAGCCTGTTGTGTATACCCAGCGGTTCTCAGCGGTACCAGATCAGTGGCCAAAGCCGAAGAAAGGCACGATCGGACTCGGTACGCTGAAGGGGGAGATTGGGCAGACGAGAACGGTTCATAAGCGGGAGCCGGTTGAAACGGGCACCGCCAATGGGGAATTTTGGAAGGCTTTTACGGCGCAAACTCGGTGTAAAACGCTGGAGTGTGTAGAAGCACTCTTGGGAAGGACTGTCCTGGAAGGGTGATGGAGATCCTTTTCTTTCCTTGTTCTAGAGGTCAGGGGCCGCATTTATGGAATCTGCTCTGATTTTGCACACATACCGTGGAAGTGACCCGAATGGAGATTTTTTCGAAATTTCAGCTAGATGAATGCGTGGAGGACACTCATGCTATCTCATCTTTTAACCTTTTGTTATTTTTCCCTTTCTGCTGGAGACGGCTCTAGAGGACGATAGAATTTGCATCTTTGCTAATACACATACATCATTCATTCATACAATGCATTTAGAACTCCGCGTCATTTCGACTTCGTAGCTGTATCAGATAAGACTGGGATATTCTACATCCCAGTCATACTCCCATCCACTGCATTAACACTCTGCCCAGGAGATAGGCCACTATACCCCCCAATATCACCCTCAGTTTCCGATGCGGCAGCAGATACCCGCCTCCCAACGTGGCCCTCATTGCACCATAAAGACCGGGCAGCGGTCTTAGACGTCTAAGCCGATCAAACGCTGCCACATTTGCGTTAGGATCAGTCCTGACCTTCTCGTACACGCTCGGCAATAATGTGGCATGATACTTGTTCCGAAGCGCGACATATCGTTCACGGTCATATATGCTCCAGAATTCGTTTTCTGTGTAGAACGTCTGGGCATAGAGCCATTTCGATCCGCGCAGGGAATATAGTTTATGTTCTAGGGCGCGGTTGGCTTCGATAAAGGCGCGGTGGGAAGGTGGTCCAGGGGTCCAGAGGCCGATGTTAAGAAGGAGACCATGTTCTTCCCCATCGCTATCTACGGGCGGTTGCGAACGAGGTGACTCTGACGCTGACAGGATTTGCGGATGGAAAGACGTATGCCGGCGTAGATGCGGTTTTATGGGACACAACCATAATGGATACCGATCGAAATTCTCATCCAGGTATTTGATAAATTCATCTGCTGCGCGTATAGGCATTGCCATATCTTGAATGATAAAGCTGCTCGCAAGTCCGCTCTTATGTAGAGCATGGTACATCATGCGTGTATGCATGAAGTAATCGAGTAACCAGCGCGTGAAGCGGTTAAATGGGATGAAGAAATATTCATATGCAAACTGCGCAACCCAAAATGCTCCTCGATCGTACCGGAAGAGATAATCAGCCAGCGGAACATATTCAACTTTAGGCTCTGCAGGTGCTTTCCGCCAAATCTCGCGAGCATGGATGTAGAACCATTCGTCGGACGGGCGACTGAAGGTTTGGACCCTGGGTTCGTCCTCAAGACGAACGATATCGGCCATCTGGCCAGTAACAATCACGCCTTGATCTCTGGCATACAGGATGCCGTCCACATAGTCCAGCTTCTTATCCTTTGCCTTCTCTTCCAGCAATTCAATTGCCTCTTTAGCACCGTGGACAGGGAAATATCTCACCTCCACCCATCTACTGGTCTCAATAAGCTTGATCTCCAGCAACGTCGTAACGCCCAGGGTACCAAAGCTTCCCGACGCCCCCCAGAACAAATCTTCATTCTCCCCAGAATCCGGACTGGCAGTGACAACATCCCCATTCCCAAGTACAACTTCGATCCAGGTGACAGTCCGGTCGAAAAATCCATACTTGAAGGAACTACTCTCCCCTCCGGTCCCAGCAAAAGCGCCGCCCACGGTGATGCCCGGAAACTCCATCACCACAGGCGGGACGAGGGAATATGGCTTGGTGGCGGCGACAAGCTTATCCATAGGAACATTGGGCTCGACGAGCACAGTCTTCCTCTCCGGGTCAATCTTCAAAATCCGCGTGAACGTGCTGATATCAACGACCCTGTCGTGCTGGAACGACTGAGGACGAGTACTGTTTGTAGAGCCATGATAAATTCGAAACGGCAGCTTTCGAGAATAGAGATTGCGGACAGTAGAAGATATGGTTGAGACGGCCGCGTTGTGTTGCTCCATTGTGGTTGCAAGGATGAAGTGGTCGCATGTCCCACTCTTCTCTCTCTCCCGATATTCGGAGCCGCCGGATCAGCTAGGAAGTTTGCACTCGTTGAGGCTTCTGTCTTGAAATCCCCCAGACATGAAAACCATTCGGCTGTGACTGTTTTTGCCCTGAAGTTCTCGCTTTTGTGTGGGGAGAATCAGTTGTGACGCCTTGCAGGGAAGGATGAAGGTAGCTCTTCATGCCGGGACATGCTCACCAGAAAGACGCTGACCCACCAGTACCGTTAACCTCCATACTCACACTCCAGCTACAACATGAGGAAATAGTGACAAAGGGAGAGAAAAGGAGAGATAGATAATGTGGATTTCTGGCTTCTTCAACCTATTTACATCAAGTTTGTATATTCATGCACGCAAACAGCTTTGCAAAAAAGTCTCGCTATGAAGAATTAATCCTGTTTCTTAAAGCAAGGAAGCCACTTGTGCAATGCAGCTCTCAGCAGATTGCGGGAAACATCTCCTGGCTTGAAGTAAGATCTGAAATCATAACAATGCTGCGCATTTGGGATTACATAGCCGAAAATCTTCCACTGTGGAGTTGGCTTATTGCATTCTGGGATCTCGGTGGAGAACTTAACCCTTGGTGCGAAAGACTCCTCTGACAGAGGAGAGAGAGATCTCCATGGGTCATACTGTCCACCGCTCCAGTAGGTGTTGGATGGGCGCATTCTCCATCCGCCGGTGGCTCTGTTCGTTTGATGGGTCTTGGGACGGCGTGGGAGATAGCCACTCTTGAGGCCATCAGGGAATTGGCGGTAGCAAAGATACTCCTGGATATAGCGGTCTGTCTGGTAATCCGAGAGGATCTCATGTGGGTGATAGTTCTGATACTGATAGTATCCCCATTCGCTGCAGTATTGCCATGTCCAGCTGATTCCGGCCGGGTCAGCGACTCTCTTTCCAAGTTCACAGGTCGTTGGCTCATCTGGGTTCTGGCCCTTGCAGTTTGTTTCGAAGGCAGCATTGACCCGGGGAACAAGCTTGGGCCATGTCGCAAATCGTTCAGCCATCGCTTTGGCGCCCTTGGTGGGTGCCCAGCCCTCAGCGGGAGCTGTCTTTCCAGTTTCAGGGTCCGTCTCAAGCCAGTCACAGAAGTCTCCAACTCCACCATCTGGGCCAAAACTCTGCCATGTGGCCCAGTTCCAGATTAAGGCTTGGGTGAAGTCTCCATTGTTATTTTTTTCCGCAGTTTTACCAAAGAAGAGCTTTTTGATCTCTGCGGCGCTCTCGCGTCGACGGAGCTGACGGTCAATGTACTTGTATGCGGCACGGACATCTTTGGTGCAGTTTCCGTAGCCATATGCTACCAGTCCTCTGTAAACTTGCTCATAGTAAACCTTCATGTCGATCTGAGCCTGCACTGGAGCAGAGGATGCAAATGCGGCAAAGATAGTCTCTGGGTATTTGTCTCTTGTAAACGCCGCGCGCATGCCTGGATAAGAGCCGCCAACCATGACCCATGGCGTCGATTTGGGTGTCAAGTCAGCCTTTGGGAACTTGGCGCGCTTGAACGACTTGGCGAAGTATGGGATATCAGCCAATGCTTGCTCGTTGTTCAAGTACTGAAAATGTTCGGCTGGCGTATCGAGGTTGACAGGGAAAGGATTGGATTCACCGTAGTATCTTGTGCGAGGTCAGTATTCAGCTGTATGAGCGGATGAGGATAGACATGTACCGATGCTCCCAGACAAGACCCAAACCGTTGAATTCTTTCAACAAGTGAACGAAAAACGATGTCTCGTTCACGAGATAGAAATTCGCATAGCGCGAAGCATCAGTCTCACCGCCGTCAAAGACGAAAACTGGTCCTCCAGGTTTATAGTTTTCTTCGTTGACCCAGAAGCGATTCTTGTACTTGGCATTGGGCTTTTTGTGGTCGATCGGAACCTATAAGCGGATTGATAATCAGACTCAAGTTCGGTAAAGAATATACTTCCTGCTTGCAGACGTACTTCCGTGAATTCAGCTACCGGGTTGCTGCTTGCATCGACGGCGAGGCTCGCAGTTTTGAAACTGGCACGGTGGGTGAAGACAGACTCGGGGTCGAGGCCCATCACGGCAGCCATCTCTAGATCACGTTGTAGGGTGGACCATCCTATTCCAAAGGAGGTTCCGACGCCCATGAGGGCTGCGAAGGCAGCACCTCCGAGAAGTTGAGAGGAGAACCTCATTGTGCAAAGGGGGTTCGTGTATGGTGGTGCAAGCCTCCGTCCTGTTCCCCGCGACAACCTGCTCCTAGGCCAGCGCGTTGCAGGAACTCAGCTATCCTTTATACTCTATGTATTCGGAGAAATACAACCTCACAATATCGGCACAGATTCCGGCCGTCCAACGACCCTAGTCATGGCTCTCCGGCGCACCAGGCAAGATCCTAGAGGAGTAATGGCTCCGTACATTTTTGGGCCTGAAGGATCCATGTAGACCCCTGGAGAAAATGCTCATATGCAATCGCATACTACATCCGGGGCGAGCAAAGCTTCGCCTAGTTCCCATTTTCATTTCATTTTAGGCCACATCTGTCCGTGCCGTAAAATCCTAATTCGTAAGTTATCCGACATTATGCTAGGGTTTCCGCCCCTCAGATCGTTCTGGAAGGCATGCTTCCAGAATCCACACCCAGGGGAAAGACATCTTGTCTTTGCAGGAAGCGACTTGGATCATGGCCACCAAGTCACCCGTTCCTTGCGTTGTCACCGCTCCAAGCATTCTTGGCAGGTAGATCTTGCAACGACCTTAATTTTGCTCCGTACGTATCACCAGTGAGGCCAGAGAATCTGGGGGTTCGCCGTTGGAACCACACAGCAAATAATTCGAGTGACTGAGGGGAACTCCAGTGTCGGCCAAGGTAGCGTAGAGAGGTGGCAATTTTCCCGGGATCCAGCTCGATAAGCGGTTGCAACCCTGAATGCAGACCATCCCCGACGTCCTCGGATGTCAGTTAATTAACCTGTGGGGGTCATGACCAGCATGTGCAGTGTAACGTCCCACGGTCGATTTTTCCGCTTGTGGAAACAAGAGATTGCTGGTTGATTAAAGAGACAAATTCCCCAAGGCATGGAACGGCGGCACAGCGAGTTGACAAGCACAAGCCTTTCATCGTCTATCACCGTCCATCCTCGTTGTCGTTTGCCGTTGAGTTGAAGTCCAGGACTGTCAACTGGTCTCCTGTTGTCTGAAAGCGGCTAGATCAGCCTGGGTGTTGCTAAACTAGATTGGGCCTAGCGCGATGTCGATCCTTGGCTCGTATTCTCGCGTTCTTGAACGAAGCTGAACAGCAGCAACAAAACCACGACAACATGGCAAGCCAGCAACAAGGTCAGATCATGCCTCAATATGGCCAGCATCTCCCCGCCAGACTCCAAAGCCTATCTCAAATTCATCTCACCTCCGGGTGGCACGCCAGATTTTGCCATTTTAAACGAGCACCTTTGGGAAAGCACTCGGCTAAAGCACGACCTTTTGACCATCCGGCTGGCGTCGGATCACAAGAGGAATGTGGTTCGCAACTCTGGGTTTCCCGATCTCCTCGCCGCCTTGACTGAGATCGGCACTTTTGTGCTGAACACTGTCTGTCGAACCCTGCATCTTCTTTTCGAGGTCATCCTCCGCTTCCTCTGGGAGAAAAATGCCTCCCCACCAACAGGCTTTGCCATAC
This sequence comes from Chrysosporium queenslandicum, assembly GCA_001430955.1. Lineage (NCBI taxonomy): Eukaryota > Fungi > Ascomycota > Eurotiomycetes > Onygenales > Onygenaceae > Chrysosporium > Chrysosporium queenslandicum. The sequence continues at coordinate 427,868 of LJPI01000981.1, read as the reverse complement.
GAAGTGTCCTGGGAGCGCTCCCACTGCCACAACATTGGGGTTGCACCTCAGACTCCCAGGTTTCGACTACTAGACGGGTGCGCATCTTCTAAAGAAATATAATTTGGGAAACAAATACGAACCTCTGGAAACTGCGCGTCTGACACAATCACGATTTCACCCCCTCCACCTGGCAGTAAACCCACTGTTGTGTCTGGCGCTGCAATATTTCAATGGTTCACATTGAGTATGCACTGACAATGGCAACCCAAATACTAGCGATATTGGAGGTTCGATCCGACATAGCCTTGAGGCAAACCAAATGACTGTATACAGCTCTATCAATTCCCTTTACATTCTTAGATTCTGCATCCGCTGGGAGAATATACTGCTAAAGACTTGATCAGCGGGCATTAAAGACTCATACCAACATAACCTTAACTACAGGCAGCCAATTGATGTGCTCATTGCATCCTTGGGGAACAATGCGGCTTGTTAGACAGCCCAAGAATTGCTATTGCCAGCAATTGCTGCACCGGTCCAGATGTGCATGTCGACAGTTGTATATTAGATGCCAAAAGCAGAGTCCTATTTGTGTTCTTTGGCAGATTCTGTTATCACCAGTGCTCAAGATGTTCACTATCATTCAATCCAGCACTTGTATCAAATCATCGTGACCGTTCAGCACATCTATTTTGCAATCCCAGTAGTCCGATGAGCCCAGCCAAGTTTCAAGCCATGTTAACTCCTCACCAGGAACTGATTGGAAGGTTATGGGACTGCTTGTTCTTCACATCTTATCAGCATTATAACTGCTCTGTCTCAGAGTCTCATGCAGATAAAGGCACGAGGCAAATGGTATCACTGGCTGCAGCAAGTGCCAGTTTCGAAAATTCGCCCCAGCTAATGACGGGAGCAAAAATAGAGGGGACAGGCCCATCCACCGCCCTAGTCGCCGTTTGCCCTCTCCTCCGCACTTCCCCGCCAGCTGTTAAACATGCATGATGCGCCGTTGGCATGCGGGGCCTGGAAGCGCCAATTTCCGGGCGTCCAGTGCCAACCCCCTGCCACCTGGGCATGCACGGAGGATTCTGTGTCTCGGTTCCTTTGGACCTACGAGGTCCTTGGGGAGCGTGGCCTATTTACGTCATTGCTTGCACAGGGATAAGAACTACTCTGAGCCATCGTCAGCCCAAGCGCGGCTGTGCTGTCTGGCGGCGTTTCTTTCAAAAGTGCTCTGGCTTCAATACCTTGCGGTCATATTGCCTCGTTGCATTAAAGACGTATAATAGTGCAAGATTAAAAAGAATCCAGAAAAATACATACATACAGGCATTTAGACACAGTAAATGGCCTCACAAGAACAACAGTGTAAATCAAAGCAATCATACTGTAAATGAAGCCATCATCATAGATCATGAAACAAAAGACCAGTAAAGAGCTCCCAGGTATGGACCATAGATACATAGATGTGCGAACCAATATTAGCTGAGAAAATAAGTCATGACAAACAAATTGAAATGGTCATCGCGATCATAAACCATTGCTCACTTGGCACTGGCACTAAGTGCCGGAAAGGCCTCTGCGACCAGCCGTACAATAAATGAGAAATACAGATCTGACGTACATACAATCCAGACGAAGACCAGAAATTTTCTTCAGTCTGGTGAAGCGGCGTACCCTAAGTAGGAAGGGAGGGGATGCACAAGGGCTCGAGACGACACGATTGACAGTGTACGACCAGACGTGGGTGCTCGCAGATAAACCCAAGTCATCCTCAATTGAGAATGTCGTGCACCCGAGTCTTGCCCGTGGGGGGCCGCCCTCGCTTTTAAACGACTCGCGATATCATGGCATGTCCAACTCGCGTTGCCGTTTCTATAAATTGGACCATTTCGGCCTCGTGGTCATCATTGGACGAAGGCGTGCCGTCACAATGGTAAAAAGGGGCGCCTGGGAAGCCTATTGGCTCCGTACCATGCTTGTACTTCGAGCAGCCTTGTAGGGAAAAGTCGGTCCATAATCGGCCGCTAGCTCCTTTGGAAAATCCAAAATGCAACCTCGAGTTGCGCAGATAACGCTGTTATGGAGGGCAAAGGGCGCGCTATCGTATGCCAAGGACCCAGAGGTATGGCTCCACCACATTAGTCGGCTGCCCCATTTCAAAAATAAATTTCCCTCTGCATAGACGCAGAGCACCATGGAAAGTCTTCGGGGTCTGGGAAGATTCCGTTGGCTCGGGAAGAGGACCAGGTTATAAGAACCCGGACTCTGATAACAATCTACTCAGCCACAAGGGAAAGAAATGGAGTTGTCAGCTATTTGGTTAAGTCACACCCAAGATTCAAGCGACCCTCCACCAGGCGGGTATTGAAAACGAAAACAGGGAAGGGGCTAGAAGGGTAATTGCATGGTAAAAAGGGGACGGCGAGGAAGAGAAAAGCTTTGGGGGCCTTAGAAGCACTGGGAACAATCCAATCATGACCAATTTTACATATCGGTTCGTTGTTATCCCAATAATCTGATTTGGCCAATCTGAGAGAAAATGAACCGCTACAACCCATGTTGCAACCTTCGCATCGGAGACACTTGGCACACGTGGGTTTGTCGTCCAATCAACGTAAAGAGAGGGTGATGTCAAGAGTTGCAAGGAACATCCATGAGGAGAGCTAACAGAGTGAAAGGAAACAAGAAAAAAAAAGCAAACAGTATTCGGTAACGAGCGTTCAATGACCGCTGACGGACAGAGCAAGTGCAAACATGGATGGATCATATAATCTACCATACCTCGCAATTTTCTCATCCTCGCGTTCTCGAGGCTCGACTTCCAAGCTCCGGTCGTACATCTCGTGCACGTTCCCGGCAGCTTGCATATTACTCAAAACGTAATCCTGCAGCTCCGGCACCGGCTGCAGCTGGTAAGGCGTATTTTGATATTGCTGGATGTCCCGGATTACCTCCGCCGTCTTGTAACGCTTGCTAAAGTTGATAAGGTCGGAGGGAGTCAACGACGGTATTCCGTCTTCGATGAAGGTAAGATCAGTCAAATATACACCTAAAAGTTTGCCATCGTCAATGCATGCTTTCTCGAAAATTCCAACGAACAAACTTGAGAATTTACCAAAGAACGGGATGCACGGTGGTGTCGCCAGATGTAACGTCTCACGATATTCCCCGAAGTTTTTTGTGCTAGCCATGAGTTTACGCATCGCTTCCAAAGTCAATGAGGTCTTCTGGCTGACTTGCGCCCATGTCCGGTTCAGTCGATGGATCGGCGCCGTCCCGAGAGCCGAGATGATCGACGTCAGAGTGGAGTAGTTATTCATTTGTCGACATTTCTATGGAAAATTGTCAGATGACCTAAAGAACAAGGGAAGGATGCGAGTCTTGACGTACCTCTGCAACAGTGACAAAGTGTTTAATGACAACAACTCGCCTTTTCACGTCAGATTGAGTTAGGATCATCTCCGCCACCCAATTCGTCAACTGATTTGAGTGCAAGATAAGCGCCTTAACATTAACCGCAGGATCTGGCTCGTCTGGGCCAAGCTTCTTCTGCCATGTTTTATTCAGGCATTCCGTGGGTTTGATTTTAGCGTATAATCTCGATTCGATGATCGTTAACTGTCTTGCAAATTCAGTCGGGTCGATATCAAGGAATTTGATCTTCTTCATATTCTTTGGGAGAATAGGAGTGGGTGTGTGCGCGCTCAGCGTGGGAACTAGACGCCTTGCTGTGGTATCTAATCCGCGTATTCGCTGATCAATCAGACTCAGCAACTGAGTTGTACCGGGAGTTCTAGTATTCGCGACCGCATTAGTCACAAAGGTGTGTATTCGCCTTAGCAACATGATGTTCGAGTTATCATTTGGTTCCATCCAATAGGTTTCCAACCAACTTTTAAGAATACTGACAACGCGAATTCGAATCGGGTTTTGTTTCTGTTCGGTCCACGTTTGCAATTCTGTCACGTTTAGACCTGACGGAGGTTGGAGTGTGAATCGAAGGACCAACATTTCGAAAAGCTCGGGGGCCGAGGTGAACGATCTGTAGGTAAGAAGGAACGTGTCTTTAAAGGAAGGCTCCAATTTATCATGACGGGTCAGTTGCTCAACCAATCCAGCTAAGGTGCCGCATTTCACTTGAGGCACTTCAGATTTGGTGTCGTAGAAAACCTCTCCTTCATGATCAAGACTCAAAAACCATGGTGACTCCTCAACGTCCCGAAGTGGCGGTTCACGAGGAACAGGCTGTCCGAAGAAACGCTGTGCTTTATCTAGAGTACGCTGTGGCGTCTCTATCATATCTTCACCATTCAGTGGATATGAAGATGGAATACCGATAGACTCAGGTGGAAGTCGTCTAACTTGGGATTCTGAGCGCATCCGCATCAATTTGGGTGGGTCTGGTTGGGCTCCCAGCTGGCTCGCTGGTCCTTCCAAAGGCGATTGTTCCAGCAGTAGCGTAAGCGAGAATCCTATTTGCGACATGTATTGCTCCAATTGCCTTGTTATGGCCTTCACATCATTAATGCGGCTGTCAAGTGCATCAGATCGAAGCTCGGCCCATTCATCAGCTAACGGTGCCGACATTGCTTGGCAGGCCAGGACAAGGTCTGCAACACCGTCATACGCCCGTTGCTTCTGGAGACTAAAATCCGCTAATTGCGGGTTTTGAAAGCTGGTGCCCAGCGGCGCCAGGTCGATTGATTCGATATGGGACATCCAAGGTCTGAAAGTCTCTAAAACGCGGGTGCAAGCAGTGCATACGGCCTCTGCAACTGCAGTATGTTTGCTGGACGTCACAATTTTATCCTTTGTTTGAAGCTGTTTGTCCAAATACCGACAACTCGCAACTACCTCCTTCCGCAAACTGTCAACCCGTTCAAGCAACGAAGAATCAAGCGCCGCTGAAGGCCTAGTTCGCACGTCACGGCCTGAATCATTCTCGAGAAATGCCGTAGGATCTTTGTCACACAGATTATTGTTCTGCCAGTAACCTCCACAAGTACTGCCACTGACGAATCCTGGTACTAGTCGTCTAATATCTTCTCCGCGCTGCTGTCTGGCAACATTGACATAACCGTAAACGCCCGATAGGACGCCTTCCGCTTCATGGAGGCATTTCTTCGAAGAGTCAGGCACCGGCCAGTCTGCGGCAGCAATGTGCGACGATAATACTAATTTAGAGAATTTAGACATCATATCACGAAAGTGAGGATACAACGCCTTGTTAGTAGAAATGATCGACGGATTTCCGGAATGATTGTCGGTAGTGCCAGAACCGGCAGCCAAGAGCATTCGTAAATGGTCAGAAATATCCTCCGCCCTATTCACGAACTGGGATCGATCCCCTGCAAGCATTGCTTCTCGATATGCTTCAATTGCCTGGCGCATATTTTCAACAAGGGAAGCCCAGGTCGGAGGAGTTTGTGAAGCATTATCAAGAAAATATCGCGGGATAGGAGCGGCGCCAGATCGCGCATTAACAGAAGGCATGGTCGCAACGCCCAAATTGGATAGGGAGGACTGCAGTCGAGTTCCGGCACTTCGTGGAGCCTGAGAATCAAGCAATTTGGCAACGGGCGATGGCGTTATTGAATCTAAAGAGGTTGCAGGGGAAACTCCATCAGACAAATCCGGACGATAGTGCCTTGACAGGGACTCATTTGATGCGAAAAGTAAGGATTCACCTTCAGCTTCAGATGCAGAGCCGTCATAATCATGCTCGTAACCCCCGATACCCCGATTAGACAAGTCAGCTGGAGCTCGGGTATGTTCCGGCACAAAGATGTTGGTCCGATTACGTGGTCCAGACTCATTAGGCGATGTTGGCGTTTCCAAGGGAAGTTCCATTGTGCTAAAGCCGGTCATAGTGTTGTAGTAAAATAGCCGCCCATCGGCTGTTGCTTGGGGAATCCAATATGCTGCCTCTTCTTGAGGTGCGTGGGACGTGCTCTCGGCTTGAAGAATCGACAAATCCTCTCTTGAATTTCCTTGCGAATCCAGGTCGTCATCGTTATCATCCTCATAATCATCCTCCGTTCCAGATTCAATGTTTGATTCGGCCGTACGATTGGCTAGATCGGAGAACGTATCGGGACCTGGGACAACAGCGCAGTAATTGCTTGGAAACCAGCCACGAACGTCGCCAATAACACCATCCCACCATCCCGTCTCCAGCTGATTTAGTACTTGTATAATGTCTCCTTGCCGAAAGCTCAAGCTCGTGTGATCGTCAGCCGTATAATCGTAAAGTGCTTTGACATATAAACCCGGCGGCGCTTCGATCGGGGAATGGTAACCTGTGGTGAGAAAGTTAGATCCACGCCAATTATTCATCTCCAAGAAAGAGTTGTCTTGCCTTCTTCAATCATTGCGCCCGTCTCAGTGCCGGAGTGGTTGTCATTTTGAATGCTATTCGACATTGCTACGCTGTAACCCTAAACCCGTCCTATATTTCGCAATTCCATACAATTGGAGGTAATCGAGATCAAAGGCGCTTGCCACCTTAGGCCAAGAATGAAGAAACGACAGGTAGAGAGTTGATCTTATTGGGCTGGAGAGAATGTCGCATCATGTGTCGTCTGCGGCGCGTCGACGATACGGTTGGCTGCTCATCTATTCAGACATATTGGGTCACAATGGCGTAAAAACTGACAAAGATAATGAGGGAACCCCTGATCGAATTTTATGTTGCAGCAACTTGTTCAAGGATGCACAACAAACAAGCAACTTAATCAGCCACTCAAACAAAGTGTTCTGGTTCTGACCAGGTCCCAAGTTAACACGTCGGACAGCAGTACTGTGTAGTTGTGACGATGGTTTCTTTTTTCCCTCTTCACAAGGATGTTAGGGGCGAGTCGGGATGGCGAGAGGAATAGGATCAGCGGATGCGAGGAAGACGGAGGGATGATGTGGGGGACGAAAAGCGAAAGATGGATCAGGGTACCAAGAAAGGGACGGCAGGGCGGAAAGGAGGTTGACTACAAGTGAAGGAGAGCCCAAAGGGAGAATGAATGAGAACGAGGAATATCAAAGAATGACAGGATCGAAAGCTGCCTCAGGCAAAAAGAGTGAGTAGCCAGCGGATGTGTAGTAGCGTCCAGCTGCTCCAGCTAAGTTGAGCCCTGAGGTGGTGATATGCAGCGTTCGAACCGAGCAATCAACCATACAGCAAGTGGAGAGCAGTGAGATGAGAGGCCACAGGGCAAAGCGAGCGAGCGAGACCCCAAGAAGGACGACGAGCGAGCGAGACGGGCGAAGAGGGGGGACGGAGCTTGTTACATAACACAAAGCTAATTACTAACAACACCCCCAGTCTGGGTCAACTGGTTTCGGCGTGTTTTGGGCTTGCTGCCGGGCGTGGTTTGGCGCTGGACTGAGAGGGGAACAGACGAGAGAGCAGATACAGGAGAACAACAGGAGAACAAAACGTCTGCTGGTGTGTCTGTGGATGGAGTGCTGTTGAAACAAGGCTTGGACAGATTGCAAGGAGGTTTCTCTATCCTTGACAGCCATGCTACCCTGATGTTCACTTGAACTTCTGTGTGGAGTTTACCGAACAGTTTCTGACCCATGGACTGGTCTAGGAACCCATGGGTAACGCAGAACCCCTGTCCTCTGTGGTCGATCTTACCGCCTCTAGGCCGCAAGCAGTGTATCCTGTCCAGCTTGATATTTCCGCCTTGCTCCCACAGCTTCAACCTGCACTTTTCACTTCAGGTTCACAACCAAGTTCACCTGCAACACCAACTTGAATATGCACTGATATAGATACTACACGTGACATGTGTTGTTGTTTGATCTCTGAATTCCTTCAGCAGGGAACCCCTTCACTCGGTCTGAGGATTCGGAGGAGAAATGCGGAGTCTGGCCGCTAGACCCTTTCCTCAACAAGCCAGAAATACCAAAGGCAAAGGCAGGAATCGAGCACATACCATTTCGCCCCGCATCCATCCCCGCCCAACGTTGATGGGATTACCCGGCCTGAGAGCAGCTACTTTGCGTTCGATCTCTCCGAGCGTGAGATTGTGGTACGGAGGAGAGTTACTTTCCTCCGTCAAAACCGAAGAACCGTGACCCGGGAGCATGTGATCAAGGTGACCAACCTTCCTCCTCACCCCCAGATTCTCATCCAGGGTTAAAGTCAACACCATATCTTCTTGTTCAAGACAGACCATGCCACGATTCCGCCAGTATCCATTCGCCTTTTCATTGAAAACTGTCCCCTGACGTCGACGAAAGACTTGTCCATTTTCCGCTTGACGACGCTGGTCCCGATTTTGCATGGCACTAGAATACAATTTCCCATTTTACTCGTCATGGAGATATTGCAGCAATGGTGAGAGTGCCAGTCTAGGAGTTCGTTGATAGTATTGATACCCTACTCCCTAGGCAACCACCTACTCTTTAGTTAAGCCCTCTTCTGGCCTTTAACGCGTTCGAACCTATGTTCCTGTTCTTCTTGCTGTCTTTCAACGATGCTCCCTGGTAGAACGGCGAAGCCACTTCACAACGACGAATCGCTCGAGATTTATCCAGGGCATGCAGACTTGGTCGTGAGCCTTGGGTGCACTGACCTCCAATTTAAGCCCGCGCTGCGTGGCCCCTCCGTCGCCATCCGATGCATATCCGCCAATATACTTTGGCTCTCGCCGTGGCATTCCTGCTCGTTTTGTTCGCCGTTACAACTTGAAACAAAAGCCTGGAGATGGCCCTGTCTTTGTTTCCCCAGCTCTGGTTGAAAAAGAGACCGATCATTTAAGCCTTCCCTATAGTGCTTCTTTTTTCCGTCCTTGGGGCCTTACATGAGGCCTATGTCCGGGCATTGTTCATCGAATTACTCACTATCCTCGGGAGACAGGAGATAAATGGGTGCAAACCCGGCTTCGAGGAGGGCTTCACACATACGGAAGCGCGAAGCCAAAGAGGATCATTGAAAGCGACATGGGGCACTTGGAATGAGAGCGTGTGCCTCTGCCTCCGTACTTGCAGATCGTAATCTCAATGACTTCAACAAGAACCCAACCACGGACCTTCAAACCGGCCATGCTCGTGTGCAGCACCTCCTGCTTTGTTATCTCATTTCTTTACTTTAGACGTAGTCATTACGAACATAGCGGGGTTGGCAGCCTGGTAACAATGACACCTGTTGGTAGCTTTAAAGGACATCAAGTTTCTTCAACGATCTGGGTCCCCTCGACGCAGAGGTACCCATATGCTATGGAAGTGGATAATCCATTGGCAATGGTGATCCACTCATAACGCTCTTCATAAGGCCATCAGCCTTACCAAAAAGTAAGAAAAAAGGAAACGGAGTTCTTTACAGAGCTTCATGCAAAAAACTCCGTGCCGGATGGAGTACCCAGCTGTGGAAATAGCAGCACTTTGTTTCTCCGAATTTCCAAGATAAGAATAAAGCGAAAATCAAACAAAAATTTTTTTTCAAATCCTTTGACGGAGGGGCACAGCTGCAATACTCGCGAGGGCTGGCCTGTCTCCCAATGAGTTAACTCAGCCAGCCCCCTCTGATCTCAATCTCTCACTGAATCTCTCTGATCAAAAAAGCTTAAGAGCATCCGGCGTTTCATACTCTGTACGGAATCCATCAAAGCTGACACACCACACCGTCTTTTTGACATTAATCTATGCAGATTCCAGGTATGTTTTCTGGAGGGGCATGTCGTGATGTTAGTTAACTCAACTGCTTTCTTGCAAAAAAATTTTTTTTTTCATCAAAAGGCTGCAGGGGTTCACCCCACTAGTTAGCAAGCAAACGGCCCGACCCAGGGCGGAAAGGTTCCAGGGGTTCTCACAGCCAACTCGAATCACGAAGAGAATTTTTAGAGGGAACCAAGATCGAAAATTTAAGCGTATAATACACGATCGTAATGCTGGATCCCGTCTGCATCCTTTAGGCAAAAATGAGTGAGAGCATTCAAAGAAATAATAGGCCGGGTTACTCCGTATTATGATGAAAGAAATTTTGAAATAAAAATTTCCACAAAATATCAAAACTGCACTCCCAGGAAGATGCGTGAAGGGTGTCCCCCTTGGCCATGCAATCCCTGCCTGAGACATAGCAGGAGCCCCTCTTGAAAGGGGCCAAGCTGGCCGCCGGAATCCCTGGGTCAACACGTTCTGTCCCTTGAAAGTTCTACACCTCAGAAGACGGCCAACATCATCCTGACGCGTCAGTGGCGATGTGTATTATGTCGGTCTGTACTCCGTACTTCGTACTCCGTAGAGATATCCTGCGTGTACTTATACCGATCGTCTTCCGTAAGCAAAATTGTTGGGGATGTGATATGAGAAAACATAAATTGACACAAGTATCTGCTGCTCCGCCATGCAAGGAACATGTATGCCACAGGCGTGCTAATAGTGGGAATGTGTGGCTTTCCGACACACCAAAACCACTGGTCTAGAAGCGTAGGTCTCGATCCTTGAGTGAACCTTGAGACTCCTTCATATCTTAGCTGTCGAGAGAAATCTTGTTCCTGTGGTCCCTGGCGGGAGGATATTTACTTTAATTCAGACGCGAAAGCAAATGTGCCCAACATTTGACAGCCAGTTTTGTTTCCTGCAACACTCCACTGTTTACTGGTGCATTTCCACAGGAAGGCTTTCTGAGCACCCAAGGAATCAAGAGCTGCGGCTTCTCTTGACCAACCAATTATGCTTTGAACGTTCAACTTGCGAGAAAGTCAAAGACGTGGCTAGTCAGTTTGCAAAATTGGCCTCGCGAGCTGTCAAAGCTCGAAGGAATGTTCAGCTTCAGGCGGTGAGATATTTGCCATGATACTCTGTAGAGCTGTGGGTCTGGCTCGACAAGTAGCTCCATCCAGACTCAAGGGTTCACATTCCCACTTCCCAGATTTGTTTTTATTTTTGCCCGAGGACCTTGCAGTTTCACTTGACCTGGCATCTCCTCATTGTTTGTGGATTCTGTATGTCATCATATCATCTCGGCGCTGGAAACGACTCTGGGATCTGGGGTTGCGCAGTAGGTTCGGGTACTCCGCACCCAAGGTTTAGGTCATCACAGCAGTGGGATCTTTGACCGTCACTAACTTCTCCTCGTATGGAGGAACTGGAGGTTAGACGGGAAACCACAAACTTCAAGGCCATGGCCAACCTGCAAATCCATGAAGGCTGCTTCACGCATTTTCCCATTCAGAAGAGGTGGTAGGTACTGCTGTGGTTCCCCAGAGGATCCAATGCTGTGAGATATCACACGACTGACCAAAGTCCTGGCTCGGCCTATATAAAACGCAATGCTTTCGCTAGCGACCATTATTGCGCTGAACTCCCATGGCATCTTCGTTGACCAGGAAATAATGAGGCGGTCGGCCCGGCTGGCTGTACGCCAATTATGCTTCCCCGATGGCCGCCACGGAAACCAACATGACCGCTCAAGGAAATCATTGACGTGGGGCAATTAGAGCCAATATCCCCGCGACGCAGCACTTGTGAGAACGTCGATGGTGGTTTTGATGGGGTGTCTGGCTGGCGATGATGATTCCGGAGTATCAAGATGAGGAACGGGCAGTCTTTTCAGGACGAGTCCTCTTGCACTCCATCTGCCCAAAGAGCATTGGGCTCACGCTGCCAAGTGGCGAGGATCACGGCAGCAGGGTCAGCCCAGTAATCCCAGCCGGCAACACGAAGAAGGTGGGAGAAAGGCCAAGCAATACCGTTTCCTTGTCCTGACGCTACCTGTATCGAAGCGGCCAATCACCATCGTCGCAGTGTTCGTTCACAGCGGAGTATCCGTACCGTACACTGAATTACCGAGCCTTGTCCCACCTGCCCGTTAGCCAGGAAATTATTTACACCCCTCCCTGTTCCACCCCTCGCTCCACGACTTTTCGAGAGGGCGGGCATGGTGGGGAGGGAACGGAATCCTGGGCTATTTTGTACCAAATGTCGCGGAACATCAGAGATCCACTGGCTGGACCTTTCTCAGAAGTTCGGGCTTCTCCCAAGAACCCCGCAAACACACGCCTTTGGAAAAGCGGTTTTCACTCACTTGCTCAGGAAAGCAAACCGAGGTGGTTGTCGGGTGAGAAGAGCATGCTGACGGAGTCTCAATATACTCCGTACCTACATCCATTATCCCACGCAATCGGTGCAAACTCACTTGTGTGAAACCACAAGGCCCAGGAAAAAAAGAAAAAGGTCGAAGAAAGAGGCTTCAAGAGCTCAGGATCCGGTTGGTCGAGTTCCCGAAAGAAGCAAGGCACGACAGCCTGACCATCCCAGGAAATGATGGGCGTTGCTGCAAAGTTACAAGAAGTTGGAGGTCAGAATATAGCGATGGATACTTTCCTATTGGGTGTCACCGCGTGTGCATCTGCCGGCACATACGGAGTAAAATACCTGTAATTGGAGGGGTTGGGTTGGTGTGGGAAGGTCAAGCGGGGCAACAATGAAGTGGCTCACCCTTCCCATCACTCGGGACTGCGGGACACTCCCAGCCAACCGCAATTCGGCCCTAGAGGACACGCACCACAATTCCGTAACGTAACAACGTGCCAAGCAGGGAATCGTTACAAGGTATACAGTACAGACGTTTTGGTGTGGCTGGGATGGTGGCTTGCCCTTGCATCTTCTCTACTTATGATTGGCTCAGATCAGATTATCAGACGCATGGATCGAATGTCTTGCACCAATCTAACCCCAAGAAGGTATTCTGGAAAGAGAGGTTGGGCTGCCTTTCCGCTGGCTGCTGTTGCCGGTGCTGTTTACGCTGGCGTTTGTGTGCTCCGTCCTGTGTGGCACTCCCTATAAGGACGAAGATGGAACCCCAAGTTTTATTCTGTTCAAGTCCACAGCGTCCTGAGGGGCTGCCAAGTTGCGACTCACGCCAACACACATCAATTGAATCAGAAAAAGTAACGTTAATGGAGCACAAAAAAAATTATTTTCCACCAGCGACTTTGCAAACAGCAGGATAGTGCAAGTGGAACATGTTGTCCTTGGCGATGGTTATATTTATCAAGTTGCTGACTCTGCGCTTCTCCGTCCAATGTAGGCATGATGGGGGCTGTAAACATTAGTCCAGTTTGAGTTATTCCATTATGGCGGTATTGTAATGTATTCACATGTATGTATGTTTGGTTCTGTCTTGGTAACACCTAAAAGCAGCCACTTTCGCGGACAAATCAAGTTCTAGCGCATGTTCTCAAGGCGGTCTCGCAGGCTCAGACGGCGCAGACACGATCATGTCAATCGGGTTGTAATTTCAGTACAAGCTGCGCTTGCGGTTTTGTCTCTGTACGGGCTAATACGAAGCTTAACAAGCCATTATTACAAGGGGCCCAGGTAATCTGGTGGGATGGCTTGTGCATAGTACGAGGTGGTGCGTTGAATTAGGATTTCGCACAAATCAACCGCCATTTTGCGGTGCTTGTTGATCTGCCCCTCGCTCCCCTCTTTTGTCTCCCCTCCGTTATGCCCACTACTTCCACGTCTACATCACCTTCGTCTCTCCCACTTCCACATCTCCCATTATTTTTTCCACTCTCCTCTCCATCCTGTTCATCCGCGACCTTTACCGGAGACAACATTTTCCTTCTATATCATTCCTCACCGACAACAATACCTCTCTCTCCTAATCGCCAGCTTGCTCATTGATATTTAGTTCTATTCTTCGCTTCAAATGCGTCTCTGACTTTTTTTTTCGCCTTGATCAGCCCGTGGCCGGTCCCCCCTTTTCACTTTGTCTCAACACTCATTTCCCCCCGCCCAAGGAATGAACAGTTTCGAATCCAGACCTTCATCAACACCATCCCACTCCGCACAATCACAGCGTGTGAGCGCAGACCGGTTGATAGATCCTATAGAACCTATAGCCAAGTCCCTTTCGAACTGATCTGCGTTCTCAACTGCTGGTGATGGCTCCAAGCACCTCGGCCTCGGCGAAGAAGCCCGCCACCGCTCCTGAGCGAAAATACAAATGCCAATTCTGCAATCGTGCTTTCAGTCGGAGCGAACATCGTAGTAGGCACGAACGTTCCCGTAAGTTTTCTTTGTCTGCTTCTCCTTTTGTCACACGTCGGCGAAAAAGAGTCCATCTCGAGGCTTTACTAATACCAAACCCTCTTTCTAGATACAAAAGAACGTCCATTCAAGTGCTTGAAGTGTCGAAGCACATTTGTCCGACGAGATCTTTTGCTTCGCCATGACCGCACAGTACATGCGAAGGATGGTGGTATACCTTTAGTGGCAGAGGGTCGTCGGCGGGGACAGAAGGCGAACAACAATAATTCTTCTAATTCTAACGCCAATGCAACTGCCGCGGCGGCACCAGCAGCAACAGCTGGTCCCTCGAAGCCATCAATTACCATCGACCCCGCAACCCTGGAACAGATTGAAGCAAGCAGCGATGGCATGGTCGACCTTGAAACCGCAGCAATGTTGATGACGGATTTCCAACACAAGGCCGCTGCTACAGTGTCCCAGGGCCTTGGTGGAGATGCCTCTGATCCAACATATTCTCCCGATCATGGCGTGGTTCTTGAACCCTCGGTTGGGTATCTTCCAGGAAACGCAACTTTGCCACAAATGCCTTGGGATACCTTCATGTCTCCCTCAGAGGTCAAGCCACACTCCATGACTCAGGACTCCAAGCCGCGGTTCTCGAATTCACACAGCAACCAGAGCCAGCTTGCTGCTTCAATAGAACGGAATAATGCAGTCTCGGAACCTTTGGCTCCTGCATTGCATTCTTTGGTTAGCTCACTCCCTGTGTCTGGCAATTCCACTCCAAACGCTCTTTCTCCTTACCCTTCGATGACTGGCCCTGTTTCTCCTGTGAATTATCGTCGATCTCCAGGTCCAAGCCAGATTTTAACTCAGCCAAAACCTCCCCAGATATCGAGTGACGCAGAGCGCGAGATCATCATCGAACGGGTTAAGGCCAGTGATGCTCTCAAAGCTCTACCCGAGACATTCCAGCTTCCGACCACTGCAGCCATGAATCGATACCTGTCGACATACTTTAATATGTACCACCATCATCTTCCCTTCTTGCACCAGGGCTCTTTCTCGCCAAAGGATACCTCTGCGCCATTGCTCCTCGCTGTTTTATCCATAGGTGCCCTGTATACATTCGAAAAGGAACCTGCCTTTATGCTACACATTGGGTCCAAAGTACTCGTGAATCAATTCTTGCAGCACAAGGAAAACTTCGATTCGCGAAAATGTCCTCTGTGGGCCATGCAGAGCACTTTGCTCAACATGATCTTCGAAAGTTGGAGTGGAGATCCTAAGGGCCTTGAATGGACTTGCTCAATAAAGAGCTTGCTTGCTAACGTGGGTTAACTCCAACCCTTCAGTATATGTTTGTACAGATGGACTAACTAGTTGATAGATGGTTGCTGGTAATCGATATCAATTAAAGCTTCGCATCGACGCACGCGGTGGCGCACTACCAACCCACGAAGAATGGATAGAAGACGAGGGTTGTCGTCGTACTTATTATGCCGTTTATGTTTTCTTTGGCATGCTGACGCTTACTTTCAATCACACGCCAGCTATGAGCTTTGACGAATTTGATGCTCTAGAACTTCCCTCGTCAGAATCTATGTGGAACCTCGAAGTGACGGATAATTATTCCTGGCGTCGCACCCTCTCTGCATATCGCCCAGTGTCTTCACGAGATGCACACGACAGCTTATTCCGAGGTGAGACAGTCAGATACAGTGCGTTTGCGACGCGTATCTTAATCAACGCACTATTTCTGGAGGTTTGGTATCACAAACGCAGTATCGAAGCCTTGCAAGATGTAGTCATGGGATACAAGCTTCGCCTTGCTCTTGATACTTGGGAGAATTCTCTCGATATTTGCGAGCCTGAAACCATTGTCGTTCCAGTCAGCACTCCACAAAAAGGGCATCCACTGATTTTCAACTCAATGGCTGTTTACCGTAATACACGGGCCCGTTTGGAAGTCGACTTGAAATCCATTCAAGAAGCTCTCCGATATCATTCCTCTTACGAGGTTGCCGCTGCCATGACTGTCGCTCGGGATAAGGTTAAGAGGTCTCAAGAAATGAACAAGGTCATCCAGCAATGTTTTGAATGCATTGAAATAGCTGCCATTCAAGGCCTCAACTGGGTTGCCACCGCCTCGGCAACAAACTGGAGTGTGGAACATCCATTGTGTGGCATGGACTTGATGGTTACCCTGAGCCTATGGCTCTATCGCCTGGAACACGACGAAGAGCCCGCAAGTGACGGGGAGCTCATACTCTATAACAAGATTCGAAGTCTGTTCGGCAATGATTCGGTTGAGCCTTATGGATCTCAGCTTTGTTCGACCGTTGCGCGGGTATGGGGAAATATCCTCGACGGAGTGGTTGTTTGGGGGTAAGTTGATCTAGTACTGAAATTAAGTTTGAACGGCCACTAATTGATGATTAGTATCACAAAGCTCATGGGGGAAGCCTTTAAGCTTCACGCTCAAGCCTTGGTCGGGTACGAGGACTCGATAATGGCACCTGCCGAGCATCCATTGGAGCCAATGCCAACTAAGGGTCTTGCGAGCGTCGGAACTGCATATTAATTCACGGCGATCCGCAAGGCGCGGGTGATTCACGATCGGACAATCCGACAATATTATTCTCTTATTATCATTATCAATATATACAGGTGGGACTTGGGAGCGGCGTTCACAGGTTTCCGGCGTCTTGGGCATGAGTCCTTCGAGCATTTGAGCACCATAATTTTTTTTCAAAGCATCTTTCTACACGTTTGTTTACGCTATCTTCTCGCCTTCGTTTATGTCGCCATTGAATTTCGGACGCGTTCGGGATACCGGAATTGTGGAAAGGTTTCTGGGAAAGACTGGCACTGGAAGGCGGCAGGGTGTTCTTCTGTCGGGATCATTTCTATTGTGCAACACTTTCCTCTTCCACTAAGCACCTGCTTTGTGATTTCTCGCTCTCCTTCGGCTATATTGCTTGGTTTGATCATAAAATTCCTTTTTCTCCAAAGTCCTTTTCTCTTTTACTTGGTTTTCTTACTGTCCTTCGAAGAGAGCACACAGGAGTCCGGTCTGGTTGCGTTGATTCTGATAAACGGGTGGTTAGCAAGGGCAACACCTCTACACCAGCTGGTCCTGAGTGTTTCCTCGGCTCCTGGCTGCTTCTAAAGTTCCCCTCGACTGCTTGATTGTTTATTGCTTCCCTGCTTCTGAGTTTCTGCATAATACTTTATTCCTCCCTGCTCCAACGGGCCGAGTTATTCCTCAGATTTATTGTTATACCTGCGCTGCATTTTAGTACTGCTTTTGCTAGTTCGTTGTCTTTTGTGTCCTTGCCTTTTCACCTTGCTTCCACTCGGCTTTGATTATAATACTCTTAGTTCTCCCCTTCTTGTGATATCTTATCACACCACCCATTTTTCGAAGTCCTTCCTTGAGTTTGTTTCATTGAGTGCTTGCCTTGTTCTAGGGTTCTGCATCCGCTAGATCTTGCTCGGTCGCCCGTCCCACTCAATGCTTCTTCTTCTTGTTGCGCCATACCCCCTTCTGTTGCAAGATTCCTCTTCTGCCACTTTAATTCGGATGCTATTGCTGGGTCCCATTTGAGTTCGTGTCCATATGTGGTTTCATTTGCCTTTCTCTTGGTTTTCTTTTTTCTGCCATGTTATCTCCCTCTCCGCTTGACCTCCCTAATCAATTTGAGACTGAAAGCTTTAATATCCTTGCGTGCTTTTCAGATAGTGTACAATACGGTCCAAGTTCCTTCGGCTTATTATAGTGTGCTTTGGGGCCTCATCATCCGTAGGTGCAACTTCTACATGGAGTTTTTGCGGTGTAGATCGGAGCTTGGATGGGAAACCGGTATATATGCGTAGTGCATCCGTGTAGATTTCGACAGCAATTATTATCATAAGGAGAAGTAAGGAGTATGAGGACATTGGATTGGGCCTGCTATGTAGCTTGAGTGGCATGAAACCTTGTGTGGGACTACTGTAAAAATATGTATGTATCTTAGAGAAAGCAAGGAACGATCGTGACGGCGCATTTACTTCCCCCGGGCCAAAAAGAGACGATCCCCAATGTCACCCAGGCCAGGAAGGATCATGCCCTTTCCATCAATCTGCTGATCCACACCACCGACCCACAGCTCCACGCCCTCAGGCCACTCGCTCGCCGCTTTGGCCAATCCCTGCTTACTGCCCAAGACACTGAGCAGAATCACCCTCTTCACACCCCATTCTTTCAAAGTTTGGATGGCGGCCGCGGCGGTCCCACCGGTGGCAACGACGGGGTCGAGCAGGATGGCGAGATCGGCGGCCATGTCGTTTGCGCCGGACTTTGAGGCGGAGCGGTGGAATGGCAGGTTATTGTAGTATTCGACCGGTTGGAGGGTGGTAGGTTCGCGGAAGAGGCCGAGATGGTGGACCGGAACGGGTTCGGGGAGGATGTCTTGGATGGCTATGGGTGAAAGCATTTGGGTTAGGAGGAGATACACGGGAAGATACGGCTTGGGAGAGTATTTTATCCTTGCCTTGAAGCATTCCCAGACCGGATCTAAGGATAGGGACCAGGGCGATTTTGTTGGGAAGGATGGTTTCGGCGGGGTATTCATATCCGAGGGGTGTGGTATCCTGCACGTAGACGGTTATTGTTACTGATGTGCATATTACTTCCTGTGGGTGATGCGGTTTGCTTACAGTACCATTTGCTGTGGCTTCCAGAGTGTTGGCAAGAGCTTCGCAGCCTAGTATTGTCGAGATCTCTCGGATGAGCGCATTTGTTTCTCGAGCGGTTGTCTTGCTGGATCGAAGCTGAGAGAGCTTTACTCTCAAGCATGGATGGCGAGACACCCGAATATTCTCAGGTAGAGCGGAAGACATGTTTGGGTTGTAGGTGAATGAAATGAGGTTCAAGTTAGCTCTATGAACAGCAACTTGGTTTAAAGCTGGAAGGGAGTGAGTGTTTAACTAGTTAGTAGAGGTAGGTAGTATGAATGATATGTGTTTTCAAAAGATAGGGATTGAATATGCCCACAGCAAGTCAATGCAGGCCCTGGCTCACAATAGTTCAACTGAACTGTGAGTGACAGTGAGTGGTGATGTCTTCCCCGCGGGGTTGGGGCAACAACCATAAGGCAGCTTAAGCTTCGTCGGGTGGAGAAGGCAGCCTTTATCTTATCAGATTCCTATCGCTCTAATCTTACCATACACTGTACCAAATTACGATGGCTTGGCATCCGTGAGAACGGAAGCTCGCCATTGGGAGAAGGAATATCTCAACGAAAGACTCTGTTGAGGACGTTCGCTTACTACTAGCGCCGTCTAGCCCTTACCGATCCCGATCAGGCCCAATGTTTATCGATGTGCGCATATGGAGACGGAGACATTGGGGCAAGGGCCGTCGGATCATCGGCCAAGAGATGAACGCGTTTACGACTTGGAGGCGGCGCCCACTCGTGAGGAAGAGGATATCGTACCCCCGACCGAACTAGCTATTCCCGAGATTGAACAAGAGCGGCTTGAAGAAGAAAAGGAACGCGAGCGACTGGATGAAGAAGAATTCAGGAGAGCACAAGCGCAAGGGGCAGGTCTGTCGGAGGTTGCTGTCCCAGCTCCAATAGAAAGAAGACCATCGCATTGGCAACCGGGAGCTACATTGGAGAGCGCTGAATCAAGGGTCTCTGAGCCTCCGCCCAGTGTCGTATCGTCTGAAGCGCCATTGTCTGAATTTGCGACGAAATTGTATACCATCTCATATTTGGTCTTTTTCTCCATTTTCGGAGCCCTGGCAAGAATTGGCTTGGAGTCGCTGACATACTATCCTGGAGCACCAGTTGCGACTGGCGTGCTATGGGCAAACGTTGGTGGCTGCTTGCTGATGGGCTTTTTTGCCGAAGACAGGAATATCTTTCGTGAAGAATGGGGCCAGCAGCAAAACACAGAGGGGAAGGGAAATGGGCTTTCGTCGCAGCCGGTTGATGGAGGATCGAGTCCTGAAAACAACCTCAAAGTGCATAAGGCGATCAAGAAAACCATACCTCTCTACGTTGGGTTAACGGCCGGCTTCTGCGGCTCATTCACCTCTTTTTCATCCTTTATGGGGGATGTCTTCCTTGCATTGTCGAATGACCTCCCTAATCCAAATACGGATGTGATTTTACCGAGAAACGGAGGATACAGTTTCATGGCAGTGGTGGCTATAATTCTGTATACAATGTCACTCAGTTTGTCGTCTTTAGTCTTTGGTGCCCATCTCGCCGTTGGCCTTGACCGGTTTACCCCCACACTACCGTTTCTTGTCACGCGCAGGATCGTTGATCGGTGTATGGTTGTTCTGGCATCTGGCTGCTGGCTTGGCGCTGTCTTTCTTGCGATCTGGCCTCCAGATCGAAGCCGTGGAGTCCATGAATTTTGGCGTGGGAGAGCCGTGTTTGCAACCATCTTCGCGCCGCTAGGGTGTCTACTACGCTACTATGTCTCACTATTTCTCAATGCGCGGATTCCATCGTTCCCTCTCGGTACCTTTGCCGTGAATATGTTTGGCACCGCGATCTTGGGTATGTGCTTTGATTTGAAGCACGCGGCGAATGTTGTTGCAATTCGAACACCCGTGACAGCATTCAGTATAGGCCGTCTCACTGGTTGCCAAGTGCTGAACGGAATTCTTGATGGCTTTTGCGGCTGCACGACGACAGTTAGTACATGGGTTGCAGAACTATACAGCTTAGAGCTTCGGCACGCCTACCGCTATGGCTTATTAACCATTGGGCTGGGCCTATCATTTCTGGTTGTTATTATGGGATCTATGAGATGGACTGCGGGATTCGCAGTCCCCGTTTGCTGAGAACACTTCTATTGTGAATATACCACTGGATCGGGGTTTCGTATCATTTACCGGTAGATTTTTCGGTTATGATCAGTGAAACTATTCTCAAGAGGAACACCACTGCGTAATAGTATCCATTCGCAATCGTCATCAGTCCTAGTGATTTTCGAACTCCCACGGGATATCGGCGGCGGCTTTCGGCTTCAAACCACTAAATCTTCCTCCAGGTCTCCGAACCCGAGTCCGTTGGCACTCGTCCCATTTCGAGCGGGTCTCCTTGATCGCTCAGAAAACGGCCCTCCAATACTAGCAATGCTATTATTGCGCGGGTCTAGGCTCCCTTCCCTTTCGATCTTCATCCGCTGGATATGTTGCTTTTCCGCTGCCGCGCGCGCACGGGAACGAGCCGCCATAGCTTCGAGTCTTGCAGATTCTTTAGCTGCGTTTCGCTTTTGAGCGGCTATTAATATCGGAGATCAGCAACTGGATGCACTCAAACCTCACGCAATGGGGAAGCAGCGGAGACAAACCTTGCCAGAAAACCCAATAGAAAGCCATGGTTATGATTGTGAAGCCCATGAAGCCAAACATGAGGCCCAATTCTCGGGCTAAGGAAACATGTTGAGAGAGTGGATGGGGCGAATGGTCGGCAATGACGACGCCAGTGACCATGGTCAGTGCGGGCTCGTCAGCCATCTGGTTCTGCGATGCGTTTGCTGCTGTGAACAGGCTTATGGAAAGGCACCATTCAAGAGTCGCAAGTAGGACGAGACTCATATACAACTGGCGGTCAAATACTGCCACCAGATATTGAACCCAGTTTATTGGTTCGCCAGGCAGTTTTCATGAGGCTATGAGGAACCTTCGAGTAGTACAGCAGGTACATACGATGTCCAGGGTAACCCGTGTCTAAAAAAAAGAGCATCAATCAAATTGTGCAATACAAAAGCAGGAGCCTGTAACTGGACAAGGCGGAGGTAGTTATAGAATTCCCATCCTGTAGCTCCGCACACATATTGTGGTTCGCTGCCCTATCAAGGTCTGTGCCACATCTTGGTATGCCGCAAGCAGACAAAGAAATCAGAGTCAGAAATTAGCGATTTACAGTTTCAACCACGACGAATGCGGGATATCATGATGTGCTTTTCCGAAGATTTCGATAATTCATGAACTCCTACTGGATGCAACTTCGGGCATTTTTCTAGTTCCTCTGAGCACTCTGAATCGAGCCTTCATGGACAGTCGGTTCGGGAAGTTGACCTCAGTCGCATCGGTGGTACGTTGATCCGACCCGTCGACTTCGACCTCACTTCAACTCCCGACTTCCTCTATCGCATACTATCGACGACTCGCACGAGGATAAAGACGTCGGGTTGTCTGATCATCACACTCGATTGTTAGAAAGCAAATATCTGCAAAGATACCAACTCATCAATGCATCATGAGCACTTGGAACTAGCTCCATTAGGACTTCTGTTGGCCATGTCGGGTTAATCTCATTGAATTCGAGGAATGCCATTATGGTACTCTCTAGAAGACTCTTCTAGATAATTTCAAATTGATAGTTTTCTATACTTGAAAGACTGCCTGCTGCCATGATGTATATCAGGATACAGTAGAGGTAGCAGGGTTATTATGTGCTGCATTGCTATATATTGGACTGGTTTGCTAGTTCAGCTCTAGTGTGCTTTGAAGCATGCACAGTGTGCATGCGTGGGAAAAATATCTACAATGCAACAGCATCCTCTGTGCTTCTACCATACCAGATATGCACCTTTGCCTGCCTGCTGGTTTTATGCTTCAGGCGTTTTGATACAGAGACGGAATCTGCCGTGGACTTTGTATTTTACTGGCTCCTTTCCTTGCTCTACGCCAATCCCTTTGCTGGAGTATGTTTGTTTGTGAAGAGGCCATACAGTCTCCTGGTTTCCATGGAGAACAACACAACAAGCCCTCGCTTGTTTCGATGGCCTTCTATCAGAAGCTCGTGACCATACACAAATATAGGGCAAAAATATTTTCACACTGGTAAACCTCACATTCTCTCACTTGTTCCTTCACACAGGTGTAAATATCTCCCTCTCTCTCAAATTTGAGCTACCTAATTAGATATTTGCCCCTTCTCAAGCTGTGGCTGCTGCTACGTCTCGTGAAACAAATCATGGACCTGTCCAGTGATGTCGTTGCGGGGGGTTTGCGCTACCTTGCGGAACGATCCCACCTTCCGGAAGGACGCGGCCATGCAACAGTGGTCGTTGAGATTGTCATGATGGCTATCGCCATTCTGCTTGTGGCCAACCGTTTCCATATCCGTCACTATGTTGGTCGAAGCCCAGATATCGATGACTACATGATTCTCACGTCCTTGGTACGAGTCTCCTCTGAAGGGAATTTGTTTTGATTGTTGCTAATAGTTTCTAGATCTTCTGTCTGGCGATGAATGCTGTCAATATCACTGGTACTCCAACCATTGGTTTCGTGGATTCCAGCAATGCAGTGAGAATACTGATTTTGAAATTAGCAATCCATTATGGTTATGGCAAGCACAGTAACGAGGTCCCCAAGGATGATATGTATATCGCGATGAAGGTATGTTATTACAGCCTCCATGGCGAAATAATAATGCTAACAAGCCGTGAGCAGTTATTTTACTGCCTGCAGATCCTCTATAAGTGCACAATCAGTTTGACAAAGGTCTCAATAATTCTTCTATACCGTCGAATCTTTGAGACCCGCAGGTTTCGCTTCCAGCTTGTCTGTGACTGTGTTCTTTGCTTTGTTGCAGCATATGCGATTGCTAGCATCATCGCAACTGTGTTCGAGTGTACCCCGGTTTCAAAGGCCTGGGATCGACCTACTCGTGGCACCTGCATCAATTTTACTGCATTCTGGTATGCAAATGCGGTTTGGAATATCACCACAGATCTTGTCATCCTCCTACTACCAATTCCAGTGATCCGCACACTAGCTCTGCCCTACCAATCCAAACTTGGGTTGTCAATGATCTTCGCCTTGGGGACCTTGTAAGTCCACTGAATTCCTCTCCAAAATACTTCTTCGCTATAAGGCTGACAAACCTAGTGTTTGCATTACGTCCATCCTAAGAATGACCACTCTTGACGTTTCGTCCAAGTCGCCAGATCCAAGCTACGGAACTTTAATTTCCACCATGTGGACAACCATCGAAGCTAACACCAGTATCATCTGCGCCTGTCTCCCGATGCTTCGCATCCCAGTCACCCGCCTTTTGATGGCTTTGCGGTCTGCATTACGGAAAAAGCAACCTGCTCCGCGTCAGGAAGATCAGTCAACGGACTCTTCTGTGGAGGTGCAAATCACGGAGGTTGAGGAGAATACCCAGCCAGAGCCGTCTAACAGATGGGCGAAGATTATGCCGGGAGCTTGGTTGAGAGGCGCATATTAAGTGGCTAAAAAGGACCGATTGGAATGGCTCGTGAAAGGAAAAGTCAGTTCAGGGGATGGAAATGGTGAAAATGAAAGGAAGCAACCGTGAATCGTGAGGGAAGGCCTCTTTGACGAATTGTAGCCTATGGAGAATGTATCTAGTAAACGGAACAAGAATACGATCCTTGGCTTTAAAGTCTTTAAATTGATCCTCTGGGTCTTAATTTATCGTTTATCCAGTGTCTGCATTTTCTCAGGCCTAGATTACTTCAAGATTTCTCATGGAAACATGAAGAGCGCCGTAAATCCATGTCCTTAATAACATACACTGTAAAAAAGCCCTTGAAAATCATGTCGTTCCCATCGTCTTTTGACCAACGCCATGGAATAATTCTCTCTTGATCTCTGCGGCCATGAGACCTGTCAGCTCCTCACCGACGATCCGGTTTCCCTCCTTGACAGCTTTCTCCAATTGCTGATCCTTGGTTGTCAAGGAGTTTTCCCGTTGGGTGGTGCTTTCAACAGCCCTGGTTGCCTTTTTTATTTTTTCACCGAGGTCAGCCATCTGCTTCGTGATGTAGTCTCGATTTGTGAACAAAGGGCTCTGGCTGATCGTTGCTACCCAGTATTTATTCCACAACAGGGAGAGTATCTTTGTATCAAGAGTGGACTTGAAATGCGAGACTTCGAGGGAATAGTATTGGGATGCATGTGCACCAAAATCCTCAACCTTATTCAGAGGTATGCTCTGGTATCCGTCGTCATCGTGTTCTGCCGACGATGGCTGGTAGTCCTTTGGATAGGTTCTGAAAGCTCCGATTTCTACTTTTCCCGCGGAAATAGTACGGTCTGGGTCAATGACGACGGCGACGAAGGGATCGCTGTAGGTCTGCTGGGTATCCTGGGTGGATACATCGATACCTGAGAGCCAGCACCCGTAGCCGGGATGACTGTGGTACCATCCAATCGCGTTCTCCATTCTACCGGAGTCCCGACAGGCCTGCAAATATGACACCATGTACTCGTTCGCTTCATCCTGCGCATTCACCCTTGTTTCGGTACCTTCGACGGGAAGGCGAAAGGCATCAGTGACAATAAATGTGTTCGCGGAGACGTAACCCTGCATCAGACCCATAACTTCGAGGCTGCCGCCGGAGCGCGCGTGCATGACCATTTTGAGAAGGGCAACGGCGGAGATGCGGATGGATTTGAAGTAGTGGGGGTCTTTGGCCCACGGCCTGGCCGAAACAAGGCTTTGGGAGGCCTGGTGGTCATATTTGTAGAGGGCATCGCGGTAGGGATCAACCAGTTTAACGGAGTTCTCAAGCTCTGGAGCAGGAATATGGGTTAGCTCAGACGGTTAATGGCGTGGATCGTAAGGGCTAGGGCATACCCCAGGATTTCTGTGCGGCGTCCATCGTAAGCGGGAGATGGAAGCAGCTAGGAGAAAATTGCTGCCGTATCTTCAATTGCAGGGCAGAGCGAGGACTACCAGCATCGTCTCTCCATCCCCGCGGTGTAGCTCTTTGATTGCTGGACGAATGAAGTAAGCAGTGATGACCTCAGCGGGCAGCTGCTTTGGGTTTAGCGCGGATTCCATGTGGGGCGGTGCGGCAGAACCAAGGCGGTGAGTAAATGAGTCAGCAGTTGCCGGGCCAACGCGGCGGAGAGTCAACAAATCCCGATTCAGCCGTCGCTCGCTTCCTCAAATAAGAAAGAACCCGCAAGCTCGCGTGTGCTGCCAGCCAACTTCAACCTCATCCTGTGGGAAGCGTGTCGTCCTCATCGTCCTGCTACGGTCTTGTCTGAACATGCGAGACTGCTTCTCGTGAGATGGACTTGGACCTGTGCAATTGACCAGCCCTCGCTTTTAACGCTCTCTCCTTTCGGCCCAAATCTCATTCTGAAACTTTTGCGCCTCACTCTTTCGCGACGCGACGTTCTTTTGTCCCCCACGCCCCATGCCCTTGGGCATCTGCAGCAAATCGCGCGCCAACAC
The DNA here is from genome assembly GCA_001430955.1 of Chrysosporium queenslandicum. Taxonomy (NCBI): domain Eukaryota; kingdom Fungi; phylum Ascomycota; class Eurotiomycetes; order Onygenales; family Onygenaceae; genus Chrysosporium; species Chrysosporium queenslandicum. The sequence goes on along the minus strand of LJPI01000981.1, from coordinate 401,667 downwards.
TACTGTTGCTCCTGTCATTTGCCCAACACTTCCGCTGCTAGCTCTTTTAATTCCCAGTGCGCCATGACGGTGGATACCAGCTACCTGACCACCCAGGTCAACAATATTGTCGAACAGTTACACGGCTTATTTGATGAAATTGGGGTACCCAATCATGAACGAGACTCACGAGAGTCTGAGGTAGGTAATCGCCTGTAAAGCATCCCACTGGATATAGCTGACGGGAGGAATAGCTCTTCGCAGCGCTCTCCGACACTCTTAACGATCACTTACAGCGCGTTAACAGGTGAGATGGAGGTTTTAGACATTACTTCGACTACTTGTCGCTAAGGACTTTACAGCGAAAAGAACAATATGATTGATGAAGCAAATCAGCTTGTTACGACCATTAAGCAGATGGAAGCTTCAGTAGACGACAATGCATATAGTTCACGACGCATCTCAGACGACCCAGAGCTCCGCATTACGCTTCCATTGAACCATTGCTTAGCCATGCTCAAGGAGAAGTATAATGCTGTTAACAAAAGGCGTCAAGAACGGCTCGAGCAGGTGAAAAGTGCGTTGCACCTTTAGAAATGGAGAGCGATTCCTATCATCAATTGCTAACAACAATACTAGAACTTGTCGAGGCCCTCGAGTCGTATTCCTCCCATCTCGAGTCGACCTTTGTCAAGATCCCACTCCCTCCGACTGCTCCTGGCGCCACCGTCCCTCCGTCATTTGACCTGTCTGCTACATACGTCAATGCTCTGGACAATGAGTTTGCTCGGGTCTACGAAGAGTACAATCGTCGCCTTGTCAGTGTTAGTACAATTTGTGAAGAGATAATCAAATTATGGGCAGAACTCGGCACTCCTCAAGTACAGACGGACCCTGCTATTGTGCAGCATTACAGAGACTCTCCCGAGCAGCTTGGTTTGCACGAGTCCGACATTGTGTCTTTGCGTGAAAAACGAGAGAAACTTCTTGATGAGAAGAAAGCAAGAGAGCGAAAGATACAAGACCTCAGGGCTGCTGTTGAGTCTCTGTGGGACCGATTGGGTGTCGAAGAGTCGGATCGGAAAGGATTCCTTGCGGCCAATCGTGGCTGTGGGCTACGCGCTATCAATGAATTCGAGGAAGAACTCGGTCGACTCAACGAGCTCAAGAGACAAAACCTTCATCTCTTTGTTGAGGATGCTCGCTGTCGCTTGCAGGAACTCTGGGACAGCCTTTATTACTCTGAAGAGGAGATGCTCGACTTTACCCCAGCCTTTTCGGATGTTTATAGTGACGCGTTGCTTTCTGCTCATGAGGCTGAAATTGCTCGCCTAGAGTCACTCAAGGAACAGCGTGCTCCTGCCCTCCAGCTAATTGACAAACATCGCTCCCTTGTTCAGGACCGTGATGCTTTAGCTGCCTCCAGCCAAGATGCCTCTAGGCTGATGGGTCGTGGCACGGGTCAGCGACGCGACCCTACCAGGCTCTTGAGAGAGGAAAAGATGAGAAAGAGGATTGCGAAGGAGCTACCAAAGGTTGAGGTTGAATTGCGGAAGGTGTTGGAGAATTGGGAAGATGAATATGGACGGCCATTCCTTGTCCACGGTGAGAGATATCTGGATGAGCTGGCAGCACCGCCCCAGAAACTACCTCCCCGTTCAAAGACCCCTTGCCCATCGGTTTCACGGCCCGTATCCCGAGCTGCCACGATTCGAGGTGGTGGCACTATCCGCGGCCAATCAACTCAGGCGCCCACCGCTAAGACACCGACAGGAAACGGGACTCTGAAGCGCAGCGTCATTGGAAATGGTCCTATCAACACTGGCACCAATCCTCGACCAAAATCACCAACCAAGATTCCGGCTCGTGTGCCACTTGCTAATATGCCGCATGGGAGCAATTCGCCGGACCGCCAGCCAGGCCAGCCATATTCATCCAGTACACTTCGATCTAAAATGGGGCCTCCCCGTGCACCACCACCCAAGATGAGGGAGCTCTTTTCTCGAGAGGACACTCCACAGTCGACATGTTTGCCCGGATTAGGCCGTAGCCGTAGCGTTATGTCATCGTCTACGTCTAGTAAAAAGGTGCGGCCTGTGAGCCCGGAAGACGTCTATGATGATCGCCAGCGGTCCTTCATGAGTTCATCCATGTCTCATTATAGGCCAATCTCGGACCAATCCTTCCAATCTTCATACATATCAAGCCGTGAGGACGTGAGTTATTGCAGTCAGCAGTCAAAGGCCTCCTCTAGCCAACAATATCAACAACAATATCAACCTCCAGCCCCAAGGCAGATCTCAAACTCCACGGTTAACACGTTGGCGTCGGGCTCTGAGAATTGGGAAACATACGACAGCGCCTCCGAGCCCGAGGCTGACGCTACTGAAGCATACTATGCAAAGGTGAGAGCTGCCCAAGGTAAACGTGTTGGGGCCGAAGCTCAAATCAACTATCCGAAGAAACCAAAGAGCATCCGGGGTGTCGGCTCGGATGATGCCCTGGTCCAAGAGAGTTTTCATGCCAGGCGAGTTGACGGCAGCGAGAACTGGACGAATGACCTGGAAACATATTAAGACAGTCTTCTGACAAACGTTTCCTTTTCCTTTTTCCTCAGATTTCACCCTCAAATTTCTCATGTATATTTGCCGTTCCCTTGGGCCTGTGCCCTTTTCACGCTCATTTCCTTTTGGACTACACGACGTATGAGACATACGAAGTGCTCGTGTTCTTTCTAGCAAGGCGTTGAAACCGGGTCTTTACTTGGATGTTGCATTGGTTTGGAAATTGGCGCGAATGCGGACGGATAACGGAGAAAAGAGACCCCTTTTCCCACTTGTGAATTTGTTTAATATTGCTTACTCCTTAAACAGTACCCAGATCTGCATTTCGTTTTCCTCTTGATTGGTTTGACATGAAGCAAGCAAGGTTGGCTTTTTGAGTTCTATACTTGATTGTATTGTATGATTTTGCCCTGATGGCTGCTTTCCAATTTGACTGTACGTACGTTGTGTTAGTGCAAAAATATCGGCTTGCTTCCATGACTCCATCATTCCCAGTCCCTATAATTAAAAGTGTGGTAGCTTTGGACTGTGGGAGACATCGTTGGCTCTAGTGATTTCGAAACATCAATGCCCGACCCGTAAGAATCCTGCATTGGTAGCTTCTGGCCTTGGTAAGAGGCACTTGCGTCCACCATGTCTAGGAATGCCACGAATCGGCAGAATTTGGAGAGAACATTGACGCGGGACACCTCTCATCAAGTTGTTGTGTATTTCAATGCCGTCATCAACATATCAGATGCACCATGCTCCATGGCTAATGATCGGCTTTCCAAACATGGAAATACGGCACCAGGGTGGCCCTGAAGCGAGATAAGCCCAAGGGCCATCCGCTCCCATCCTTTTCCGCCGGTTCCGGGGGGCGAAATTAAGCTTAAATATTCAGTAGAAGTCTTGGGTCGTGACGATTGGATTGTGTCTTTGAATACGAGGCCAGGCGCGTCAATGGGTGATAATGGCGCTGGATGGCTTTTGTTTTGACGTCAGACATTGTAGGTGTAGCCGGTGACCACGATTCTGTCTGCGGAGGTTTGGAATTGGGGAAACAAGAGGGCCCAGAGGGGGTTAGGGTATAAGTATTGTCAGAAGCCCTTGACTTCTTGACTCTTCGATGTTCAATTGCTTTTCATTCCCCTATTGCAAGCGACCCTCCCTTGGAAGACTCAAGTTGATCATATTCAGTGTTATAGAAATATAAATCCATACATACCATGGGTGAAGAGGTCAACGAACCCGGTGGCGGCAAGGGCGGACAGGACTTTGGAAAAGACCTCGTTAGAGACAAGCCCGTCAAAGCCATCGATGTCTGGTATGGCAAGCAGACAGACCAGGATTACACCGTGCTCAAAGCCATTCAAGTTATATGGGAGGACGATGAAAAGTCCCGTCGTGTGGGAGACCCCGATTCGGCGCCCCATTCCCTTCACACGGGTTACGAATTCGATTCTGGAGAGAGGGTCAGACGGATGATCATAAGGGGGGCGCCTAGGGATTCCTCCGGCCGGGCCGACTCGTTCAGTTTCGAAACAGACAAGGGGAAACCACCCTTCTCTGCTGGAGGCATCGGCGGCGAGGAGTATGACCAGCATCTGGGAAACGGGACCCTCATTGGGTTTGTTGGAGGCGCCCAGGGAGATATTGATAGGCTCGGGGCGGTTTTCTCGAAGTAACTGGGTGAGTATGACACTGACACCTCTCGTCTGCGGATTCACTAACATCCGTCTCTGGCCACCCTCGGCACAAAGGTCAAAAAGGGTTCAGACGAGATTTGGAGGTGACAGTCTGATGCTGATTGATTAAGAGGCAGTTCCAATGGTCAGGAATGTTGGATTCGTGCAAGGTTCAGTGTATGTCCATAGAAGATAACGCTAATCTCAACTGATCATCTTCTATGCCTCGATTCTTTGTTCTCTGCAGGCGAATTGACTTTTCGCCGTCCCAGGGGCCAGATTCATGGGCTGAGCATTGCTGGGTTCTCCATGTGTTTTGTAACCAACATGGCGTTTTGGGTGGCTTTTTCGAGAGCAGAACGAGAAATAAATCCCAATCCGACTCTCGCTCTCTCTAATCACGAAGGACAAGCACGTATATTCCGGCTTTAAGGCGCTAGGGAGCGTTTGCACCGTAGTTCGATATGCCTTTCACAAAATCTAGGCTGCTCTCTCCAACCTTGCATTTAGCATTTTAACTGAACCGTATGTTCTTCTGGATGCATTTCCGATCCCATGCCGAGCTTCAATTAGATAGTGGTGTCCAGGTAACTGGCAGCCAATTCCTGGGCGCGGTTGACTTCGAGTGGCAACCAGAGACAGGCTTCGATCACACTTATACGACAAGCTTCTGTTGCTGAAAGCATGATGTCAGATGCAGCTGAAACTGAGTTGCAGTGTCGCGTGATGCTCGGAGCATTGTTGAAGGAGATGGATGCGGGTTGGATGGTGATTTGCTGAAACATTCGAAGTTAGACAAAATAGCAGCAGAAGGCTGACAGGCATGGGTTGCTTGGCCTGGATCAACGGAGAATTTAGGTCTATTTTTGGAGATTGCCTGGAGACGTATGTATTTACCTCCCAAAGCTCGCTACAGAAGCAAGAGTCTGTTTGTCTTGAAAACTGCTCCGACTGTGAATACGCTTGAGAGCACTCTATTCATTGTCTTTCTTGAACTCCCGCATTGACGAGGTTTGTTGTTGGCTTTGGGCAGCAGTTCTGTGACTCCTGGAGAGTACCTGCAATCCAGCTCCGTGACAACGACCACTCCCACACAGACAGCTACTATTTACTACGGGCATCAGAGATCGAAAAACAATCCCCATTACAAAGGTTTTCATGTCTGTGGCCGATCCCATCCGCTCGAACGCCCGGTCATCCTGCCCGCAGTGCGGATTCGAAGGAGCCCCTTTTCTTCAGGCAGATGGCGAAGCAAGAGCAGCGCAGCAGAGAATAGGAGAGCTCGAGACTCAGATCAGGTTCCTCAACCAGCGCGCCGCAGAAACGGGTACGTTTATGTGTTTCTCTCCATCTACAAGGCTTGGGCGAGCTCCGGGTTTACCTTTAACTTGACAGAACTGCCATGTTTGCTAATACTCTTACTTCCCACAGCCGAGAAACTCGCCGACTACGAGGATGAAATCCGTCTCCTCCGCTCCAAATCCCAATCCGCATCCACGTCGACTTCTGCACTCCCGCGCACACCCACGTTCACCCCACCATCGCAGCTCGCCTCCTCGCCCTCTCCATCACCGCCCCGACAGCAGCAACCTCAACACAACCGTTTCGCAACCCTCACGTCCTTCCTTCCCTACGGTAAACGCAACAACTCCAGCGTAAACGGAGCTCCGCTCACCCAGACCACCTCCTCGCCCGAGAGCGCCATGATCTCACCTCCCAGAACTGCCGATTCCTCGCTCACCGCATCCCTGCAGGACGCGCTGCTACGCGAAAAGGAGCTTCGGAAAGCGGCCGAGTCGCGTCTCACGCAGGCTAACTCCGAGCTGGAGGAGCTCACGACACAGCTGTTTAGTCAGGCCAATGAGATGGTCGCGCAGGAGCGAAAGGCGAGGGCGAAATTGGAGGAGCGGGTGGAGCTGTTGGAGCAGAGGGATGGGGAGAAGAGAAGAAGGCTGGATCGATTGGAGAAGGCGGTTCAGAGAGTAGAAAGGGTGAGAGGGCTGGTCGGTGGATGATGTCGGTTTGGGTGGTTGGTGTTGTATGTGTTTGGCGTCTGGTTTCTTTTGACTGATACCACTTGTTTTCCATGTTAGCATGAGCGAGATGAGTAATGTTTGTGTGAATGAGACGATGATTCTCTGTTTCTATTGCCTTTTGAGTCACATTGAATCCATCCAAGTATGTCCCCCAAGAGCCGCCGCTGGCCAATCCCGCCTGAGCGGCCGGAACTGGGTGATTGCGGCTTAAGGGAGGCTTCCACCGGGCGGACTTGGCGGAGTGGAAGGAAGGAAAGGCAGCCAGACTGGTGGAGCGGGGCGGGATGCCAAGTCGTGCAAATGCTGACTAAACCTTCCTGATTCGGCCAGCAATCAGGGCTTTTGCAGCAGCAAGCCCTAAAGTATCCCAGTTCGCTTAGCGACCCACTAGCGCCGCAACCACCACTTGCACCCAGCGAGAGAGCCTGAAGGAGGATTTCGACGTTGAAGACCGACCTCGAAAAACATCACCCAGTCGACAACCTCCACGACCAGCTTCGGGACCCCATAACACCGCCAAGGTATGCCTCTGTCCGTCAATCTGATGCCAGGTTTGCGTGTGATGCTAATTTTGCTTTTCTCGTCTGCAGATGGTCGCCGCAAAGAAGCACGTTGCTATCGTGAAGAAGCGTACGTTGATCCCTCCGCCCCTGTGAAAGATGTGAAGAGAAGATTCGGTCGGGAAAATTCGCTTCGACCGATTCATATCCCTCGTTATCCGTCAAAAAATTGGAATTTCTGGGCCGAGTTTGGTTTACGTTGGGAAAATGATACAAAAGTATGCCAGCATTGGAAACTTGAGGCTGACTTGGGCTTGCTGCGGATACAGACCCGAAGCGCTTCAACCGACACCAGTCGGACTTGTACAAATGTGTTCCATCCTCGTGGCGTAAGCCAAAGGGTATCGACAACCGTGTCCGCAGACGGTTCAAGGGTCAGGCTGCCATGCCCAAGGTACGTTGGGATTTTCGAGTTGCACGGAACGGTTTCGGTGATTTCTCTGCAAAAGATACGCGCGCGATCTTTTGCCCGCCCAAAACTTGAAGTTTGGGAGAAATTTAATTGTGAAATCGATGCACCGAACGATTGTCGTGTCGCGGTTGCTAATCGGACAATGCATTATTGCAATATAGATCGGTTACGGCAGCAACAAGAAGACTAGACACATGATCCCTTCCGGCCACAAGGTCTTCCTCGTCAAGAACCCCAAGGACGTCGAGCTCCTCCTCATGCACAACCGCACATATGCCGCTGAGTATGTTATCATCCCAAACCCCCGAGAACACCCCAGTTTTGCCTAACCCGATTCTCTCTTGCGCAGGATCGCCCATGCCGTCTCTTCTTCGAAGCGCGTTGATATTATCGCCAAGGCCAAACAATTAGGTGTCAAGGTCACCAATCCCAAGGGAAGAGTCACCACGGAATCATAAGCCTGTTTCCGTTGTGTTTCTTTTGGTCGGGTCGGTGCGTGGTCGGGTGTGCGTTTTTATGGCTCCTTTTTTCCCTCACCCTTTCTTCCATGTGTCTCTTATTGGGACAAGAAATAAAATGGCCGGCATGTGATACGAAAGAGAGATACATTATACCTCTACTTTCTGCACCTCCTTTTTTCGATTAACGAGTGGGAAAATATAATGGAAATATTATGCTCGTTATGACTTTCATCCGTGGCATTAAGTCTTCAAGTCAATTCATATACTGAGCACATGTTTGAGTCCAGCGGGAGCGGGGAGGGAAATGGAAAGCCAAGTTTGTCTCTTACTACTATGTAACGATTCAGGCGGATAAGGACGATACAGCCAAGATAGGTGTTCAAGAGGAATGCCAATTCAACAGACACAAAACTTCTTTACCTGTTGTGCTTTGTAAATCTATTTCACTCTATGTTGGATATCCAAACGAAAATAGGCCAAGAATCGCCTCAAGTTCTGTTCGGGAACGAAGTCGTAAGTAAATCATAGTCTATGGTGTATCATGCCACAGCAGCAGCAGCATCCTCACTTCCACCTTTGTCCCTATTCATCATCTCCGAAATGCTCAGGGTCCCTATCCCCTCCACAAGTGCCGTATCACCGTCGGCCTTGCCTCCGCCGATAATGATCTCCTCGCCGTCCTCTGTCCATTCCGGAGCACTGGTTGGGCCTTCCATACCCTCCGGCGGCATGGCCCATTGAGGCATTTTACTTCTATACTTCCAGTCCCCGGCGAGGTCTGCATAAGCCACGGCGTGGAGAAAGATTCCCAGTTCGTGCACACCCGGATCGGTGTATAAGTCAGTTCCGCAGGTTTCGCATTTCTCACCGCTCATCTTCTCGCCCTTGCGCTTCAGGTAGTCGTTGACCATCTGGTCATGTTCACGAGCAAGAAGGTCGTTGATCACGTTAGGGTCGCCGCCCTTGGTCATATGTTCTGGGGGAGGGGTCTGGAACGTTTCGTATTTGAATCCAAAGTCCCCGACTGTCTGGGCGGTTTCGGTCTTCCCCATTTTTGACAGCCGGGCCATGATCTCCTGGTCGTGCTCACCCGTATTGTCTGCTTTCCCCAGGTTACGGCCGAATACGCGCCGGTTAGAGTAGATCGGATCATTGGTGATAGGGTGGCCAAGGAATTGTAGATGAACTCGCAATTGATGAGTTCGCCCTGTCAGGGGCAAGCAATGGACAATACTATAACCTTCGTCTTCGGGAGGCGGTGATGCTGCAGCCTGGCCATTACTCTCAAAGTCCACTGGTATATCATCCGCTAAAGTTGCAGGTGGAGTAGCAGGTGCATCTTCTGGGGAACTCTTCTTCCCCGTCGTGGTTGCCGGATAGTACGCCAATCTTCGAAATTTGCTTTTCGCTTCTTTACCTGAAGCTCGGACTCGATTTAGGCCTAGTTGATGGCTAATCTTAAGCATTGGTTGGTCGCAGAGTATTACACCATCAGGAAATTTCCCCTTGACGCGAGCGATATATTCCTTCCGCATCGTCCGCGCTCGAAGACCCTGGCCAATCCTCTCTGCCGCTTTGGGATCTTTGCCAATGAACATCACTCCCGAAGTCAGTCTGTCAAGGCGGTTGCATGGAAGAGGTTTAAAGCCATGTCCTCTTTCCGCCCGCATTATTTCGATAAGGGAATTGTAGTTATAGCGCCCTGCTGGGTGCACTGGAACACCGGCGGGTTTATCGATGACTATCATCTCGTGATCCTCGTGGATGATTCCGATGGGAAGACTGGTAACTGGTGGCTCATGGCGGTGAAGGGTGTGGGAAACGACGTCGCCATTCATCACTTTCGTATCAACACCGCCCGGCTTTCCATTAATCGTTACATGGCCAGACTCAATCGCTGCTCGCTGTAGTGTGTCAGTGGAGGAATTTGCGAAAGGCAAGCGGGATTGAACTCACATAGTACTCTGGTGGCCTGTCTCTGAACTCGGTGGTGAATATATCTAGTAATGTCCGCCCTCTCCACCTCTCCTTGCAGTAGGTTTTGTACGTATAGTGGTAAGGTGCAACTCGGCGGAAACCTTTCTCAAGGTAATATGGCTTTGGCCATGGATCGCACGGTGTTTCAACAACGTCCGGTGGGGGCTGAACAGTTTTCGATTCTGTGGCACGCGTAGGAGCTTCCTCCATGGCTGTTAAGGCGATGTTGGCCGGGGCTCTCTTGGCCAGGTAAGCGAGAATGCGGGGAGACGGAGCAAATTGAAAGGCGGCTAGAAAGCGATTAGGACGACGAAAGAGACAGTCAGGTAAATGATAGCAATAACGAACGACAAGACGCCTGAGATTTGGCAATCTAAGAGGCGAAACTAGCATTAGAACGCTGGTAGCATAAACGAGACGCACTTTTCGTCTTTCTTGTCCTGTTTTGGCGACCAAAATTTCAATTCGAAAATGCGGGATAATCGTCACGTGGCCGGATCTTATCTGATGATCTCTGATGTTTCTCATTGGTCAACGTCAACCTCGGTCCGGCCGACAGCTTATCGTCTGGAGCTTGAAAGCACATCTCCTCAGTCACTTCTGGCACCCAGAGGATTCTCATGATTCTCATCGGGGCTTCGAACATTGTAGGCTCTCTGCGTGAAATATGACACTCACGGACTTGGAGCGGAGGAAACGGCGGTCCAGGCGGGACTATTCATATTGGCTAGAATACCGAACGCGATGGTAAGGCCCCCTAACGCTCCATTGATTCAGCCCAAGACTAATCGTAGTGCAAGGTCCGATAATGACATGTACGCGCATATGAACAACAGCATATATGCTTTTTTATTTGACTCCATCATTAACACTTACTTGATCGAGCACTGCGCCTTGGATCCGTTCTCGGCGCGAGCCTCTTCAGTGGAACCGTCGAATAAACGCTCGGCCCAGATAGGTCTTGTGGTGTCATCGTATTGCGATTTCTTTGCCTCCGTGTCATTTCCGGACGTGTTGGAGCTGGGTTTACGCGTGACAAAATTGGGCAAGTCCAGCGTCACCTATGAAGTCGGGGTGTTTCGGAAAGGGGAGGAAACAGTCAAGGTTGTCGGCGGGTTTACGCACGTTTTTGTCGACAAGGATACGATGAAGCCCACGAAAAGTGGAATGGCATCCGTCGTACGACAGGGCCTGGAGAGATTGCATATGGACCGCAAGCACGAATCGAAACTCTAGTACAATGCATTATGGCGCGCTACAAAGGCTTCTTACTCTCCACTCCAAAACAGACCATTCGGAGGCATTGTCCAATCCTGTTGAAGGGGATGTTCGATGGCTGCCGCAGCAGGTCACTGGAAATCATATCGTTTGGTATCTGCGCCCCATTGGCTGTTCCATTGTTTGAATCGTTCCCCGAATCGATGCCATGGCTCGCCGACTTTTTGCAATTTAGAGGCCTAGTCGCATCAACTATAGAATTCCGCTCCCTAATCGACTGTCTATTCATCGATGTGAAAGGAAAATTGGAGACCTTCCTCTTCTTGAGGAAATGCTTTTGTTTCTGTGTTCGCCTAGGTTCCAAAAGGAAGCAAAACGGGATCGGGAGACATCCTGTAGGAGTTCATCATTGGGTTCAACGTGCCTCAATCTACTGCTAGAGACTCCAAGAAACTGATGGGCTCACATTTTGTGGGTGAGAACGCTGTGCTAATCATTGTGTATGAGACGAGAAGAAAAGCCTTCTATTGTTTCCAATCGCAAAGGAACAGGAGTCAGAGTGAAAAATGACTCCAGGACCCCAATACACTCCATATGAATCAGCTCCCCAACGCCCAAACATGCTAGTTACCCATATCCTTGGATCAGAGCAAATCGCATTTCATAACCATAGTCATAATGGGGACGAAAATGAATGAGCAAAAGGAAAACGGGAAGTGGAAACTCTCCGGCGGCTTGCCCAACTCATCAGACCCAAGAGAATTTTCAAAGACCCTCCAAACTTTTACTGTGCTGCGCACTGGGCCCCGCCATCTTCTTCTTCCTCATCCTCCCAGGCCGATCCACCATGAGCATCTTTCGCACCGAAATCGTCCATGTTCGCTTTTGGATCGTATTCGACTTCGTCTATCACCTCTGCTTGAATGGACGGCTCCGGACCCGGAAGAATCTCCTGCAGCTTCTTGAGAACTGCCGGATCCGAGGCCCATCCGTCTTCCGGGAATTTAATATGAACACTCAAATAGAGATCACCACGCGCCTCGCTTCGCTTGTATGGCATGCCCTCGCCAGCGATTTTGAGAACCTGTCCGGGCCGCAATATATCACCAGGCTTCTTTGGATGGGCCAACTCAATACCTCTGCCATCCAAATGCTTCAATACTACTCGTGAGAACCCACAGAGGGCTTCGGCCAATGTGATATGGAGATCAGCTTGAAGGTCGGAGCCGGCTCGTTTGAAGACATCATGAGGCGCTTCATCAAGTTGAAAGACAATATCGCCAGGTTCAACGTCGGGAATCTGGTCGCCTTCACCTTCTAAAACGATCCTATCTCCATCTCTAGAGATCCTATTAGCCAGGAATTTGTGAAGGATGGAAGGATCTGCGCTTACTTTGCACCTCGAGGGATGTAAATTTCCAGCAGTTTCCGCTCTTCAGTGACTCGTTTGCCTTTGCATTTCTTGCACTTGTCTTTCGTCTGGAAGAATTGTCCAGAGCCCTCACACACTTTGCATGCTGCTGTTGCACGGGTTACAAGCCCGGGGCCAATTTGAACGAGCGTTTCTTTATGACCTGTCCGTCTGTTAGACGAAGGAAAAATCAACACATGAGAACACGCATACCTTGTCCATCGCATGCAGAACATTTTTTTGGAGTAGCTCTCTCCTTTCCGCCTCTGCCCTTGCACAGGCTGCAAATCACGTTTTTGGTGCTGGCGAACTTGACGGTGCGGCCCTTGTATAGGTCCTCCAGGCTTACTGTGTATGTCTGCTCTTCGTTAGGTCCCTTCTTCGGCTTTCCAGCTCCTCCGGGCCCGAAGCCAGGCATTCCGCCGCCCATTCCCATGCCAAACATGGAGTTGATTATATCGTCAAGGTCGGGGCCTCCCATGCCTGGACGACCGGAGCCGTCAAACGCCGACATGCCATGGGTGTCGTAAATGTGTCGTTTCTCATCGTCGTAGAGAATATCATACGCCTGGCTGACGGCCTTGAATTTAACCTCTGCAGCTTCGCGCTCAGTCTCTGGGACTTTGTCCGGGTGACTCGCCAACGCAGCCTGAGAGAACGCGGTGTCAGTAGGCCATATATAAAAAGGATTCTTAAGGCCAACGCTCACCTTTCTATACGCTTTTCTGATCTCTTCTTTCGTTGCACTTCTCTCAATACTTAGGACCTCTGAAATGGTAGTCAGCCCCGCTCTCATTTGCACAGTAATGGAGAATATGTATGTATGTACCGTAGAGATCAATCTCCTCAACTCCAGCGTTCACTGTGTACTAATTAACAAGATATGATGCCAAAGCTGCGCAGCCGTCAAAAGCGAAAGTGGCTCGGACATGTCCTCCTTGGCTCTTATCAGGCGCAGCGGGGATCGACGGAGGGCTTACTTTTGAATTTCCGGGTTTTCTCAAATCGTTAGACACAAAAAGAAGTAACTTGCAAAGAACATGGGTATCTGGTAGGAAGTAGCAGGTCTATCTCAATCTTAAAAAGAGAGACAAGAGAAAGTGAGCATGTAGAGTTGAGGAAGAACAGAGGCGGACGGTAAAGAAGTTTCTCCAAAAAAATCTTTGAAACGACAAAATTTAAACAGATTTCAGGCTCGGCGATCTAGCTCTAAACCCTTCAAATGAACAACCTGTCGCCCACAAAGAAGAACGGGGAAGAGGGAATGGATGCTGTGACAAGAAGTGAATGGCGGGCATTTGGTTGGTGAAAAGAAGATCGGACGAAACGGAGCTGGAAGTTTTTCTCGCTCCCCCAGAACAAATCCACAACAACCAGCAACAATGCGGCCTTCTAGCTATCGGTTTTTTGTGCAAACAACATGGATCTGCAAATCCTGCAGGGCAAACTTCTCTACCACACCGACTCGCGCTGCAAAGAAGTCGAAATCTCACCTCCCTGACTCTCCGGCGCGCACTCGTTTCGCCCCGTCTCCAACCGGCTATCTCCATCTCGGATCTCTAAGAACGGCCTTGTTTAACTATCTGTTGGCAAAGCGGACCGGTGGCCAGTTCCTACTCCGAATCGAGGATACAGATCAGGTTGGTGTCACATTGGGTTTTAAGCGGACGGGAACATGGTGCTAATCTGGCAAAGAAACGGACGGTTCCCGGCGCTGAGCAACGGTTGTATGAAGATCTACAATGGGCCGGTCTCCAATGGGATGAAGGTATCGTTTGTGGAATTCTGTTGCCTAAGAGGCCGATGTAGCTTACGGTTATGGACAGGACCTGTTGTGGGTGGACCATACGGTCCCTATCGACAGGTGTGCAATGATCTCCCAGCCATTGGCCGCGTTGATGCTAACTTGAATTCCCCGGTAGTCTGAGCGCACTGCATTATACAAATCGCAAGCCCAAAGTCTCATAAGAACCGGCCATGCATACCGGTGCTTTTGCTCCCCCGAACGCCTTGACACCCTCGCGAGACATCGAAATGACCTCGGCCTTCCCCCCGGCTACGATGGCGCTTGTGTTGGCATATCGAATGAAGAATCAGAAGAACGAGCTGCCAATGGAGAATCCCATGTTGTCCGATTGCGGGTTGCAAAACCATACCCAATGTTTGAAGACATCGTGTACGGCAGAACTGGACAGAATCGTGCAGGGAGCGGGGGGAAAAAGACCGGACTTGCGGACACTTTCGTTGATCCCATCCTACTGAAATCTGACGGACATCCTACGTACCATCTCGCGAACGTTGTTGACGATCATTTGATGAAGATAACCCACGTAATCCGAGGCACGGTACGAGACTATAGTTTAATTTCAGACGTGTGGGTATTGCTAACACGGCTTGCAGGAATGGATGTCCTCAACGCCGATGCATGTAGCACTATACAATGCTTTCCAATGGCAGCCACCCCAATTTGGCCATGTTCCTCTCCTTGTTGAAAAGAACGGCCAGAAACTCAGCAAGCGCAACGCGGACATAGACATTGCACATTTCAGAGATGAAAAAGGGGTGATGCCTGAGGCTCTGGTTAATTTTGCTGCGTTACTTGGCTGGTCGCATCTGCGAAAATCGGATGTCTTTAGTTTGAAAGAACTGGAGGAGATTGTATGTATCGCCCTCCAAAGACCTAGTTTCGTGGCTGCTAACGGAAGAGTAGTTTGACATGAAACTCACAAAGGGTAATACGACAGTGGCGTTTGAGAAGCTATGGTACTTGCAAAAGGCCCATGCACAACGCTACGCAGCTACGGGTGGGCCCAAGTTTGATGAATTGGTTCGGCTTGTATCAGGTACGGCCGAGTCCATTCTTGATCCAGGACAATAGTCAGTCTCCGACCCCTAAAACCTAGGCAGGGCCTCATTAACCCGTGGAAATCAGTGCTCCGGTGTTGAAATCTCGCAGCCTAAACGAATATATCTCTTCGATTTTGCGCGAAGGCCCTCGGTCATACACAAACCCAAGAGAATTCCTCAATTTCAATAAATCGTTCTTCACCCAAACCCTCGATAGAGCGGCTTACACGCCGGCCGTCGCCAGCAATCCCGATGGGACGGCAAAAATCCCCATCTCCGCTCTTCACACTGCGGCAACTGCGCTGTCTATGGTTCCGGCTGCACACTGGACCGCAGAAACACACCGCGCTAACATCGAAGCGTACATATACACCGATGTCTCAGCTGTCGTCGGACCGAAAAACCAGGAGGCGACCCAGAAGCTGTTCAAAATGGAGCTGTATCACTATCTGCGGTGGGCATTGTCGGGCGGGACTCCAGGAATAGGCATACCGGCCACGATGGAAATACTCGGTAGGGACGAGAGCATGAGGAGATTTGTCGAAGCCAGGGAAGCGACCAAGTCGTTGGCATTGGCTGAGAAAGGCCATCTGAGACGTCTCAAGAACCAAAGGGAGAGTCACGAAGGGAGCAATGCATGGATGGGCTCATTGGCAGGAGCTGCAAAATAAGGTGGTCCAGGGAGAATGTTGTGTGCTTTCCTCAGCTGTATTATAATCCCCGTAGATCCTGTATAAACATGACTGTCGCTGTTCTGCGAAGTATCAATGTCATGTGACCTGTAATACCTATTTTTAGGCCAGCCAATGAAAAACCCCGCTGCATGCCCAGCAGCTGATTGGCTGAATTTGCGGGCGGAGTGTGGCTGAAGCGCGTGCACCGCCCCTGTTTCAGCACGCCCCGAAGCTAGTCCCAAACAGGCATCAGGCAGGGTCCTTTCAAGTCTGTCTCAACGTCTGGCGTCGTCGTCAAAGGGCATCTCCATCGCACGTCGTTCATTGAGCTTCTTGGTTCCCGCATCTTCTTCTTCGTCTTCTTCTTGCTGCGTGTGTATGTGTGCGCGAACATCCACCAGACTCAGTTAGTTCTGTGGGTCGGGCACACGCAGAACTCGTTGGTCTTGGCCAGTCGTCATCACTCTCTTCCAGTTCTGCTGATCAACCACACTTGCTCGTCCCCAGCCTTGCCCACATGAAGTCGTAATCGCAGCTCCGGCACGCATCTCACACTCCCTTCTCGTTGCTATTTCATTCCCTTCTTCCCACCCGTCTCTACTTCTGTCCTTCTTTTCCCTACGCTCGTTCCCGCCATTCCCTAGCCGCCGTCAGCCATGGCAGCAAACGATTACTACAACCCTGGTTATGCAAACCAACACCAGTCGTGGAACCATGGCAACGCCCCGAGCTCGCCCCAACCTTATTCACATCCATATGGCCCCCAACACAGTCAGTATCCTTTGAATTCAGATCATGAAATCTCCGGTGGTGGAGGAAAGTACCATTCCAACGAGTACGCAGATGATATCCCGCTCAAGCCCAATGCCTCGCAGCCGGGACGCCCAGAGTGGACAGACGTCGAGACCCAATATCCCCCCACCCAATATGCCAACGACCTTCCTCCCCCAGAACCCCCAGCCGGCGCCTCAAAGAGCAAGAGACGCCGCCGCTTCAAGAAGATCCCATGGGTTGTCTACATCACCTCCATCATTCAGGTTGCTGTCTTCATTGCCGAGATCGTCAAATATGGTACGTATCAACTCCACCCCTCTTTTTGCGCGCTTTTCCGAATGCTAACTTACGGGTGCTGCTCTTCTAGCTCAACTGACCGGATCGCCCATCATGATTCACCCGCAGTTCAATCCCATGATCGGCCCCTCGCCATACGTGCAGATAAACATGGGAGCGCGATTCGTTGCCTGCATGCGGAACGTCAGAGGCGTGCAGGACGCCAAGGAGCCGATTTACTGGCCTTGTCCCAACTCCACCACCAGCGACCAAAACCATAAAGACAACAGGTGCACGCTCTCCAAGCTCTGCGGACTCGGGGGTGTTCCCAATCCACACCCTGGCGGGTCTCTGGATGACAAGCCAGAGCCTAACCAGTGGTGGCGGTTTATTATCCCCATATTCTTGCATGCCGGCCTTATTCATATCGGAGTCAACCTGTTAGCCCAGATGATTATCGGTGCCGACATTGAAAGAAATATCGGGTCGTGGAGATTTGCCATCGTCTACTATGCCAGCGGCATCTTTGGCTTCGTGCTGGGTGGTAACTTTGCCGCGCCTGGAATCGCCTCAACCGGAGCGTCAGGCTCTCTTTTCGGAATTCTGGCACTGGTTCTTCTGGAACTTCTTTACAAGTGGAATACCATTAATAGACCGCTCACCTACCTTTTGACGATGCTCCTTGCCGTGGCTATCTCCTTCGTTTTGGGTCTATTGCCCGGTCTTGACAACTTCTCGCACATTGGCGGGTTCTTGATGGGCTTGGTCCTCGGTATTTGTTTGCTGCGTTCGCCCGACAGCCTGCGCGAACGGATTGGCCTCTCCACACCCTACATGTCGGTGAATGGATCCGCATCCGAGAATGCAAAGAAGTTTATCAAGGAGCCCGTTGGATTCTTCAAAGGCCGTAAGCCGCTCTGGTGGGGATGGTGGCTTCTGAGGGCTGGTGCTCTTGTCGGCATCCTGGTCGCTTTCATCCTGCTGCTCAACAACTTTTACAAGTATCGGTCAGAGTGTTCATGGTGTAAATACCTCTCTTGCCTGGTAAGGACAAAACAACCTTGACTCCGACCACACAAAGGACTATGCTAACCACCATCGAAACTATAGCCGATAAAGAATTGGTGTGATGTCGGAGACATCGCGACCAGCAACAACTCCAGTCCCAACTCCCGCCGTGGCTTGCTTGCTACAGCACCTGGTCAGCTCATGTTTTGAGTGTCCATCGATTCGACCGACTGTCTTGTTTTAACAAAGAATATTCGATACCCTCCTCGTTTGTCTTTTTACTTTTGATGATATGACGCCCGGTTGCATTGCCTGATTTCCACATACGGACAGTACATATTCGGGATCTGCATATTTTTCGAGATTACCCACCGTTTACATTGTACACACAAGTTATGCGGCGTTTGGAGTGGGGAGAGCATAGGGTAGAGAAAGTATGTACTCTGATGTTTGCTTTATCGGACTTCATCTGGACTGGGGACATAATAATGGTAAAAGAATGCTCGAAATAAATTGGCTTGGGTTCTTTGGAGCAGAAAGGGCCAGTTCTGCTTAAGCTGCATTGCATGACTTGAGTCTCACGGGGCACAATGATAGATACAATTTCTATTCTGTTGATGTTTGTAACATTCTTTATTATCTTGCCAAAGAGCTATTGTTCAAAACAAATTCTATGTGCTGCCACTTGGGCCTGACCTTTATTCTTGGGACTTTGGAATCTCCCATTCAATCTCCTCTCCCTGCCCCTCAACCCACGGCAAACACGCATCCCACAATTTCCTAAACTCCCCTTCCCCGACCGCCATGACTCGTTCCCAATCGCCCTTATCATTCCTCAAAAACCACGCCATAAACGCGACGACCACCAAGTCCGCATAGCCAGGCTTATCCCCCTCGAAGAACGGGCCCGCCTTGGCCTTACCCGGCTCCCCGCGCAACATGGTCGCCAGCGTGGCCAAATCCGCCTCCACCACCGCCCAGGTACGCTCCAGCTCGTCCCCGCGCGCCGCGAGCTCGGTCAGTGGCTTTCCGAAGCGCTGGGCGCGCGTGCGGCGGAAGTATTCGGCTCCGCGCGGGTCGAGGTAGGCGGGGACCTTGGGGATGCCGATGGGGGTCTGGGCGGCCATGATTGCGGCGAGGAGCTTGAGGACGGCGAGGGCGAGCGGGTAGCTTGCTGGGGTGGGGAAGAGCGGCGGGTGGTCCGGGAAGGCGGCGTCGAGGTGCAGCGCGACGGGGAGGGAGTCGTTTATGGTGGTGTTGCGGTGGGTGATGGCGGGGAGGGTGTAGGCGGGGGAGTGGCGCGGGAGGGGCGGGACGGAGAGGGAGCGGAGCACGGGCGCGATGTCTGGGTAGGACAGGAAGGATTGGGTGTATGGGATGCGTTTGAAGTTCAGGACGAGGCGGGTGCGGAGGGTGTTGGGGGACCAGGATTTGGCTGGGCCTGGGATTGAGATTGGGAGGGTCAGCTTGGTGCTGGCGAGTGTGGAAGGGCGTAATGGTGTACTGTACCTTCATTGGAGCTGAGGATGTCGAAGAAGTGGACTTTGTCGTTTCCTGCCATGATTGAAGATTACTGTTTCACTGAGCCTGTGCTGGTGTCTCTGGATGACAATGTTCATTCAGAGACTACCAATATATATGCGTCCAGACAGTCTTACACGCACACTAGCGCCAGCGCTTTGTCGTCCGGCAAAGCCGTCCTCCAAGCTTGGCCCTAGTTGTATCCATCAGTGAGCTGATTAGTCAGTACCTTCTGATCAGATCTCCTATTTTAGCATTGGAGCCAGCTCTAAAAGGTATAGCTCTGCTTTAGTTCCAATGTTAAGACAGGATCTATACTCTTTTAGGTTAGATTTTGTGGGGGATAGAACGCGACTTTAGCCTGAAATAGTGTAGCGCAGTGCCAAATAAGTTGCTAGTCCAAAAAAGGAATAGTGCACACTAACCCAAAAGACCCAGAAAGTGGACGTTTTCTTGCTTCACTCCGTTTCTCATAATAGAGTAATAACAATAATAATAATAATAATAATAATAATAAAATAGTGTAATAAAAATAATAGTGTAATAAAGAGTAATAGTGTTGCAATGTGGATAATGTCTTCATTCTAGCGCCCATCCCATTGGCGGCCTTGATATCCGTTGACTTCGGGTCTTGATAATCTTAGGTGTTTGATGTGGTCCCTGGGTAGTTGATCCGTGGCGCCGCTTTGCTCCATTTCGAACCAGTCCATTGCCATTGTGCTGTGTCTTTGGTCGCGATGTGGTCCCAGTATTAGTGACCAGATATGGCTTCGTCACTCTCCGCGAGGTAAGTTGTTCAAGTGCCTTCTCTTTGGCATGCCGAGGTTTCATATCTCGACGTTGCGGTGTCTGTCCAGCGCTGCTCGGTACCGTGGCGGCCAACTTGACAGAAATAGGTTTGAATATTGCAGCCTTGGACGACCGGCTGTGTGTACTTCGAGACTTGAGTGTCGACTTTGATACCCTCGGTTCCCCAAGGACGGCGGGGGTTTTCCGTTGCTTTAGTTGCAGTTGGCAATGGGTAGGGGGGCTTTGATCGCCAGACCCTTTATCAAGAACTGTCGGAGGCAACGGATCCATTGCCATTCGACATTGTTCGATCCAAGACAGGAGGACCTCGTGCCATCGCAAGGTTCTTTCAGCATACTCCAGCTGGCAAACAAGTCTTTCTATTTGTGCTCCATATGCTGAACCTTCCATACCCGTAACATTGGCTTTTCTCCGAGTGTTATCCAAGTCTGTCTGTAGCCCATCTCGTTTCCTTTCCTGCAGCTCATGAAGTCTGAGGTGGTAGTCCTGAAACTCAATCCAAGTCTGGTGCCGGCTCTGTTGTTGCGGGTCCAATAATAGATGAACGTTGCCGTCCAAACCATGTGCTCGTCGACGCTCGCGAATCTCGTCCACAAAGGAGCTGAATGGCTTGTTTCGATAGCGATATCGTAGTCTCCGCTGAGATTCTCGAAATTTACGCCAATCTGATCTCTGAGCGCAGAGAACAACATCGCCTGTCGATGAAAACGATTGCCAATACTCCACGATCTGTCGGTACTCGTCGGGTGGGTTTCGAACGGGGATCTCAAGATGAGGCGGGTAGCAAGGAGGGCAGTTGTCATCTTCCAATTCCTGACGGGCCCGGGCTTCGAGCAGGCGAGATTCTTCATCGTCTTCTTCCTCATCTGGAGGCGGTGTGATAGCTCTGTGTTAATTTTCAGGTTAGTACGTGAGGAACTATTTCAGGATGTGGACGAACTGCAATCTCAACCGGAGCTCATCAGCATCAGGATGATCTGATATCAATCGCTGCCTTCAGGACATTGAAGTCAACTTGATGAGCTAGCACCGTGTGGATAGTTCCGAAACCCATACTCTGCTCTTTTGAAAACTCTGATGCGTTGGGATTCAGGAAGTGTCTCGACGCCTGGGACAGCAATAAAACTGTTCACAGAAACCGGATTAGCATGCCCAGCCGGCAGTTTGGCGGAAGAGCATCAAAGACACATCACATTACCTGATATTGCCATATGTCTCGACCGTAGCTCGTGCAGCTAATTCGTCGATAAAAGAGTCAGTTGGTGAAATCATTGTGATGTGGAGTGCTTCTGTGATGTTAGTTGTTTTTGGTAGAGAAAGGAGTCTTGGGAAGAAGCCCAACGCATCTGGTTTGCCAAGTGAACAGGGTTCCCACATAGTGTGTGAAATCCACCAATGAGAACTGGCATTAGTGCAAGCAATCCCATTGGCTAGCGCGCAGTGCCATTGGGGCTTGGCATAAAGGGAATCTCCAGCCTTGTTAATGTCTCCTTCGCGGTCTACACAGTACACATGGCCACGCTTGTAGCCAATCGATATTGGCGAGGTGACATGATGGCTGTTCCATCCCTGCCAGCTGCTGCGGAGGCGGGATTCCGACACATCACACCTTGCCTTGGGGCGATTTGTTTATCAAGCCATGGATGGTTATGGTCGTTGCTGTTGGTCGCCTCTTGACATTTCCTCAACACATCTCTCCCAGCTGCGATGTATGATTCTGATGTTTTCGCCGTGATTACGGCGCACGATCAGAAAAATAGGGCGGCGAGTGCCCTGGAACTGGAACACAACTCGAAGTGGTTTTGCAAAGCAACTGCAGGTGTGGCCTTGGAGCCCACCCTGGACAGCCGTGAGGTCACCCCCGCCGAAGACTCATCTTTGGAGGATGCGGAGGAGGAGATGGCTATCAACCGTCTTGTTGTGTCTTTCTCGAAGTTACTGGCACTGGACAACCTTGAGAATGGGCTACAACTGGGCACAGACAGGAGCAAATCCCACATCCTTCTTGGTCACCGCGGGACCAAGGGAATCAGCGGCAAGCAGGTAAGTTGAACTATGCTGATGTCTGGTCTCTTATCAATCAAAGTCCAGTGTAACATCACTGTCGACACGAGTCTGAGCATCTGGCTTCATGACTACCACTCGACGCACGGCACCGCGGTCGGGCAAAACGGCTTGAACCAAAAGGAAGTGCGGAAGAATGAGACCTGGCTCCTGGCATACCCTCCCGGCGCTTCTGATGGATTCGAAGAGACAACAATTCACTGCAGCAGCCTTGCCATCAAGATTAAGTTTCCCAACCATGCAGCGGGAACCCCTCGCTACCTCGAGAACCTGCGGGCCTTAGTGGGGGCATGTCAAAGAGCAGCTGTGAGGAGCAAGGATGGCCCGCCTGATGTTGAGGCACTTGGCCTGAGCAGCGAACCGTCAACCCAAGCACCTAGCGAGGCACCAACTCCGCATGACAGGCTCGTATACTATGCGGGCAAGGAAATTGGAGCGGGAACTTTTGGTAGGGTGATTAAGATCATCAAGGCACGAGATGGGAAGGCCTTTGCCGCCAAGCTGTTCAGCCCTCCACCAAATCGAAACAAGCGGCTGCGGAACGACCCTGATCCGGACTGGCTCATGAAGATCCGGAGAGAGTTTGCTATTATGAGAGACAATCCCCATGTCAGTTTTACTATTCCACCTCTCTATTCCACCTACGGCGTGGAACTAATCTATGGTGTATATAGCCAAATGTGGCCCAGGTGTTTGAGCTTCGGGAGACCCCAGAGCCCGCGATAATCATGGATTACTTCCCTCTTGGGAACATCACAGACGCTGGGATCGTTTACGATGACTACGTCACTGCTTGGGGGCAGATCCTCGATGGCCTCAAGCACCTCCATGCAAAGAGGGTCGTCCACCGCGATCTCAAGCCGGAGAATATCTTGGTTGCGAGGAACCCATTATTCAAGGTTGTCATTGCTGATTTTGGGCTGGCCAAGGTTGCAACCAGCACATCCTTGTTGCAGACCTTCTGTGGCACACTCAAGTACGCGGCACCTGAGGTGTTCCCTGGTCTGAGTTCTGGCCACGGGCCCTTGGTGGACATCTTTTCACTAGGCATTATGGCCTATGAATGGATGTACCATCTCCCGAGCCCCCCAAAGGTCCCTCTAGGAGGGAAAAACAAGGTAGTCTCCGACAGGCAGTGGTTCTCGTGGCTTGATGAATGGGTCAGCCTACTTCTCAACCGGTTGGAAGATGAAGAAGCCGACCCAGCCATCCAGATCCTGGTTCGCATGATTGAGCCCAAGGTCACTGAGCGATGGTCTGCAGCAGAATGCCTAGCGCAAGGTTTCAACAGTCACCTATTCAAAAGAAGGGCAGCCGATGGCCTGATTGTACGTGCAAGCGAACCGGACGACTTTGACCTACCCGCTATGCAAGCGAAGAGCTCAGGTGAAAAACTACAGTTCGATCCTCAAGTGAATCGGCAGACACTGTCATAGAAGGGCGCATGTGGGATAGAGAGTCGGTGAACTCACAGTAGTTTTTTGCTTTGTTTCATACATCAAGTGGGCAAGCGATTATATGCAGCTCTGAGTGTATTTGCTATGAACTGGACAACCCTTGCACCCCTGGTCAACCTTGCCTCTAATAATTAGAAAATTCCCGTAACAAACACTTTGGGCAATTTAATTCTGGCACAAAATCCCAACCTCCTCGCAACATGAAAGACAATCAATGAGCGAAGCAACGTCAAATTCATCTGAACCCTCTCTTGATATAGCATACAAGTCTCAATTCTCGCAAGGGACAATCAAAAAGAGTTGATAACAGCTGCTGTCTTGCTCTGCTACCGAGGGAGCCGAAGATCTTGGCGACGGGCTGGTGACGAAAGGTGGCCCAGTTGTGGGCGAGGTGGGTGAGAGGCATGGTGGGCAAAAGAGCTAGTTAGCTAGCGAGGGGGCGGGTCAGAGACGGCACAGTTAGTTTGGTGACCATGGAGATATATCATTGAAGCTGCTGGATGATGGCCATCCCTTGCTCGTTGATAGACACGACCAGCGCAACAAAGGGTCAAAGCTGTCCGAGTGTAGACTAATTACATAATGGAATAAGCACTAATGGCGGATATCACACGCCGTATAAATGCCAAGATGCCAAGCCAATTCTTGTCGTATGGCGTGCTGTACGCTCAACTCATGCTTTTCCTCATTACGTAATTTGACATGTTGCCCCTGAAAAGCTACCACCGCCTGACAGGCTCGACCAATTTTCCAGGATACGCACCGCCTCCGCAATGGGCAGCAGTGCTGCAGTGAGCGATGAGAGCAAAAGTGTGTTGCCATCACGTGAATGTTGCAAGTCCAGTCAACCGTGTGGGAAATTGTGAACGAACTTGCCTTGTGGATCTTTGGCAGCAATTGATAATTGCTAGATACAAAAGATTTGGATCAGTTGGTGAATGAGCTAGGCAGC
The DNA here is from genome assembly GCA_001430955.1 of Chrysosporium queenslandicum. Lineage (NCBI taxonomy): Eukaryota > Fungi > Ascomycota > Eurotiomycetes > Onygenales > Onygenaceae > Chrysosporium > Chrysosporium queenslandicum. Next base: position 376,999 of record LJPI01000981.1, on the reverse strand, counting down.
CGCCTGGTTTCCACGGACCAGCCCTTGAGCCTCCAGTCTTCCAGCCAAGTGCTGGCCGAGGTCAACGCAGATTCCGGAATACCCGGCGCTTCATGATATCATTGAAACTCGGTTGTTTATATAGTAACCACGGTGGCTGCCATCAGAATCCTTTGGCACAACGCCCAAAATGAAGTCGAATTTTACACTGCAAACCATGGGAATATGCAGGATGACTCGAATACACTGCGACAGTTCCGACAGAAGAGGCTTTATGTTGACGTCAGCCCCATATAACTACTTAAATATGCCGTCGGGCTCATTTGACCGTGCTTTTCTGACATTCTCGAGTATCCAAATCGCTTTTTCGGAGACTGGTGGATGCCGTCGTAATGAGGAAACGGTCAATATTTCAACGATGGGTTACGATTCCCCTTCGAAGTCTATACTTCAAATTTCGCGGCCTCTGGAAATACCTGACTGAAACCCCGTCAGATTCATCGGCCAACTCACTACTCTTTCGACTTCCAGTAGACGTGGTTTACTATATGGTTTCGAATACAGGGTTCTCCAAGGCAGATAAACTATCGCTCGCTCTGACATGCAAGCCGATTTTCGACTTTATGCACGGGCCAAAACTTCTCCAGAGCATCGAACTATGGGACGATCGGGAGCTTTCTCCGGTTGAAAAAGCAGAGCGTCTCGACTTTCTCCGGCGGATAGAACCTTCGTTTCGGACCCGTTTCCTCTGCTACCGATGCGTGACTTACCATCGCCCACGCTGGAAGTGCCTCTTTGCTACCCATTCTACACGATGCGAAACTGCAACCGGCACATTTTGGGTGAATTGGCAACTTGAATTATCCTTCTCCAGGGCTCATGAGATTGTGAAGCACTATCGATACGGCATCACGAAGCCTATTACCGACGTAGAATGTCGATTCACGGATTTCCACGGAGTTATGTTGACTGTCGATGTAAGGGTCATAGCCGGCGAGTTGATTGTGAAGCTGGATACTTCGATACTATTCCGGCGAGACGACCCCGAATCCAAGAAGTCTGCGTTATGGCAGTTGCGATTATTCGGCCCCCCCGATTGGTTCTATCTAGACACTTTCCTCCCCGAAGACCAGGACAACACGCCGATTCGTTTATGTTGCAAAGGTTGCGGCCGAGATCTGCAGGTCATCCTCAACCCTGCATTTGATAAAGTTCACGGTGAAGCCAGAGTGACTCAATGGTGTAACTTAGGTCCTTGCAACGACCCTAGTGATCCCTCATGGCAACGGGTATCGGGAAGATGTGCCTCGCTGCGTTTGGTCCCGTCGCCATTTTCGGAGCCAGTCTATCAACAATTCTTCGAAGACCTTTCTCCGCGTCTAGCGAGAAGAAAATTACCGTTCTGTGTCTACTAGAACTTAAGAAGCTTGGTCTATGTCAGCTGGCGTTCTTGTTAATCTGTCTAGGTTGATCCTTTCTGCCATATTCATCCTATTTGTCACGACGCGCGACTCTGTCTCCACTCTAAAATCCTCACAGCGGATGTTGGTTGTCGTTAGCTACCAAACAAGGAATGTCACCGAGCACGAAGTTTATATGGTGTTGGAGAATGGATTTTGGCGCCTTTTCCACTTCCAACTTCAACCTGTTTAGACTTGACACCCAGAGTTTTTTACTCTCTAAGGCTATCAGTTCCTAAAGCCTGGTATATGCCTTTGATGTCTGCACGCAACATACGCGGATGGGGGTAGCGAAGGACATATTGCTGAAAGCCGCATCGTATTCAGAATAGCTACATACAAAATGGCCCACCACCACCCCTTTCTCCTCTCAAAAAACGAAAGGAAAAGGTATAAAAATGAAATCAAACAAAACAAACGCCAAACGAGTGGATGGGAAACATCAGGGGTTGGTAGGGGGATGAGCTCTAAGCAATCTGATAATCACATTTAGGCTCCGATTTACATCCCTAACGAGCGACACTATATCTTCCTCAGTCCCACTCTGCTGTGTAAATCGCCGAACGATGAATCTAACGGCAGCTCCTATCGCGCGGTCGGCGTAGCCGCTCACCAGGGTGGCGGCGACGTTGACTACAAAGGCCACCGCAGTGACAGAAAGGACGTCCCACGATCCGGGAAGTCCGTCACTCCGGCGGCCTATACGGTCGGAAACGACAGGAGATTGGGAGTGGGTGAAGATGCAGAGGACAATAAAAAGCGAAAGAAAAAAGCTAAAAAAAGCCATAACGAACGGAAGGGGAAACAATAAGCAAGCGAGAGGAAGTGAATACAAATACTAAGCAAACGAATGGAAGTGGATGATGATAGAAGCGAGTGTTGCACAGTTTTGGGTATTGAACGATGAATGAAATTGTGCTTTTGCCGAGAGCTAGCAGAGAGAGGAAGAGAAAAGAAAAGAGAAAAGGAAGAGAGGAAACGGGAGCGAAGCCAGCAAGATATAGACGGCCATCGTGGGCCGTTCGCAAGGAGGAAAGCAGCGCTGAGAGCCTGCTCTGGAAACCGCGAGGCGCGAGCTGGCAGAAGCTGCCGCCGTATCGCAGGAAAGAGGGCTGACCGTCCCATCGCGGGAAGGATCTCAGTGGCATCTCACGGCGCATGTCATGTGTCGGGAGACCAGGGAGTTGGCATCTATGCAACCTGGAGCGCAGGTCCGATGGCCCAGCAATGGCAATCCCGACCCCAACAGCCGGTTCAATCCTACTTTGTGTTAGAAGTGCGCTTGCTATTTCTCAGAGTTAGTACTTACTGGATCCTGTTGTGCTGGTAACCAGGCCATGATCCGATCCCTTAGCCGGCGATGCAACGGATTTGACAAGCAACTCGAAGTCCATGATGGGTTGAATCTGGTTGTCGTTGACTAACCCTGATGCCAAGCCTCACAGCCTCCCAGCTCCTCTGGGGGTAAGTTAAGGATGGGAAGCGGGGGATCATTTCTATTGATAGAGACGCTTTGAGGATGTCTTAGACATGGTCCATCTGCAGACTACCGGTCTTGGAAAAGCAGCTTGTGGTTGATGCGAAGATGGTTTAATGCATGTACAGTATAAAATGTTAAATCCACAAATACAGTGATTAATGCAAGGTGCAAAAAGACCCCAAAGCTCCATGCCCGGCACAGAGGCCAATTCTAGTCCAATTCAACACATTCTACTCTTATGTCCTATCCCCGTGTACATTACATCCCTCACAATCTCGGAATGGCAGTTTCACGGAACCACAGAGCGGCCGAAGAGTTGGGCTGGGCGTCACCGTATCCACAGAGGCCGCGTTCCAGGGCGTAAAGTGGTGCCTCGCACAAACCTGACTTGAAGCCACAGCACCTAGAAGCACAGTCTCTATCACTCAAGCATGGGCCGGTGATGTATTGCTTCCCAGCACCATTACCCGGACTACTTCCGCCGGTTGGTGCCGGCTGGTATGTCACGTAGCTAATGCTGGTGGTGGTGATCGCGGATGGGCATGTGGATGGGCATGCGGTCCCCTCAGTGCCAGTGGGGGTTGGCAGCGCTGTGCTATCAGGTACGTCTGTAGCTGCTCCTTCAGTGCCAGTGGGCGTTGGTAGCGCTGTGCTATCAAGTGTAGTGGCTGGTCCTTCAGTGCCAGTGGGGGTTGGCAACACTGTGTTATCAGGTGTAGTAGCTGGTCCTTCAGTGCCGGTGGGGGTTGGCAGCGCTGTGCTATCAGGTACATCGGTAGCTGCTCCTTCAGTGCCGGTGGAAGCTGGCAGTGCTGTGCTATCAGGTACGTCGGTAGCTGCTCCTTCAGTGCCAGTGGGCGTTGGTAGCGCTGTGCTATCAGGTACGTCTGTAGCTGCTCCTTCAGTGCCAGTGGGCGTTGGTAGCGCTGTGCTATCAAGTGTAGTGGCTGGTCCTTCAGTGCCAGTGGGGGTTGGCAACACTGTGTTATCAGGTGTAGTAGCTGGTCCTTCAGTGGGAGTCGGGGTCGGCGTCGGCGGAGTGTCGGGGGTAGGCGTAGGGATTGGGACATCCCTCTTAACGTATCGTACAATCCTTACATTGCGTTTGTGGTTGACAGCGCCGAATCCGCAGCCTCCATCGTGTTCCTCCTCGAGGAAATTGTTGACGCATTGGCCGGTGTTGAAGCCACAGCATCTGGAAGCGCAGTCGACGTCCTTTGTGCATGGGCCGACAATGCGTTCTATCCGCATAGCAGTAACGGATAGGAACACTGGATGTTGGTCAGTGTCAACGTACGAGAAGCCTTGATGCTGAAAAAGGAGGACTCACAGTTGAGGAAGATGAAAGCGAAGGTCAGACCTCTGGGCGTGGACGCGGCCATTTTGGATCAAAGAGATTTGCAGAAAGCAGGTTGGAACTGTGCTATTAGTCTTGCCGAGACTTGTGTTGCGTGTCACAATGGTGCTTGAGTAAACTGGCTGAACGGGCGTCTTTTGTCCAGCTTCTTATACCTGCTGGCCATGCTTGCGCTGACGGTAGCACTGTCCGCGCAACCACGGAGGAACTGCCCAGGAAGCTGCTTCCATATCTCCCCCTAGTCGCTCCGGCTGCCAAAGGCTGCATGTCAAATTGCGCTGCAGCTTTGCAGACAAGGATATGCGCACATAATTCCAGAATCGGCCTCACTACCGGGCCAGCAGGTCCCTGCATCTCGGGGGCTGCCCGCCCGTAGCATCAAAGAGTCGGGCCACACCATCTTCTTGCGCGTAGTCATACAACTGCCTGCCGCAGGGTCCAAGCCATTGCTAGCCAGACTGGCTGCCCCCTACAGTCGTATTGCACCTTGCCGGCGCCCTTCATCGCGGACGTGTTTGCCCAAAGCGGAATGATGTTGATGCCGCGTTAATCTACACCAGACACGCCCTGACTAAGCCCACATGCCAAGCATTCCCTGCATTGGGTTAGTGGGTTTTAGTGTGGGGGCGTGTGATGACGTGAGCGCGCTGCGGTTTCGTCTGATCAACTCGATGCAATCAATCAATCAATCAATCACTCAACCAGCCAGCTTCAGTTGAACGCCGGGCAAGCTGTTGGCCTGTCGCTGTTATTGCCGGGCTCGTTGGTGAACTGGCTGGCAGTTGTATTGCCCTTTTCAGTCTTCGTCTTCTGCCACTGGCATTGCCTGTTGAATTCCAACCCCTACCAACCGCATTCATCTCCGTCGAGTCCCTGTCCGCAATGAGGTTACGACAATAACTGTCAACCCCCAGAGAACCCACGCAGCCCGTCTACTACCATTACCTTCTGTCGAGTATGGAAGCCTTCGCCTCGGCGGCCCCAGAAGCACCGAGTCTCGCTAGCAAGCGTCGGTCAAAACGCCTACTTCGGAGATGCGAGCGTTTCATATGCAACACCGCCCGATACTTCCCCCTTGCGTTCGTCTACGGCATCTCAACGTGGGCTGTATGGATACAGGCTAGAGTGGGCTTTGAATACTCCAAGAACAGCTGGATAGGTACGTTGGGCGACTTGCAGTTGGCTTCTGCATCGATGTCTCTGGTCCCTCCTGCGCGAGGTACTAACACCCATGCGAATAGGCTCCACCAGTGCCGTTGTTGGTATTTTCTTTTACATTTGCTTAGATATCTCATATACCATTGCAGTTTTTACCGATCCCGGATCTCCAGTGAACACACAAGCTTCTAGTTCTGGCGGAGGAGGCCGACGAGGAAACCGTCATGAGTACAGCCACCTCCCTACCACCGAGACGCCCGCATACAGCGCATTGACCGTTAATTCCTCGGGCGAGAAAAGATATTGCAAAAAATGCCAGTGCCCCAAACCAGACCGGGCGCATCATTGCTCCACCTGCAAAAGATGCGTTTTAAAGATGGATCACCATTGTCCCTGGTTGGCGACCTGCGTCGGCTTCTACAACTACAAAGCCTTTTTGTTGTTTCTGATATACACCTGTTTATTTTGCTACATATGTTTGGCTGTTTCTGCAACATGGGTATGGAAGGAAATGCTCACTGAGACGCGCTACATGGACCATGCCTTTCCCATCAATGTCGTCCTTCTGGCAATCATCTCCGGAGTCATTGGTCTGGTATTAACCGGTTTCACTGCATGGCATATCAGCTTGGCTATGCGTGGGTTGACCACTATTGAATGCCTTGAAAAGACGAGGTACCTTTCTCCTTTAAGAAGAACCCTCGATAATCAGCGCCGGCAGTTCGCATCCTACGATGGACATCGCGACGCCGGCTTCGGCAATACCTTGCAAAACTATGGGCAGCAACTGCTTGACATGCACGCCAATGCTATACCCGGCGTAACACGAGAGGAGGAAGGTGAGGAGCGCCCGTCCCCCACCGTTGCGAGCCGGCGACTCAACCCGCCACATCTGGCCGAAACGTACAATCCAAATGAGCATGTAAATGATTACCGTTCACCTGCTCAGCAGTCGCTTTATCGATCCTACGAGGAGCTGGAGCGACATAGAGAGCGAGACAGATACGAGGAATACCTGGACGAACAAGACTCTGAAAAATTGCCAAATGCCTTCGACCTTGGCTGGCGGCGGAACCTGGCAGACTTGTTCGGCTCGAATCCACTCCTGTGGGCTTTTCCCGTTTGTAACACCGCTGGAGACGGGTGGCACTGGGAGCCAAGTCTCAAATGGATGGAAGCACGGCGAAACATCGAGCATCGACGTTTAAAACGGTGGGAAGAGTTCCACCAGCAACAGCAGCCTCATTTCAATGGACAGTGGCATCCAGATAATGAACGTTCGGCCACTGGGCACTTCTATGATGGTGCAGCTGAGACGCAGCATTCGCCGGCTGGCGTCTCCATGAGAACACTTGCGCCGAGATCTCCCAGGCCACGGCCAGACGAAGACGACAGCGATGCAGACGTTATTTCTGACCGCTACAGCACCAGTTCTGACGAAGAACGAGGGTTCCATAATACAAATTCCCGAGGAAGCCCGGTATCACACCCCGAAAGGCAGCGGCAGAATGCGTGGCGAAATTGGGAATGAATATTCCCTTCTGTTTACTGAACAAGGATATTTCTTCATTGTTTTTGGCGTTGGCAGGCTGTTTCTTTCATGAACATTGTCTTGGAGCTCTTGGGGGAATCCCAGCAGGCTGGCGTTTCTGGAAGGGATATGATATTGTACCATTAGATGACGATGAACTACTTTGTATATATATATATGTTTCTCGTGAGCATCAAACACTAATACCAAGCACATTCAAGCAGTAAGCATGCTGTCATTTGTCTTCAAAGTTGGAACAAATTAGAGATGAAACAGCCGTGAGTTTCCAAATGGCAAAGTGTCCTTTCAACGGGAGATCAACATCATCACCATTAATTACATCACTGTATTTGCTTCCAATGTCGCTTTCCACTCCAAAAGTTAGTAACAGTCTTTTGAACACCCTCAACTCTGTCTTTCATATCAGCCTAGCGACTCTCAATCACCAAAAGTCTAGACTCCTCCATTCGCTATAGTTCATCGCGCAACGCAAAACAAAGCCCAACCAACATGGCGGTGCCCGGTCCCACACTCCGGCGCCTGATGAAAGAAGCCCAAGAGCTCTCAGAATCCTCGCCATCTCCATCTCCATACTTCCACGCGCACCCCATCTCCGACTCCAACCTGTTCGACTGGCACTTCACCCTCGCCGGCCCGCCTGCGCCCTCGCCCTACGCCAACGGCATCTACCACGGCCGCATCATCCTGTCGCCGCAATACCCGCTGCGCCCGCCCTCGTTCCGGTTCCTCACCCCCTCCGGCCGCTTCGAGGTCAACCGCGAGATATGCCTGAGCATCAGCGGGCACCACGACGAGACGTGGCAGCCGGCGTGGGGGATTCGCACGGCGCTGATCGCGCTGCGGAGCTTCATGGACGGGGACGTGCAGGGCCAGGTGGGCGGGATGGAGGCGAGGGAGGAGGTCAGGAGGGATTGGGCGAGGCGGAGTAGGGGGTGGAAGTGCGAGGTGTGTGGCGGGGGGAGGACGAATGAGGAGATCTTGAAGGCGTGGTGGGAGGTGTGTAGGCGGAAGGGAGTGGCGGTGGAGGAGGGGGAGGATAGGCCGATGGTGGCGCGGGAGGAGAAGGTGCCGGAGGGTTTGAGGCTGGGGTATCGCGACGAGCTGGGGAAGAGGGAGGCTGCTGCCGGTGATGATACTCGTTCGGGCGCTGCTGGAGGGCTGGAAGGCGGGCGGGCGGAGTCGCAGCTCGGCCGTGACGATAAAACGAGTCCTGCTGGTGCTGGATCGGCGGGGAGAACACCGGTTGAATCTATGATGCCTACTCCTACGCGGCCGCCTGCTCCTCCGCTGGCTCCATCGACATCTACTGCCCCGGCGAGTCTCCGTGAGCGCAGCTCCAGGCCTCCCACCCAGGCCCCGACACGCACGACATCCACGACAACACCTCGCAGCACCTCTACACGGCCAGCAGACGATCCCTGGCTAGACAGGGCCATCGTGGGTGTCATTATCGCCCTGGTGCTGATGATCATAAAGCACCTATTCTCATCTACTCCGGACAATGACCTAAGATAAAAGCGTTAAGAGTGATGATGTTGATCTTCGCAGCACGGAGTTTGGAAGCAGGTGCCAATGGTCTGTTTGATATACTCACAGTCTCAAGGTGTTTAATCTCATTGGGATATACAGCCTTGGGTTGCGAGACTGGGCTCCCAGTTAATTTGCCCTTTCGTCCGTCTAGAGTGAGGCTTTCTGGGATTCGACTGTGTTTCGCCATGATATTACATGATTGACAGTATGATTCTGGAGTTTGGACAGGCTACTTTTGATAAGAATTTAATGGGCATTATAATCAATATTTTTACCGTCTGTGTCTGTGTCTGTGCAGATGTTGATGTTTGCAGGAGCCTTTATCTTGTTCACATGCAGGTGAGACCCTTAGGCTCACAGTGTGCGTGAGAGTTTTAGAATACTTGAGATAGACAAAATGCTAGGGTGACATGGGATTCATTGAACCATCTATTCAAATTTACACATAAGGGTACACGTTAATTGTGATTTAAGCAAACATAACCTCATATAGGCCGCGCACGGGGGTGGGAAAACAACTTCAGATCAGCCTGAGAAGAGCGGCATGGAGCTGGGGAGTTTCAACAGGGACCATCACTCCATCTCTTTGGCAAACTTGACGAGAGAGACTCCGGACGAACAGTCTTCCCATCGGCTGGGAGGGTTTCTTCCCCATCTTCTAACAATAGTGAGATGGACAACCCACATGAGGAAATATCAAGGGAAATTAAACCAAACAAAAACATTCTTTTGTGTGTCGACTGGGAAATTAGAGAACTCCTCACTCCATATTGCTCCCTAAACCGAGAATTATCAGAGATTTTCGAGATAGAGAACAGGAAGTGAAAGCTAATCGGGTGTGAAAGCGACGGCGAGCCTGAATCGAAAGGCGCTTGGATTCGCAAGCGGAATTGTTCCATCGCGAAGCAATACAAGGCCGATGAAGGAAAGGAAAGAAGAAAGATAAAATAGGGGAAATTGAAAAATAAAAGACACGTTATTCCGTTTTCCTCCTAGCTATGGTAACATTAAAAACATTCCGAGATTCGGAGCTCATATCACACATGTTAAGTTTGCACAATCAATCGGAGATTCTGAAAGATGGGGAGAGGCGAGAAATAAAGGAAGAGTGGCCATTCGGTAAACGAGCAGGCTTCCGAGAAATCACAGATTTCAATAACAGTGTGAGGCTGGGAGCACACTGTTCGTTGCTTCGGAAATCGAGCGTAGGTGATTAAGTCAGGTAAGGGAGAGGCAGGATCGATGACGCCAGATGTGAAGAAGTATCGCTAGGGAAGACGATGGCCGAGCCGCGCACAGGCGTTTCGCCATACTGGAGTAACCAGACGGTAAGATTTAGAATCTCCTATGTGTGATCAAGGCTAGGCGCGTGGCACAATGAGTTATCTAAGCCGCATTGCGATACCCTCCGCGACGGCCACCTCGAGATTTTGAAGTGACGGTGTTCCAACCGTCTTCGTCAACAACTGGGCTGCTAGGCTGCGGTGCTGCTTTTGGCGGACCGCGGTTTCGAGGACCTTGTTGGCCAGGGCCAGAACCGCGTCTTGGACCTCCAGATCTCCAGTTGCTGTTCGCTCTGCTGGGAGGTTGTGGACGAATGTTTTCCTTGAGAGTTTGGGACTTTTCCTCAGTTTGAGTTGCAGGAACCGCAGCAGCGGCTGGGGTTTCAACTGTAGGTTCTCCATTTTCAGGTTCTTCCACTTGTTGAAGAACTTCAAAACTCGTTGCGCCTTGTGGGAGATCAGAGCCAGCCTCTTTTGCGCCATTGGCACTCGCAGGAGGAGCTTTGCTGGCTTGCTCTTTCGCTTTCTCCTTAGCCAGTTCTTGTTCCTTTGCAATTCTTTCTTGTTCTTCCTTCTCAGCCTTAGCCTTTTCTTCCGCCTCCTTTTTCTTCTGTAATCGCTTCTCCTCGATTGCTCGCTCCCTTGCAGCAGTGTCAATCGGACGAGCACCACCGAAAGGACTAGACTTGGAATCTCCGGTGGATGGAGAAACATTGGTGTCGGTCTCCGGGACAGTTCTCTTTTGAAGGTTTAGCTTAGGCCTCATGCCTGGAGCAGGCGCAGCTGGGGCTACGGGCGAAACCGGAGCGGCGACCGGAACTGGGGCTGGGGCAGGGGGTTGCGAGGGTGGATCGGGCCGCATGCGAGCTCGCCATTGGTTATCAAGCTCTGGAGCTGTCGGCGCTCTCTCAGGTGGTGGACGTTCTTGGAACTCGCGACGAGGCGGTCTCGAGCCATCTTGCGACCGGCCCTCACCCCAAGCGGGTGAGGCGCGTCGAAACTGTGAACCCTCCTTGCTTCGTGGACGACCGCCTTCTCTGCCAGCTGGCGCAGTCGGCGGAAGGGGTCCCTTGCGTTCCCAAGTAGAGAAGTCTCTCATCTTACCGTCAGCAGGTTCGTACGGGCGGCGGCCAGCGCGCTCGCTTCCGGCATCGGACATGGCATCAAAACCTCGAGGCGCATAGCCTGGGCGGTCAGAGCCTCTGCGCTGTGGAAGGTCAGGGAGTGGCCCTTTGCGGGACCAGTCGCTGAGATCTCTTGCGTCGTGGCGCTCCTTGGCTAGAAGAATATTAGCATATTTCAAAGTCGTACTCTAGGCGAGCTAGACACCGGGACATACGCGGTTCTGCAACGCTGACTCTGATGTTCCGGCCCTGGAGAGAAGTTCCTTGATATGTAAGTGCCTTCTTGAGTCCCTCGAGAGTCGCGAACTCGACATAGCCAAATCCTTTAGGGGCTCTCGTCGACTTGTCCTCGACAATACGAACGCTGGTCACTTCGCAGGGTGCAAAAAGTTCGGAGATATCGGCCTGAGTGGCATCGAACGACAAGTTGCCGATGTGGGCGGTGTATGGGGGTTGGGTAGGTAAAGGGAGTTCCTCTCTTGCGTAACCACGATCACGTTCTGTCCAAGCATCGTTAGCGTTCGCAACACCAGAAAGTGGCTGAGCATGCACACCTCCATGATCTTGGCCATATGAGGTCGGGGCGCCGCCGAAAGCGCGGCGTTCGCCTCCAAAACCGGAGCGAGGTTCGGTAGTAGATGCTATGTCGAGATGTTAGATATATGCTATGTCCCGCAAGGATGGCTAAATCCCTTCGTAAAAGGGATTTTCGTGGAGCAGGGCTTACATGGAAGAGGAAGATCGTCCATCTCATCGGCCCAGGAGCCATAGTCTATCAGGCAGTGTTAGTGGGGATACAGCAAAGGCAATTTTTTCGGATGAACACTACGCACTGTCATCGGCCAAGAAGGCCCCTACGGACATCTTCTGGGGTTTGGATTTCGGTGGCGCTGCAGTGAAGAGAGTCAGCCACAGTTTGATAATTGAGAAATAGCATCACAGTGGACGGGCTGGCGAGGCAGCCTCCACTGCGAAGATCGGACATCATACGCACCCATGATTGCAGTTAGTGGTAGCGAAACGCGCAATGAGGACCGCGCGTTTCTCCTGAAGCTGAGAAAAAGAGCTGAAAGATGGGATGATCTTCCAGCGAGCGCAGTGGTAGATAGAAGGAGATGCGCTCAACGGGGTCGAGCGACTGGACGGGTGGACGTTCGGTTGCGATTGGGAGGAGGAGGAGAGGTGGTGGTGGTGGTGGAGGTGGAAATTGTGCCTTTTGGGAATTTTGGGAGGACAAATTTTAGTTGATGACGCTAATTCAGGCGCACACACTCGACTATTACTAAGGCTGCGGCGGGCGGCAGGCACCAGATGCACAACGCAGTCTGCGCCGACTCCCTTCTGCTTCGGCTGGAGTGCCCGTCCATTCGCCTCAATTGCGCCGTTTACTATCAATTACTACACACATGGCACACGGTCGCTCCGCTGAGTTGAGAGGGCCTGAGAGACTGAACTGCCACTCCGTCCGAGTAACTCCGTCTCCCATGTTGCCCCCAATGTGGAATCGCGGAAGTGCCGAAGGGCAGCTCTCATTGGCTGCAGCCCGCAACTGCTTACTAACGGCTGGCTTCCACGTGATATCGGTTTCCGTCGCGAGATTCAAAAGAACAGAGAAGATAGTAGCCTGTGACTGTGCATTGGATGCTATCCGGTCCAAGGCCGGCCTGGGCGTCAATTTATAGCAATGAACATGGCTGGGAAGCCCGACTCCAATGGGCCCCATAAGCCCGCGCTGTTCATCACCGCTGTCAAGATGGGTGCATTGAGTGGTCTGTCTCCACGGCTTTCCCCCTTTCTCTCGTCCTGAATCCTAAGATCTGTCTCTATAGGTACTGCGGGACTCCTGTATGGTGCTACCTCTGGTGTCTTAAGGTCGCATCGTCATCCTGTGATCCATTCCATATCAAATGGCGTTCATTGGTTTGCCTTTGGCACTTCATTTTGGTGTAGGTCCAGGACAAAAAAAAAAAAAAAACATACTTTGCCGCCATTTTGCTTATCCCGCTATTTTCCCAGGGCTCCGAAGTGGTATTTTGAGAATCCAATTTGACGATACCCCTACGACGAAGGAGCGTGCATACGCAAGTGCCGTCGCCGGAGGATTGTCAGGCGGTGCCGTGACTTGGTCTATTCGTATGTAACTACCCAAAAGAATTACCCAGGGGAATTTTACCATCTGATATCGCAACATTCAGACCGGCGCTTTATTCCTGGGATGGTGGTGTTTTCCGTTTTGGGATACCTGGGCCAGTTATCTTACAACGTGGCCGATGAATGGCACACGCGGCGGACAGGGCTTCCAAAAAAGAGACTGGCGGATCGTATCGCCGACTCGAAGTGGATACCCATTAAAGCATTATCCGATGACAAGTATAAAGAAATGCTGAACGAAAGACTACTCGGGGTAGAAGCAGAAATCGCCCTGATCGATGACCGTATTAGCGAACTTCGTGAGTCCCAATCATCTAAAACCGAAAATTGAACGCAGGCGACTTGACAATATCATAATTCAACGTGCAGTTGTGCTGCCTGTCGAAATGTGAGGCTCTAATGCACGCCCTAAACGGACACGTGGTTAGCCTCTGCTGTACGACGATCCCTACGTCCAGGATCTATACCGTATATCATATTGATCTTGGTTATGATAAGACCAATGTATGTATGCATATACATACTACTTTTCTCATTCTTGTTTTCATTTTTCTCGAGACGCAGACTGGAATTAACTTAATGAACCCTAATGAAAAACAATTTGAAAGCGCTATTCTGACCCGCAGATAGCGTTCCACCCGGGAAATGACCCAGCATACTTAACCCCATCCTGCATTTAAGCATGGTTACATCTTCTTGTCAACTCAGCCAAAGAATCCAATCAACTACCGACCGTCACCAAATAAATACTCTACATCGGATTTCCCAGGCTAATGTTCAAGAGGATTGGCCAGTCCCTGTGCCGTGGAACAATGACTTGTGAAAGACATGTTGCTGCATTCCCAGAACTTTTGGTGCCTACTAGCAACAGTCGTTCTCAAAAGCCCTCGCCCCTAGGGATTGGGCATCTACGCCCTGGCGCTGACGAGAATGGATCGCTGGCTAACAGTCATTATGGTTGTCTGTGACGGCTGAGTGGTGGTTGTTGAAGGGGTTGTCGGTGATGAGATATCCACCGCCGACAGAAATGCAGGCAGTGAGCTTGGGCAGGCTTTATCCGGCGCGGGGATTATCATTATTGTGGTGCCAGCCGAAGAGTATGTGCAACGGCCGTCGCTCCCCATTGGGTTGGTCGTGCTGGTTGGAATAGTGGTAACCGTGACTGATTGCGTGGTGGTGGACGTGAACGTTGTTGTGGTGGTTAATGTGGTTGTGCCAGCTGCCGAAATTGTTCTTGCATCTTGGGTCGTTTGCGCGCCGGCATCTTTGCCGTTGGTGAAAGGCCTAGGAGTGGGAACGGAATTGGTGGGTTCGAGTCTGGACGTCTTGCATTCGTTTCCACAAGGGGTTGTGGTGATGCTCGTTGTGGTTGCTACGTTGGCAACTGCTTGCGTACTACTGGTGGTTTCACGCAGAGGGTCAGTCAAAGCAGTAGCCGCCGGCGTCAAACGTGTATCTGGCACTGCCGGTGAGCTTATTGCCTCGCTGACGGACACGACGGTGGTGATTGTGTAAACCACCGTGCTAGTGACAGCAGTCGGGCTTGTCGTCAAGCCGCGGACATCAATTTTTATCGTCGGCAGATCCCTGCAAATGATTCCTAATGCGTTCGCAAACACTCCCATGAATGCGAACAAAACAATATAGCGTGCCATCCTGAGCTGAGCCCGATAGGTTGCGAAACGGCGAAATAAATGCTCCTGCAAAGGACTCGGTGGACCATTTGATCGGTATCAGGAAGAAACACGTCCGCCCTAAAGCAAGCGGCGGGGGAAATCTAGATGCTTTTAACAGCGTCTAGTTTACTACGGTACTCTTTCCAACATGCCCTAGAAGGAGAAAACAAACGAAGAGGACGACCGTCGCTACACTTCCGTCGACTGCACAATAATACATCCCCACGGTGGTATGCCCACTTTGGATATCAGGCCCGCCAGTCTTCACATGTTGACCCAATATTCATCTCAATTTGCACTGCTGATTGATTAATGTGCTACTCGGTTTCCCCATCCGGCACTTCATAGTCTGTCGCCGAGAAATTGAGGTGGGTATGCATATATCTATGTTCTCCGTTGGCAGTTGTAAAGTCACCAACGAGATAAATGCTCTAAACTCCTTGCGGATGCTGCAATTATCCGAAACACACCACATAATCGGCCCGGCCCCTACCACCATTGAGTGCTGCAGCGAACCGTTAGGAAGTTCTCGGTCTCGAATGTTTACAACATGCTTGGTGTCTCCAACGAGAGCCTGTACTGCTCCTAAGAGCAACCACTTCCGTCGGTTGATAACCGAGAGATATACGTACGGAGTAGTTGTACTGTAACACATATGTACAATAACTAGCCATCGAGATACTCTATTCTACCGCTAAGTCCGTACAGTACATATGACGCATTGCATTGAGGCCTTCGGGGAACGGTTGGTTAAGGGTGATAGACCCCAGAACATCTGCACAGAGAGCTTCATCCATGTGCCGCTCTCGGACTATACTGTTGACGATGTATGCTAATCAATAACTTGCAAAAAGAAGGCCTGTTGCGCAAGCCAAATATCTTGCACCCACAGCACAGCAATTACGTCCTTACGGACACAATACTTCGAGACAATCTCCGCAAGAGTTGGGCATTTCTTGGCCAATCCATTCAATGATCAGACCTGGATCTGTCGGAGCATGAACCTGTTCCTGCTACAATCCCTAATGGCCAAACTGGATCATGAGGCGGTGGAACGACGACGGCGAGTCTACCTGCTCCGAGGTCGAAGTGAAAGAATTCAACGAAAACAGGTTTAATTTCAGACAAACGAGGATGACAGCTTTCAACTCAGGATACAAAGCAACCTATTCTTTGTTGAGATGGTTAATTCTAGGATAAGAGTCTCAAGGTTGTTATGATCTATCAAGTAACATTACATATAAACTTTTAAAAGTACCTTCACTCAAACTCCAAGCCATGATCTGATTCTGTTCTGCATCAGCACTTTTCTCCTAATATTTTCGGTGAACTTCATATTAAACACATATGATCACTGGCCTGACATGGAGGGGTTGTATGGCTTGTTTTCCTAAAAGTGATTAGACACCTATTACTAGGCCATGGCTGTGGAATATGTTGGAGCGGCTGGGACCCGTCGCATTTAAGAAGACATGGGATATCCGGAGCAAAATACAGCAGGCTACTGGATGATGATGGTCGTCAGGTTTCGATTCTAATCATTTTGAGAGTAAGAATCGGTGAAACCATGACCAGTAGCGCGGCACCGGCTCCCAGAAAGAAATTCCAACTGGCATTCTCTGCTGAAGGCTTTTCTCGTGATGATGCTGAGGACGAAGCGACGACGGAAACCACACATGGATCCGACGTGTCGTGTTACGATGCCCGTATCGAGAGAGACGAGACCCCGGTTCCAAGGAAAGGGGAGCACCAGGGGTCACCACCGTTCCGAATTCGGCCTCATCTTGAGCACCTTCGAGTGCTTATCCCAAGTTCCGCCTGAGGACTTTGTGAGGCTTGTCAGTAACGTTGCCTTGAAGGGCGAGGTTCGGCGGAGAGAAAATGTCCACTCCATACCACTGGAGTGGTTATATGTTGAAGCCAGGTGATGGGTTATAAGGTCGTAACCCTGCGTGCTACCAAGGGTGTCCCTGCTTCATTCTCAACAACCTTGAACGCTCTGGCCTCTGGGTTAAGCAAGGTTCATTCCGGAGAACCAAACCTTGTCAAACCTTCATACTGTTGGGGGAGACCAAAAATAACAATTTTGAGTCTCTTGCCACCATCAGAGAAGTGCGTCGAGTAGAAGATTGAGAGTTTTGCTGAACAAAGCATTTTTTTCTGACTGATCGGTGCAAAGTGCATGCAGCCCACAGTCGACCTGCAGTAGAACAAAGCAAAGCCCTTGATGCCTGCGCACCCGGTTTGACCGTTCATTCAGTTTGCAGCTGGCAGAGTGAGATGGTTGAATGAATGAAATGTGGTGCTGTGGCACGTGACCATTTCGACTAGCGCAGATTACTAAGCCGGTCGGTGCTCGGACAAGCTTCGTCCCGGGGTGATGCCAAGACCTCCAGCGAGTGGGTGAGCAATAAAGTGCTGATTAACCTATCTGGCCCCCTTGGCAACCTTGGATGGCTCGATCGATGGTTCTCACACGAGAGCCCCGAGCCAAATCCTTTCTGCGGACAAAGAATACACGCATTGCTGGGATTCCGCTTCCCCGTCAACCTCTCTCCGAGCTGGCTGCCACCTTCAACTGCCCATAGGAGACGATTTCGAGAATGAAATTCCGCCGTCTCTTACCTTTCTCTGTAGTTTATCGAGCTGCCGGTGCGTTCCATCCCCATTCCAGAGACTGGCCTCTCCAGTTGGAACTTGGAAGCCGTTGTTGCATCCGCTCTACCAAGGCATATCGATGTCATCGCACAGCGCCCGGCTGACCTGAAACTTGATAGGCTCGAGGCTTTTTTCCTAACCCTCGCTGCCATGCTCCGCACGATCCATCCGACGGGCTGACCCCTTTCGCACCCTTTCAGGCCCCGGCGAGTCGAAATGGCTATCACTTTAAGTCCGACTTCGGTATTTGTCACCATTCTCCTCCTCTACATTTCCACCTTTGTGCTCTTTGCCATAATCCGATTCGGCACCGGGGTCTCGATCCAGCGCATTGGATACCTCTCACTTCGCCGCATTGCCTATTCTCCCCGAGACGGAATCCATATCAACATCCGCGGTCTAGGACTGTCCCTCCATTGGCCTACATTCGCGCAGCCCACTTATGTCAGTCTACGCGTCAAAGAATTATCAGTAACTGTCGATCACAGCGTTTTGTATGCCCGAAAGGATGTTGGACCCTGCCCTAAGGATAAGCCGTCAGCTGCCCTTCCGACGATCGATGAGGATGATTTCGCGGATAATTCCTCCAAGCAGCCACCAGATCTCGGTCGCAGTGCTCCTGCTGAAGAAACGCACACCAGGACATGGAAGACCCTCACCACAGTGAAAGAGGCAATAAAGCGGTTACACCGCAGGATACATCTCTGGTCGTTGGTTGACCTTACGGCTACGGACACCACTCTACGGATTGCAAAAGTAGGCGAGATTCACGTTGGCGGTTTCACAGTGGCCGTTGATACGAGGCGAAACGTGGTGGAGCGTGGGAGATTGTTCCGGCACAAGAAGGACCCGTCTAGCGATCAACTGTCTGCAGAATGGATGTTCAACATCAAGAATGTCCTCCTTGCCTTGGATGGCCGGGAACCGGAGGAAATCGTGGACAACCTGGGTCTCAACATCCATGGCCTTCTCACCAAGGACGTGGAGGGTTTGAGAGATGTTTCGGTTTCGGTTAAAGTAGGACGCCTTCATGTTCCATACAACGATATCCTCGCTTTTACAAATCGAATGCCAACACGGAAAGCTGCATCTCCGCTGGATGATGGCACTATGGCCAAAACCATATCGTTTGCTGATATTGTTGAGGAATTCGATCACCCTGGAACACGGGAAGATGCAATCGTCCAGACAGTCGCCGAATCCCGCCAGTTCCTGGGTTCCATGCTTCGCGGAATCCAGGAAATTCAAGTCGCTCTGAGCTTCTTCCGCTTTTCCCGTGTGGTACAGCAGCTTCCCCAGGGAAAAAAACCGCAGTATTTAAACATTGTTACGCACGAAGTCGGCATTGATTTCCACAGGATGGACCCTAATGAGCCAGCGCACCGGATGTATTTCCAGAAGAACGATATTGCTCACCAAGCCCTCGTAGCGGCAATATCTTCGTCAATTTCTTTGGATGACAGTACAAGTGAGCATGATAAAATCATGTACATCCCGATGGCAACGGCAACAATCAAAACAACATTACCATCCAAGACTGTGTCCGTTTCAGAAAGTCACGATGCCGCCGAACGCAACACGAATGTACTTTTTGCCAATTTCGTGGTGACTTCCCCCTCTGTCGATTTGGAGCCGGGAAAGCTGGCTCAAATCGTCGGCTTGCTGCAAAAAAGGAACGCCGCCCATAGCACAAAGAGGAAAGATAAACATCTTCTAATCTCTCGCCTTTTACCGAAAGCAACAATCAAACTATCCGTCCACGAACCTGTTCTTCGATTTGTCCTCCCCATATCTAACCCCTCCGAACAACAAGACTACAATCTACTAGTCTCTTCCATTTCCTCTATTTCGTTGGACATCGACTCGTCTCATTCGGCAGAGGAAGGTATTCAATACTCACTGGCCTCTGTTTACAGGGTTGCATCCCACATTCTTTATTACCAGACAGCTTCAGGGGTCAAACACCACCTTATATCGACTGAATCTTTGGAAGTAAAGGTCCATTTGAATGCGACAACAGAGCTCTGTGTCGTGGCTTCAGGGAACCTGAACACTTTCTCAGTTCATCTCGTGAGAGGAGAGGTCACCCAAGGTGTCCACCAGGTGGTCGAACAATTTCATGACCATATTCAGCCCACCAAATTACCACCATCCATGCATCCAAACCGCCCCAGTATTTTGAGGCGCCTTCCGCCGTGGCTGCTCCAGTTCCAGTTTGAAATATTAGGCCTAACTGTTGAGATTGCTGGTACTGACGATACAATTCGACCATCTACTCGCGGAATAGTTTTACAGCTTGGTGGCTGCTCAGCCAATTACCAGGCGCAAAAAGCGGAACCAAATAAAAGAGTTGCTAGAAGGCGAACTCCGAGTCATTCTGCAATGTCAGACGATCCGACATTCAGATTCGCGTCTACGTCGCCATCACGAAAGTCCTACAACGGCCCGGCAGACGGTAGACGGCTAGCGATCCATGTCCGAGCCCTTGAAGGCTTTGTTATGGAGTCCGCAGATTACATGGAAACGGAATCTTTCCTATCCATCCCGCGCTTTGAGGTTGCCCTCAGTACAACAAGTGACCTGCAGGGGCCGATATTCCATATAAACTCGATTGTTCATGAGATTTTCTTGAAGCATTCGCTCTATCGCTACTACGCCATCGGGATCGCTTTTACGGTGCTTCAGGACACCTTTTTCCGCAAATCGGTCAAGAGGCCCTCGGCAATGGGGAGCAAATGTTCAGAATCGCTTCGTGTTCCAGACACCAAGAGAACCGAGCTAGTTACTATTGACTTTAAGGCACCATTGGTCGAGATTAAACTGGCGATGCCAATGGACCCTGCTATGATGGTGCAAATATACGGATTGGCCGCTGGCCGTCACCGATGGTCACCTCCGTTTATCCGTGCGCATCTCGTTCGCCTTCATGCGGAGGCTCCGAAACTGAAAGGTGTATGGGCACGCATAGTGAGTGTCAAGAATATGCGCGTTGGGTTTAGAGAAAGTCGATCTAGGCAGGCAGACTCGATAGCCGACGCCAAAGGATACGATATATCGACTGATTTCATCCGTCTCGCTGTTCCCCATCACATGATTATGCACCGTGTTTTCGATAATTTCATCAATACCACCAAAGCGATTCAACAACTCAATCATCGCTTCAAAACAAGAACGAACGAGTATGTTCTGGAGAAGCACCCCGAAGGGCCTAAACATGTTCCTCGGATCTCTTTGCGTAGCAAGGTTCTGCTATTCGAGCTAGAGGACGATGCTTTCGAGTGGAAGCTCTCGACTATCTATCGGCTTGGCCTCTTGGAGCAGAAGCAGCGCTTAACTCGTGATGAGGCATACAGGATGAAAGTCAGAAAGGTGGAGCAATGCCAACATCGCAATGCATCTTCCCGATTGCGTACTCAGTCTGCCCACCCTGGCCCGCAAAGGTCACCGGCCATATCTCGCAAGAGTGGTGAAACTCAAAGAAGCAAGAGCGCCGACCGTCATGATCGTCCCCGTTCAATATCCAGAGGTAGACGATCCAAGCGAAAAGTACGATACGACCCTGACGCCGTGTGCAGCTTCACAGAATGCTGCAAAGTTGCGCTTGATGACTCCTGGGCCAGTTTGCAGCAGCATAATGCGCACTCTTGGAGAGCCAGGATAGATAGCTCTATACGCTTTCAAAATACAGCAATCAAGGAGATTAGAGCTCTTTTTGCTGGTGCCGATGAGCCACCAGAAGGGATACAAGATGATGAGACGATCCTCGCCATACCTAATCGACCCGGTCTGCTAGCAGTCACCATCAGTGATGTCCACCTCGTTCTTGATAAACCCTCATTTCCTCTAAACTCTTACGCTGAATACATCCACAAAATTGGCAAAGGAATGCCAATGGATATGAAATATTCCCTTCTGATACCCATGAGCATCCACTTGGACATGGGGGAAGCGAGGGCTAACCTTAGGGATTACCCCCTCGACCTTTTACATATTCCCGCATTACGTCCCGGTCAACCGACGCGCCTACCTTGCTGGTCTGTTTACGGCGATTTCGTTATTGCCGAAGAATTTCGTGATCATCAATCCTCTCGGCGCGTGATGGTTAATATAATCCCGCCTACAGTCACGCCTGATGGGATCTCCAATCCTGGATTCTCAATTGATGTTCGTCGAACGGTGTCGCCTGTCAAAACCTACTCTGACCCGAAAGTCGAGATCCACACCAGCCTCCCGACCGTCATATCATGGGGGATGTCCTATCAGCCAGTCATTCAGGATATGATGAAGATTTTTGAGGGTTTCTCAAAACCAGAAATCGACCCATCTGAGCGTGTCGGATTTTGGGATAAAATTCGACTTAGTTTCCATTCTAGGATCAACGTGATGTGGAAAGGGGACGGAGACGTCCACCTTCGACTCAAAGGTATGTGCAGATTACCATTCGTATTCGATAATATTTCTCTTACATTTCGTGTCAGGATCTCGCGACCCTTATGTGGTCACTGGCTTTGGCGCTGGTTTTGTTATGTGTTGGCGTAAAGATGTGCAGTGGGAGATTCACACTAGGGATGATCCGAAGGAGTTCATGACAGTCACCAGTGGGGAATACGTCCTTGCCGTTCCAGATTACAGCCACCAAGCACGGCATTCCTACGAGTCTCTCAGTGACACTTCATCGCCAAAGAGCAGCATAAAACACGAGCCCATATTCAAGAAGGTTGTCATGAAGCTCTCAGGCAATGTCCGATGGCTCGCGGGGTTAGTTTTTGAGCAAACCGTTCATGGCACGCAAGAGCGTTCATTCGACTTCAGACCCCATTACGATGTTGTTCTAAGAAACCCCAAATATCTCAGCGAAGAGAGGTTAAAGGTACTCTCTTGCACAACCCGTTTGCGCTTGGTTGACTTTGGCTAATAGTGTTTCAGGACTACGACGCCTTCCGTGGATTTCGCAGTAACCATATCCACCTTTCTGTCGCTGTGGTGGCACCTGTTTCAAGGGTTTGGTCCGTCTCAAACCGTGAACCGTCCGCGAGTTACAACACGGTCCATTTGACTCCCAGATTCTTCACTCATTTCTTCAATTGGTGGTCTCTATTTTCTGGAGTCATGTCATTACCCGTCCGTCAAGGCCCGCTTTGGCCAGGTATAACGAAAACTAGCAAGAAGTTCAGTCGCCATCTCGGAACTGTCAAATATAACCTTTTCCTCTCCCCATTATTCGTTTCCCACATCTACAAGCACAAGGAGGCTGAAGACTATAATGAGGATGTTGTTTTCGCAACAGGAATCAAGGCTCGTCTTGAGAGCTTCATGCTAGATCTCCATCAGCGACGGGAACAGGTGAAAACGCAAGTAAAAGGACGACTGAAACAAACCAAGGCCAGTATGATGAAAATCAACCGCGCACAGCTGGACTTTATATCGGCAGATTTCAGAGCTGTTTCGGCCAGTATCGGTGGTACCAATCTCGAAGATGTTGAACAGTCTAATGACGATATCATATCGGCTTTTCAGCAACCAGTTGCACCGGCTGATCTTGCGCGCTTTACTATTCCAGATCATGACCTCAACTGGGTGGATATGGATGATTTTGTTGAACTTGACTGGATACTGCCTTCTGAGTCAAACCCCAAGACCGAGATCCTACCCCTCGCATACTCTCCACGCTTTTCATATTTCCGCCAAACAGACCACGGAGAAGTTGGGCCGGAGGAAACAGGATACAGCCGTTTCGGCGACGAACCCACACACTACTGCGTAATGTCTCAGGATGATGACCCGCGGACTGTGCAAATGGATCTAATTAGAGAGCGCCTCCATGCGCTTGATGCACAAATCGAGTCTCACGCTCGATTAGTTGGAGAGCATGAGCTTCAGCTTGTCCGCGATGGTACGGTGGATGAAGGTACGCGAAGTCAGTACGAGTTGTTCCTCAGGCAGGGCGAATCCCTTCAGACCCGGAGGGAATTCCTTCAGAATGGACTCGAACGGCTTGAGGAGCAGGTTTCAAATGGTATGGGCTCCAATGGAGCCAATGCCAGAAACCGTCAGTCGGGCTCATCTTCCGAGTCTGGAAATTTGAAAGAAGACGTTGGTGCGCAGATGCTTTATGCGTCCCCGGATGATGTATTCGTCACTGAATTCGACAATCGATTTATCATCCACAACATCCAATTGAAGTGGAATAACTCTTTACGCAACATAATTCTCCGGTATATCCACCAAAACAGTCAAAGACGTGGGTTCGTTTATTACATGTCTCGGCGTGCGGTGAAGTTCATTCTAGATATTGTCGACGAACAAGGCAAATCGAAGCTCCGTTCTACTGATAGCCGACGCCACTCTACTGGTCGCGTTCCTGACCGAGCTGACCCGGAAAAAGATGATGAAGTATTAGTGGAGGCTCGAATTGAGCAGTTGCTCAACGATGCTAAGCGGTTTGTCAACGCAGACGATGCTCCCGAACACCATGGCAAGCAAGAGCAGCCAGAGAAAGAGGACGAAATCGCACCAGAGTTCAATGCTCATAATAGCTATCATCTAAGATTGATCGCCCCGCAGATTCAGCTACAGAGTGAAAAGAACAAGAAATCCGTGGCGCTTGTGACTGCCAAGGGTATGCAGCTGAAAGTGGTTTCAATCCGGGATAAACGACGAGAATCCGACGACGTCAGTGGCCTTGTACAGCGTCGATTCACCCTGGATATGGACAGCGCTCAGTTTTTCGTTGCAACCCAAAAGACTTTCTCAAGTCACGCCCATATATATTGTGGAAACAGATACGGAAATACCCCCGGTTCAGCCTGGCCACCATGGGTGTCCCTTGAATCTATGTTTGAATTCGATCGCGACCCTTCGGGGCTGTCTCGGATAATCCAGAAGACATCCGCCAGCTTGCGATATGACAAGTATAATACCCTCCGTCTCAAGTACAATGAAAAGGTTGCCAAAGGTGACGACGAACGAGTTTGTGATTCAATCGCCAATGAGAACAGGATCGATCAAATCTCGATAAATTTCCCGCAAGTCAGAGCAATCTGTGACTCTTCCCAATACTATTCGATGTACGTCATTGTATTGGATCTTCTGCTGTACAGCGAACCACTCGAGCAAGTTCGAAACGAACGATTGGAAAAGATAATGTTGGCTTCAGACTTCAGCGATCTTAGAGGTGCGCCCGAAATGGTCAACAAACTTCAACAACGAATACGCCACCTGGAGGATATCAAGAATCTCTTCCAGATACAGTCGAAATACTTGGACACGCAAGGATGGAAAGATCGCATGGCGCTTGAAAAGGATTTGGCGACTTGCGAAGATGAGCTGTTCTTTATCATGAAGGCAATTACTACCTCTCAGCGGAAGAATGAGGAGCGCACGAAACACCATTCAAGTGGCCTTTTGAGATGGACACTATCAGCGTCTGAAATTGTGTGGCATTTGATGAGGGAACATGGACAACCGCTTGTTGAATTCCAATTGAGGAACGCTGCGTACGAGAGAACCGATAATATTGACGGGTCAAATCACAATGCCATTGAAGTCCAGCGTATTTACGGCCTCAACCTATTACCGAGTGCATTGTATCCCCAGATGATTGTCCCGTATTTGGACGAACAGCGCCAGAATCCTCAGAAGGAGGATGATATGATGCTAAAAGTCAATTGGTACATGCTAGAGGCCATCGGTGGAATTCCGATCTTGGATGATTTCGAGGTGACACTGTTCCCGCTGAAGGTGCAATTGGAGCGAGAGTTGGGCCAAAAGTTATTCGAATACATCTTCCCTGGAGTTGGATCGAATGCGTTTGAGAACGGCGGCTTTTCCCCTTTCATGATCAAGCAGATTAATCCTCTCGATGATGAGGAGGATAGTGATGATAACCCCGAGATCCACACCCCTGGGGCAAGCACTGGTAGTGGGTCAGCCGATGACTCGCAGGTTTCTTATCCTGGCTCCATTGAGATGAGGTTGAAACCTACACTTACACTGCAAGACGCGCACCGACCGAAGTCCCCAGCTCGCAGACCACGCATTCCTGGGTTTACCAGTATAAGTAAGGATTCTGCTAAGAGTAAAAGTGGAAGCTCCGATCGATCGCGATCTGCGACCCGAACTCCCCCGCTCAGCCGTCTTCCAGTGAAGAAAAATTCCGTCGACAGCCTCAAGCTCATGGGAAGAGCCCAAACTGATAGGTCCTTGGCGGCAACAGCCTCGACAGCTTCCGTCAATGCCGACAAGCACAAGAAGTTCGCCTTGTCGAGAGCTTCAACGAGGGCATTTGGCAAGTCTGAGAACCTCATGGATGACCTCTCGCATATGATGTCAAGGGCATCGAACTATATGATCTTATCACACGTGAAGATCAACGACGTTGTGCTTTGTTTAAGCTATAAAGGGCGGGGTGAACGCAACATTGAGGATGTTCATGACTTTGTGTTCAGACTTCCAGTGCTAGAATACCGCAACAAGACCTGGTCCAACCTTGACTTGGCATTGCGCCTCAAGAAGGATGCGATCAAGGCGCTCATCTCTCACGCTCCGGCGATCCTTGGCAACAAATTCTCCCATACACGTCCAAGTAAGCAGCAGCAAAAGCGGCTTCGAGAACTTGCGAGCTCCAAGCAAGTGTTTGCCTCGGACAGTCTTTCGAACATGTGTCCCTCAGACGGGTCAAACAGTATAGTCAGCCGCAGTTCTACTGAGCAATCTGAATCCCCTCGCCGGTCGTTTCAGTCGAACGCTTCTCCATTTTCAGGCGCAAGATCGATGGTTTCCAGTTTCCATTCGGGCGGACCTTCTATTGCTCTTCCTCATGATGCTCGTTCTGCCAGGAGTTTCAATATGGATGGACGTGAAGATGTAAGTCGTGTTCTCTAGTTTCAGTTCTTGAAGGTGAACTGAGCTAACATGGGCTTTAGGCTCGAAGTTTACAGCATGAACCCACGAGCCGGCGAACGGGTAGCGAAGATTATGATGCTGAGCAAAGTGACAAAAAACCACAGAAGTAAGTTGCGATTGTCTCTTCCGTGCGATACTTGATACTGATAAACTGCTAGAACCCGACCACGCAAAAGATCACTTACTCAACTCCGTCGCAGATTCTTAGGAGGTGCAGATTAGAGCTCATCCTCGCCTTGCGCAAACACCATATTCTCCCAAGCTCCTTTGCTCTATTCTCCGCTCAACCCCGCAATTGATATCATCTTGCATGCGCATATGGCCATTTCTGTTCTTGTCGTCTGCATTATTGTTTCCATTGTTATCTCCCCAGCGCTTATCCAATCCTCCATACCCACTCGACATATGTACCCCGATACCGGCTCAGATTCTGAGCATGCAAAACAAAAACCACACATCAAAGCATTTAGATGGACTATTGGCTGGCGGGCTTTTTGCTTTTTTACCCAAACTCGGCTGCATTTTGGCGTTCGGGGGAAGCGAGCATCCTGGAAGCATCGTTGCTCCTTTTATTCTTGAGATTTTCAAAGTTGTTCAGTCGACACTCGCTCTGTGGCTTGTTGCTTCTCGTTATTTTTGCTTTTTAATTGCTATGGCTTTCTGCCGCTACTTTCTTGTTGCAATCGGGCTTGTTTTCGCCTTTTCGCTTTTCGTACTTGTATATAACGTCTTCCTGAGATACATACATGCATATCTGTAGATAGGCCGGTACGTACATATCCAGTTAACACTTCTTATATGCCGGTTTTGAGAGAGGGAATCCTTTTAGGCCTGTAGTAGGGATACATGTAGTGAGTTTCAACGCGGCACGCCAATGGAATGGGGGCTGAGGAGCATGCAATAACCAAAGTGATAGTTACCGCTAATTTAGCCTTAATCTATGCCTTGCTACAAACCTGCCCAAATATGCATTAACTACTAGGTATACAGTCTATTAAATTAAAAACAGAGGCACAGAGCTTAGGCTTCCTGTTTGACCTCCTGATCAGGAACTTCGTCCGAGTGTGCCATGCCAACTGATGATGAGGTGTTTGGGGGATCTGGCACCCCGTTTTCACCAGCACTGACAAGACCGGCAGGACCGCCTTCGAGATCGAGATGCCGCGCTCCAGGCTTGTGGAAAGGAATCATCGATGCTAGCCTTCCCGATACAGAAACGAACCTCGTAATTGGGGTGGGTGCGCGGATGTCATCTGTGAAGGGCTCACCACCTTGGGAGGTGCCCCTGGCCCACGCGGCTTTTTCACGACGGAGGTCGGCTTGGACCCATGGGATAGTTATGATGGTCCATAGACCGGCCCATACGAAGGGGAGCGACCATCCGAGCTATGAAGGTGTCAGTAACTGCTTTCGTTTTGCATTTCAATAGATGTTTGGGAGCCGGAGTGGGAAAGCGTACGGTATATGCAACGTCTCTGGGCGTCGTGAATATCAAGATTGTAGTGATGGTTGCCCAAATAATGGATCCTCCGCCCCAGAAACAGTTCATCTCGAATAACATTTGTCGAAAGTATGGGCTTGCTAGGTATCGATCGCGAAGGGCACGCCGATATCTTTGACCGCCGGCACCGTCAACGGCAACGATGTCTTCGATCAAGACGTATAGTGCGGTCGGCATAACATAGCCTTTTGGAGTGGAAGATATCCGAAATGGCGCTTGGTGGCCTCTCGCGCGAAGGAAGTCGAGGGTGAGGTGGACGATACCGAAGTAATACATGACTGTAGGAAGAGGCATGGCAAGGAGACGAACTGTAAAGGTCAGAAGCAAGTTAGTGTCTGATATGCATAAAAACGTCTCCATCTTTTGCCAGCGGATTTTACTTACTATATGGTTCTTCTTGGACGGTTCCACTAGGTAGACGCCCACTGTCAGTTCTGGTCCACTATATGGGGTGCACTCACGCCTTGAGATGCAACCTACACGATCAATTCAACCGCCAGGATGAGCCAGACTATGGTGAAATTTATTTGAAAGAAATCGAGCTGGCAGAAAAGGGAGTCATTAGCCCGAGCGCATTGCAGATAGCCAACTTGCAGAACTGCGTACCCATGATCGACGAGCATTCAAAGGCCTAACAACGGAATCCTTCTTATACAGCGTCCAGAACCGATAAAAGTATTCCCCGATGGAAACGCCGCCTAATGCTGCTGTGCTGATCGTGAACACTAATTGCAAGCGGATCCAGTCAGCGACCTATGCCAAAAGAACGACTGATCTCGGCGAACAGACCTAAGTTGTGCGACAGATCTGTGCAGTACCACAAGGCAAAGTATAGAATCAACGGCTGGGCAAGGGTATCCACGACAAACAGAGTCCAGAAGAAAGCAATGGACTTTTTGCGGTCCCTGAGGGAATATGGCAACTCCGGTAGAACAGGCGCGGGAGGAACCATGGGTTTGCTATCCATTGACGGAACGGTTGAAGCTAGTTGGATATTTGGAAGGATAGCTGTCTATCTAGACGAAGCGAACGCAGATCATGCCTATGAACACAGAATGCTGGAGAGGAGGTGGAAGAGAAGCCGCACTGGATTGATGACGGGGGATTGAGAGAGCTGTAGAGAAGTGTGTAAGTCAAGGTAGTTTGTCCTGCCAGACGGGAGGAAAAGTCAATTCTGCCTGGCAGGCGATTGCAGACGGTGGCCAGCATCCTGGATCTATATATCAGGCGTTGGATGATTGCGTCGGCGAAGAAGTTGAATCCAAGCGTAACGCGGTGGCGAGTCGGGCGATGATGTCATCCCAAGCCACGCTCCGATTGGCTGCAGCAGAAGCTATTCTCTACGCTCTCATTGGGTGTCTCAGGGAAATCCTCGAGGGTGTTCTAGCTGGGGGAATCAGTCATTCTACAGTGCATCCTTCTATCAGCTTGGTTGATGTGGCCGGTCAAACAGATTGCTTCAAGTGTATGGAAACTGCGTCTGTCAAGCACAGCCTGAAGTGCTGTTACCGAAATAGGCTTAGCCTTTACCCTGGTGACTCTGATGAATGAATGGTGATGTCTACGACTACTAACTAGCATTATCTTCTAACCTCCCAGACAGTTTGGTTTCCTCTCCTCTCCTCTCTATTTCAAATACTTCTTCCATGTTCCCCAGGCTGTTATCTTGAAATCTCGCTCAAGATCATTTCTTGTCTCCTACGAAAGCCATGTCCCTCAATACTATGGAAGACATGGCTTCGAGAATCGAACAGTTGGTGTGTCTTGCTGCTGCCAATCCTCAATTCTGCTCCTCCCATACTCGCCCAGGATCAGTAGAAAGCATGGCTGTTACTCTTCTCTCTAAGCATGTACGACCTACCCCACGGATCAAAGGTAAAAATGCCAAAATATTAGACGCACTTGCAGGAATACTGGTGGAAAGGCCAAGGCAGCAAGTTTTTGCTGTTGGCGCGCAGATTGGACGATCCCAAAATCTAGGAATAGGAACCGTCCATCTTTATATCGCGTCAGATAAAGAAATACCGAAGACAGTGCCAACCCATCTCTCTGACACGTGGAAAATATTACAAAAAATGGCGCGAGATAATCGGCATGGTCTGCCAGGAGACCAGCGCAAGGAGACCTACTATAATGAAACTCCACCACGACCACATACCTTGGATTCAATCACTCCTGATGAATCTGAGCTCATTCGGAGCATTCATCGACATTCATTCCGCAAATGGAAGCACCGACTTTTCAAATACAAGAAGGAATTCTATGCATTTGCGCGTTGGCTAAAACAAATGGATTCAATCGAGGAGTATCAAGCACTCGCCGCCATTGCTGTAAATGTCGATTCCTTGTTGAGGGCGATAAGAAACTATGAAAAGAGCGGACTTAATCCAGTTGCTCTCACTGACGAAGATAACTTCCCGGGTCTGCTCACAGAGACATATATTTTGTACCGGAAAGTGAAAAATTCAACATGGCTGAAAGTTGATGCTTCATTCCAATCCTGTGAGTAACTTACTATTGTGACTGATGGAGGAACTACTGACTGATTATTCTAGTCAAACAAATGAAAGGGTATTTTCACAAAGTTGTGAACCTCCGAATGCATATTGGCCAGTTAAAAAGATTTACAAGATCCCGATACCTCTACCGCATATTGAATACTAGGTTTGAGATTATCTGCTTGCCAACTGAGGTCTATGCTGCAACCCTGCCAAAGGAACCAAAAAACTGGCTTGATATCAGCAGCGTGGCCCTGGAAGGGAGTGGGTTTCAGTTCAAAGATAGCAATGACCCCAAAATACAGATCCCGATGCAAACACAGGGTTCGCTTCCCGTCCATTGTGAATGCAAAATACTTGAGCACTTTACCTCAACAAGCTTTGACCAACCTCCTGTGGGCTATGTGGGTGTCTCAAAATTATCATGTATGGCTTGTACAGCTGTTTTCCAAGCTTGGAATAAGAACCATCAGTCCACCTATTATTGCCGTGGCTCTCATGGGAAATGGTATTTCCCGTGGGCTGCTCCCAGAGGATTGGGTGGCCCATCAGCGCCAACTGTCATGGATGAAGTCTATCAGGAAGTTGCTATGATCTTTTCAAAATGCCTAGAGCAGTCGGGGCTTGTGAGGCCGAAGCTTAGTGATAGCACATGTGCTTCTGATGACGCTGATGACGTGTGGATCGGTAAGGAGAAGCTTTCGGAGGGGGCTTGGGATCGGCTATGTGAGGTGGAGTGTGACGGGATGATGATGAGGATTACTCCAGATATTAGTTTTTATCCTCTGTATGAATATGAAAATTAAATGGCTTGATGCTGGAGGAGGACAGAGTGCTTGATTATTAATATCACATGATTCCGGCCTTATCACGTGACAGTCAGCGACGTCAGCCGTGAAAAATTCGGCGAACAAAGCCGCAAGTTCGAATCCTGCGCGTTCCATCGACACAATATCCCATTAACAGCCCACTCCACGCCCCGGCTCCAGGCCATCAGCATAGTTGGATAGCCCGCCGAAAATGCTGCATAATGGCAAAGAGCTTCAAAGCCGTTATCGAATCTATATTGGAAGAGATATCCTTGTGTGGCGACCGTGGTGAGTTTCTGCTCTCATTCGTCTAGCCACACACCCCCTGCATAGAGTCTGCAGAATGTTTAGTACTTTTTTTTATTTTTTCTTTCTCCAATGGTTACACTATTTCTGTTCGCCTCTTTTCATAGTACAGGATTCAGACATTCTTCGATTTCCGTATAGGCACTTTCTCTGCATTGTTGAACCTGCAACTGACGGAGGATTATAGGTGCCTCCCCAGCTGAAGTACTTGGTTTCATTGATACAATCTATGCTTCGCCAACTAGCCATGGGGCGGAAGCATCGCGTTGTTCAAGGGTTGACCATCGGCTTAAAAGCAAGCTATGGTCATGGCTAACCCGGCATCCGGAGGTCTCGGTTGGGAAGAATGGAGAAGGGAACAGTCTATCGCTCGACCAAGCCCTTTCAAGCCATCCATCTCACTTGTCCCGTGAAGTGGATCCTTCTCTTATCCCTGAAGAAGTAGCTCCATCAAGCGAGCAAACGCAGGATGTCCTCCGTGTCTTCGTGTCTGAAGAGCGCATGTGGCGTGCCGTTGCGGGCCATAGCCCTGACACATCCAAAGTCCTCCCGCTAGAGTTTGCTCTTTTGTCTATTATTGCGCGCCACAAGTCAAAGGGAATAGTTCAAGGCGACCTCGTCAGGCTCAGTGGCCAGGACAAGCGTTCGGTACCCAAACGGACCGACTCACTGCGACTCAAGGGTTACATTGAGAAAAAGGCGATTCAATACAGAGGAGCAAGGACTAGCTTGTGTGTCTTGCGGAAGTTTGCCGACTCTGCACCAGCGGAAATTTCACATTCAAGGCGACCTGAAGGTGAACGTGTCGGAGATACCGAAGCCGACGAGATGATCGATTTCTCCGTGCTGCTGGACAAACTCTTCCAGTGCCTCAGGGAGCAGAACGTCATCTCCAGGAATGACTTGAAAGAGAAACTGGGCATGACCAAGCTTTGGCGCTCAAAAGTCTTGCGAAGAGCTATCAGGAAGCTAGAGGCCATAGGGTGTGTGAGGCGTGTCCAAGCCATATCGCAGTATTCCGCATTGATGAAGACCTTACATCCGTCGGTCATGCTTCTTCGCGAACCCACAGAGAAGGATATACAGCTATTCCATGAGGACAGTTCCGCCGTTATTGCGTCGTTACAACAGGGTGAAGATTTGGATGATGCCCAAGCCCAGGATGATGAGATGGAAGACATGTCAAGAACGGGCAGCCTTCAGCCAGCTGACGCCAATCAAGTAGTCCTACATGATGCAGGCCGTAAAATCCCACAATGGACGCCAGATATGAGTCTCCCCAATTTTATCTTCGATCTCGTAGACAAGTCTGGGAAAAGAGGAATCGATAATCTGGTACGTCGTTGGCCTAGCCCCTATTTCCCACATATAAGTTAACATCTCCGTAAAGGAAGTTGCTGGGGAAGCAATGGGCACTTTTTTCAGACGGCCAATTGAAGGCTTGCTGGCCCGACTCGTCGATTCGTGGCAGTATACGCAACCTCTCCATTTACGGCATTTGTCCATAATTCGCGACACAGCGCTTCGCGGCACAATCTCCTACTTCGTCCATTACTCGTTTCAGAATTTTGCCGCGTTGGTTGAAGATGGTCAAGCGTCTTGGGAGGCCGTCGAGACTCCCGTCAAGAAAGGATCAGGTCGCCCCCCTCCTGTCGATGCCGAACCAGAACTCGATAGCTATGGCTTTGCTCTTGGACAAGAGCCACAAAACCTCCTAAAGAATGGGCATGCCACCCTTCGAGAATGCTTAGAATCCGCAAGGCCTACCAACTATGTTGTCACGCATCGTGACCCAGTGGTAGTCCACCTTCCTGGCGGTACATTTGGTATGTGGGCACCAGTGAAATATCACATACCCGAAAATTGCTAATTTGCTAAATGAACAGGCGTTCGATTTGGGCACCCGTTGCGCGCTCAAAATACCACGGGAGCAATGCGAACTGCTAGGGCAACCCCCATGCCAGATGAGATGCAATCCGGAATCAAACGAACTGCATCTGATGCTGGCCTTCTTCAGGATCTCGACCTCCCCCGTGTTCTTGAAACGCCGATGACGAAACGGGCAAAGAAAAAGCGAGATTTTGAAGACATGTCGGAATTAGACCGGCTTAAAGCCAAAGGGTACGATGAAAGCTGGACCGCATATAGTGTTTTGACTCTCGAAAGACCTCGCCCCGGTCTTTACCTAACCCCTCTAGGCAAGAGAAGGGCACTTGGGATGAAACAAGGCCGCCCACCTAAGAGTCGCATTGCGATTTTCAAGCTAGAAAAACTTAAAGAGTTCGATTGGTTCACTGGTGAAAAGGGGACCGGAGTCTCACCAGAAAATGTAGACAAATCTGTTGGCGAAACTCCCGAGCTTTCGGTGCCAGAAAGGCGAAGAATCACACGAGACACTGAACCGAATGGCCAAGGTGCGGAACCACCTGACGCCGCTTATTCTGATGTGGACTGGGACAGTAGGACGGTGACAACGCCTAAACGAGCCTCCAGGAAAAGAAAACTGGCGGAGCTTGGTGATACCACGCCAGACCGATCTGAAGCGGGGCCGGCAGCTCAAGAGACGGCACACAAGGGCAGGCCGCTGAAAAGGGGCCGCAATACGGTCAAGCCACAGACTACAAAGGTTGTGGCGCCTGACTTATGCCTTCCCAACGGTTCGCAGAATGTTTTGGGTCCTGGTAGTGGCCAAGAAAAATCACACCAAGACCTACTACGGAGTGTAGACGGGGAGCATCGTGATTTGGAGTCGAGCCAAATGAGAACAGAAGTTCCAGTACAAGGAACGTCTCATGAGAGTGTCAGTGGAAGTGCGCCAAATTCAGAATTAGCCACCCAGCCCGAACGACCTGATACCGGAGAACCAGCCGTTGACTCTCAAACGAGCTCTGCAAACATAGTCCGCACGATAATTCCTGCAAGGGAAGTTTCCCACACTCCCAACCATGATGAGGAATTCGAAATTGTTCCCATGGATTTAGATTTAAAACCGCCTGGGAATGAGTCAGGAACTCCAACAGGATCAAATGTTTTGACGGCCAACATCAACGCGCAGGCGAACGGTATCAGCACTTCCGAAGAATCTGCCGCGCCCCCAGAAGAGCTTGAGCCTCCCGGTGCTCCCAGCGCCCCCATTAAAACCGAATCCAAAGACGATGCCTCCAAAACAGCTGTAAAGAAAGACGGCAGGGGAGGCTCTATCGCATTCCAACGACGAAAGATTGTCATGGATATAGTAGAACAATGTGGAGGGGCTCACCCATTGGGCACTGAACTGTGGTATCCTTTCAGCACTGTCTGGCTGAAAACTAGGACCGAGAAGCCGGATATGCGTACAATCAGGACCGCTATTAGATCTCTAATAGAAGCTGGAAAGCTTCGACAGATCACATTCAGCGGGAAAAACTCCAAAGGAATCATGGTGACAAGAAGCTTGATCGCTAAGCCAGAGATAGACCCGGCGGATATAATGATTCGAAATCTACAAAGCGCCATACTGAGCGCAGACCCACAACTTTACCTACATCCTAAGGCGACCATCGATCCGAATCTGAAAAAGTCCCACAGAGGCCTCACTGGCCGCGATCTGAAGCTTCCCGATGTCGAGGAAGAGGTTCGAGTCACTCTGAATTATGTCCCAGCCAGAGCACGACCCAAGCCACCAAGGCCGCAGCGAACATATCGGTACGGGCTCAGGCGGTTACTTGGAGGGGATTTCGGGCAGCCAAGAGTTCGGCGACTTAAAAGTCTTTTAAAAAGGCCTTCTTCGAGTCCATTTCTGGATTCTCTTTCCGCCCCGGCATCGCATGGTTCAACCACTGACGACCCTGCGTTTCTCAGACCGTGGCCTCCCCGAGAAGTGTATGACGATTTGCTATTTGGCGCTAGATGGAAACCTAGTTTACTGTTGATGCTAATGGCTCCCCCGCAAACATTTCATGCGGCAACTGGGACTTTTGGAACTGGAGTAAGCTACCTGACGAGGCAGAAGCGCCCTTATAAGCGAAGGATAATATTGCCGAAATTGGTGGCGCTACCGAACAACTTGGATGATATCTTGTCTACGTCCCGGAGACGTGATATTGATTTGTCCAATGACC
The DNA here is from genome assembly GCA_001430955.1 of Chrysosporium queenslandicum. Taxonomy (NCBI): domain Eukaryota; kingdom Fungi; phylum Ascomycota; class Eurotiomycetes; order Onygenales; family Onygenaceae; genus Chrysosporium; species Chrysosporium queenslandicum. The sequence goes on along the minus strand of LJPI01000981.1, from coordinate 341,473 downwards.
CGGACCCGACCGCAACCCACTTCTTCTCCGATGTGGACGCCGTTAGGGACTGGGAACTGATGAACGAGTTTCCCGATGTTCCACCGGACGAACAATTGAGATATATAGATCATACAATACCGGGTTCTTTCGAAAGTGTCCCACTCGAAGGCCCCGTACGGTTTGAGATTGATCATCCACCGCCTCCCTCGAGGCTAATGCGGCCGCCGCTGACGCGACTAACAGCGGCCCGGGCTTTTGCGGAGCGCTTTCCTACTGGGTATAGGCGGCTACTGCCAAATATCGTACCTAGGGAGAGCTACTTCGACCAAATCCCCCTTCACATGCAGCCAAGGGTGGATTTTCAGGCTGCTAGGCGTCTCACGCAGCTTCAGGAATCTACAGCGGCACAAGGAACGACGAAGCCAGTGGATCGCATATTCAAGCGTGTTCGATTCTCGAAAGATTTCCCGCAGAGGGCGGCGCAGAAGCTCACCATGACGATAGTGGTAGTGCGTGCATTGGCTGGTGGGCTAGAAGGCAAACTGACGGATTGGCCGTTAGTTACGTCCGTTTTCCCCGAATATGATGCCAAATATATCCAGGACCGTGGACGAAATATATGTTCCCGGCATCGGCTGCAGATGACCAAGATGCAGCGAGACTTCCAAGAGCGTTTTATTGAAGCATATGAAAATGATCTTGTACCGAGAATCGACTACGACAACTTGGAAGGGTACGACTGGGAGTTTGTGGTTGGCTGGGCGGAGGAAGAGCTTGGAAGACCTAGCCTCAGGAAGGTCCCGACTCTCTCTGCAACACACGAGCAGTTCGAGAGTATCTTTGAAGTCAGGAAGGAACCGATGCTTGATATTGATGAGCTGTTCCAGCAGAATTATCAAACCGCGATTCCACGAAAGCGAACATTATATGCCAGTGTACCATTTGCAGTTCCGGTTTCTCGACCTCGTCCGGAAACGGTTGCTTCCCTGGGTGAAACAAAAAGGGCCGAAGCGATAAGGCGGCTCGATGTTGCAAAAGCCTGGGTCCGTTCAAATGTAATCACTGAAGAAGCGATGTATCGACCATCGGAAGCTCGGCAAATCCTTGAGCGCTTCGGTGAAGAACTCATTGGGGAGGCAATACAATCTTTGATCACGGAACGTGTTATTTCCATAAGTAATCGCGGCAAGATAACCCCAGGTCGGAATTACGATGTCACGGAGCATTTTCTGCATGCATTTGGCCGTAAAAGAGTCATCGAGTCGACACAGTTGAGGCGAGCTTTGCATTTCAAATTGAACGTTTTGGACCCAGCAATTCAATCCGAGGGCAAATACAAACTGGATTATGGAGCCGACGATGGTGATATCCTTGTCTTAATCAACCTGGTGAACGAGGGGCGCGTTACGGCCCGGCCTGTGAACCCGCCACGAAACAAGTACGGTCTCACGGAGCGCGGCTATCTCACTCGACTGATGGATAAATCGAAGTTGCGATTCGACGTGGATATCTATCCAGTAACGGAGCGATATGTCCATGGCAATCCCTTGGTGGACAAAGTCAGCCAGACTCCGGCGCCAAATACAGATATCAGTATTGACGTCCTCGATACCTCCTCGACGCTTCCAAAACTCCCGCTTTGGATCGACGTGCATGGGCAGTTCGTAAAGTTGCTTTGGGAACTCGCTGTCGCTGCTGTTTTGGGTATGCTCGCTGCCCGGCCTGGCGCAGGAGCCGAGAATATCACACGGATTCTACAACCGTACATTGGAGAATGGGAAGTTGGGCTGATTCTCGAGTGGTTAAACACCGTGGGGGCCATTGAGCGTGTGCAAGAAGATGGGAGCGAAGGCGACACCAAAGGAGGTTGGATCGTGAAAGAGTGGTGGTATCTTGTTCTCTGCGCGTGAGTGTATATTCACAATCTTTTGCAACTGTAACATAAAAAGGCCATTGAAATGAAGTCAGTGATTCACAGCAAGCTCTTCTAGTGATACAAAGTGACGTGAATCTGAGCTCAAAGTGACGGCAAAGTGAGATGCCCTCCCTGTGTCCACGTGACAGCAGGGTCTATATAAACCGCAAGCTCGCGGGCTCTCTCCTTCTCTTTCTTTCTCTCTTTTCTCCATCGTCAACATCTTCTTGTCAAAGTTCAATTCTACTATGTATGGCATTGCTCATAACAGCCGCTTGATAGGCGGCTAAGAGCTATCATACTCCTAACATGCCATTAACAATATCACTTTAAAATATCCTTACCAGTCCACAATATATCACATCTACAAGCAAAGCTTGGACACCTAGCAATCCTCCTACTGAGGGCTTATTAAAAAGGACAGACTTGGTCCTTGCCGTTGTCACGCTTTTCCCCACGAAAGCGTCCGTGCGGTCAAGGACTATTCAGACATCTTTGCGTCCTTGAGGCTTCACTGACCTCAACACAAACGGGCTGCTTACAGCTACCGGTATCGAGGCCCTTAACCGCCCTTGTTTTGACGGTCGACTAGGGGTTGGTTCGCGGCCGGCTGACAAGACTTCGCCGTCCTGGTCTGATGGCCTTACGCCCTCTTGCGCCCTGGCCCTATCCCTGCCCATACCGCCCCTCCAGTCGTGTCATCCAGGAGATGGACGGCTAAGGGAAGTTCTCAACATTTTCTTCCAGCCTGCTCCTGGGCTGGCTTGTTGACCAATCCTGACCCATCTGGGTGCTGTGTTGGTGCTTTGAAAATATCAGGTGAAAGGATAAAAAACAAAGTTAGCAGGTGGCTCTGGTCCTGACGTCACGCCTCCAGAACGCTATTTTCACCACAGACACTCAGTTGCAATCATCTGCACGCCACAAGCTACACGGCCGTCCTTCCGACCACCCCACCCCGATAAAGCACATACAAAGGGAGCAGTGCCGTCTCACCCTCCCGAATGGCCAGCAGCACCCGCTCTCGCACCGAAGACGAAGACGAACACTCCCACAGCACCACTTCCGGCCCCGATCACCGCCCCAATCGCGCCCACCAAGAATTCATCTGCCTCGGCATGCTCAAAAACATCGTCGAGCGCCGCGGCATCAACCCCGTCACTATCTCTGACCTACGCTGCCTCGAACAAGTCCTCGTCTCCTCCCTTCAACACGACAGCGACAGCGACAACAACGGCAGTTCCACCTCCACTTCCACCGCCCCGACCGGCCACCACGACGACGCCGACCGGTTCCGCGAAATCATCCTCGGCTTGCCGCTGGCCCTGCGCCGCGAGCTGGTGGACTTCTTCGACTCGGAGCCGCTCCAAGATAATCCGTACGTGGAGCGGTTTCGGCGCGGGCTGGAGAATGGGAACATGCCGTCGTTCGGGGCGGGTGGGGCGTCGATATTCATTGATCCGCAGACGGGCCGGCTGAGGGTGCGCCAGAGGCCAGAGGTGCGTGTGCGTCGGCGAGATTGGGGGGATTAAGGATCTACTTGGCCAAAAGGCGAGATTCTGATGGCTACAGGAAAGGAATTGTAATGTATGATAGAAATTCAAGCTTGGAGATGTGTATCATCCAAATGTTATAATATCATCTTTTCAATAGTAACAAGGGTTGACTATCAAATTCCTATCCATCAGTCATTTCCCCACCTTCCACTCTCTCAATCTCACCGACAGAATGCAGAACCACCTGCGCCGCGGCCCTGCCAGCACGCAGGATTTCCTCGTCCAACTCTCTTCCCACCATCTCGCCAATAGACCCCTCTTCATCACAAACCCTCATCGCAAACTCTTTGACGGGCCGCAAATACTTCTCTCTGAATTCCGGCTGCAGCCGGTCGAGTTCGACTTGTCTGGACAGCGCTGGCGATCTGCAAAGCAGGTAGTACAAGTTCAGGGACTGGATGTACAACGTGGCGAGCCGGGCGGTGAATTCCACCCATTCGGCTAGCACATCAGCAGGGGCCGGTGGTGAAGAGGAGAGAAGACAAGAATGCTCGGGAGAAGGTTTAAATAGGGCTCGGAACAGAGAGGCGAATGACTGGGCGTTGGTGAAGGGATTGGGCGAGCTGGGCGCTTCGGATGGAGCAGTGAGGAGTTCTTGCTTTAGCCAGCTGATCGCCGATTCCCTTGCGTATTGAAGGGCTTCGCTGTCGAATATCTGATGGATGAGATTATATCTACTCTGGATGTCTGAGTTTCCATGGAAGATTTTCCAAGGGATCTTCTCGATGAGACTTAGTTGCCGCATGCTGGGCGCCCGCGCACACGCCACCATGGCTAAAGTGAGATGATCAAAGTCAGACTCCTCTTGCGGAGCGGTGCCGGGGACACGGTTAGCGGATATCAAAGCAAGAGCCAACAATGAATCAAGCAACGGAATAGGGGTCTCCTCTGCAACGGCTCCTAGGGCTTCTTTGTCGTTAGTCCGAATGAAATTTGCAACAATCGTATAAATATCCGGATATACGGGTATGTCAATTGTTGGTTGGGATGATCCAAGGAGCGTGGCGGTCGCATATCGTGCAGTGAGGAGGATGAGGCAACCATGACGCTCCAAAGGAACATCTTCAGCGGACTTTGGTACATCTTCGAAATCCAGAGGTGTTCCATGGTCGTCATCCGGGGTGAGAACGACCTTGAGCAGCTCTTCCGTTTGTAGCCCAAAGTCCCTAGATAACGCCTGCAGGTATATGTTAGAAAAATGAGGCACATCGGGTAGCATGTTGAATGGAACTTTACAATGATTTTACCAACGGTTGTATCCCTTTCCTTGGCGTACGCCGTCCGGCTGAAGTTGTCTGTTAGGCTAAATGCCGGTGAGACGAGAGCTGGATCTAGTTTCTCCTGCACCCTTACGGCCCACTGCATCCCGGGAAACTGTCCGCCTGTGCAATTTAGAAGGTAAGTTTTGAGCACCTCAATGAGGCCGAACTGCACGAGCTTTTGGATCAGCACTCCCTCCTGGGCGTCACCTGACTGTGGTTCAGCCTCCGGGTCCGGTGCTGATGCACCGGCTGCGCGAGGGACCAGCTGCTCGCTTGCATTTCGCGGTGGAAGGGCCGGCCTCTTATTGCCGTATATGTCCCTTAGGAACTCGAGGATTGCAGTGGTGGTCTCAACGGTGGGATACTCGGTATAGGCCTCCAACGCGGCGTGAAGCGATGTGGTGATGAACCGGCTCGGGAACTTGGTTTTGATTCTGGAGTGAAGGATGGCGAGCATGGAGAGCAAGCTATTGAACTGCAAGATGTGCCGCGGGACGCGTTTCTCCGCGGCGTGCAGGGATGCTGGTAGATCATCCTCCTCCCTGTCAGCATCACCGTCGCGGACTTGATCATCCTCATCATCCGAGGGCTGCAGCTTGAGAAGGGCGTCTGCAACGCGGAGAATGACCTCTCTCGGGTTCCCCAGTCTTGCAACATCCTGGAGGCATTCCTCAGACTCTGGCAGCAGGGGAAGCAACAATTGGACGAGATCCCAACCAATGTTTGTCGTCAGGGTCTCATCCTGAAGAAGACGATGGAGAGTAGGAAGACGGGCAGGAGTCAGTTGGTATTCAAGAATGGTGAGATAAGTGAGATAGTCAGTGGCAGGCGGAAGCGCTTTAACGAGAGGGTCCTCCTAATCCAATACCGCCATGTTCACTTGTCGTGGGGGATCCCTCTTATCAAATGCTAGTCTCTTTGGTTGCGAGTGGGGGTGTAGGCCAGGAGCTAGCCCAGGCAAACCAGGTTAACTGCCAGCTTGGAGAGATCGAGTCCACAATATCTATTAAAGAGAGATACTTTGTTCCTTTGCAAGTCTCTTGTGAACTAATATATGAGCTCTCAGAGGAACAAAACACACGCTGAGACGCGAGGATGCGTTTCGAGTGTGTTGGTGGTTGGATGGATGGAGGGGAATGAGACTGCTGACATAATTGCTGGCCAGGGCGGCCTGGAGCTTCGCCCGATTTGGACTGGCTTGCGAACAAGGCCATTTTGAGTGACTGAATGGAAGACATAGCGGAAGTGCTACAATGTTTATTGTGCAGAGTTGTTTGACTCTGTAGGCATATTCACAGTGTCAGGATGGATGGCAGTCCAGCCATGGGACTCCTTCTGTCGTTTCTGCAGATGCGAGTCAGTTCACGCTGGCGGGGATCCCTTGGGCGTTAGTTAATGTAAGCCACTTAACGAGGGATCCCGCACAAAACGCTCCAAGGGTCTTCCATCCTACCCGATCGATCGGATCTCCGAGGAGCAGCATCCGCGGGGACCGTAGAAGGGGTTTGGCCATGGGGGTTGTCTTTGCATAATGCCATCCAACAACATATTGGAAAGCAGATACAGAGTAAGCGAGGACGAGAAAGAAGTATGAACTGCTCTGTAGAATTGACAGCGGTCAGATACTCCCAAGTTCCTGTCCGTTGCATGTACTGTATGTATGTACATACAACAGTGTCCATCATCCAGAGAAGACGTGTTGATCGGTATTCCAGCCGCAGGGTTACAATACGATACAGCACGGTCCGTAACAAGACAACGGTACCTACAGTGTATGAACATACAAGACGTGTGAGGATCTGGCAGCTTGAAAGGCCGGTGCATACTATCAAGAGACGATGCTCTCCTTCCTCAGGTTCCCGAAAACATATACTCTGATTCTAAGTAGCTGTAAATACTTATCAAAGATCATGAACAGAACCTCCTGAGATGCCGTACAGAGTGCACGTCTGGGCTGGACTGCAACGCTTGATACAATACGATACAGGGTCCAGCGTACAGCGTACTGTAACCGAGGGCCGGCTAATCCCGATTGAGAGTAGCGTCGATCACTGCTTGGCAGCCCTGTGACAGGCATTCATTCATTCATCGTCTCGAATCGATGCTGCAGGATCTCCCAAATACCGGTCGGCATCTCTCTTGCCCAGCGATCGCATCAAACGTCCACCACTCCCAGCATCGACGAAAAGGCAAAGGGAACCGGCACGCCCGGATACTCGCGAGAGGAGTTATTGCTCACAGTTCCCGTTCCCCCCACCGCTGCCGACTGGCGCATTTGTCAACTCGGGAACATTCTGCGAGCTATCCCCGAAGCTTCCTGTAATGATGTATGAAATATGCCAAAATTGACCAATCACTGCCGGCCAATAATCCGGACGATCCGGATGCCGGGTTGAACCTAAAGCACAAGCAAGCAAGCAAGCTCCATCAATAATTCCATTCTTCACTTTCTTTCTTCGCGCTTCTTCGCTCTCGCGATGGCTGGTTTCTGTCTGCACGTCAGATGCTGGGTCCAGCGAAGCTCTCAAATGACCTTTTTTTTCTTTTCTTTTTTTTTCAACCCCGTTTTGCACTCCCATAATTTAATCGCATAATCGTAATACCCTGTCATCCTGTGTCGCTTTGTTCTTTTCTCTCCTTCTCACCTTGTCTCCCTTTTCATCTCTTTGCTACTTCGAGGTATACCGTTGTGTGGTTCTTGAACAATCTGATAGCCGGCTTGTCCTTGTTCAATCGACTCCTCTCCCCCTCTCCCTGCACACCTTGTCTGTATTTAGGCCCCCTAATAATACTAATTTTAATCTGTCCAAATCCCCTGATCTCTTTTTTCCTGGTGGAGTTCGTCTTCGGTCAAGTCCGGCGCCGGGAATCCCATCGCACAAGCCATTCTTCCACCGGAGTTTCGACATCAAAGACTCAAGCCTGCTGACTGACGTTTGGCACGAGCGGCTCTCTCCCGATCCTGCAGTTTTGCGCCTGATAGATCTCTGGAGCGGAAGTGGCCGCCCTTCACGATTCCATCACGCTTGCGGTTTCCGTGGACGGCTTACAGTTCGTGTGTTTTGCGTGTCGCGCCGGACGACCAAACGACAGTAGTAGTTGCGACTCTCGTCCTATTTCCTCTGCCCCTTCTTGGAAGATTCCCGGGCGCTGCCCTGCTTCCCTTCAACAGCTGCCCACCATGGCGACCGAAGTACACGCGCTGTACACGTCCTCCACCTCGACGCACGTCAAACCGCACACGCCAGCCTTTGTCGATGACTTCTTCGCACATTATTCTTCCATACACAGTAACAAAACACCGTCCGCCGCTCCTGGACACTCGATGGCAACGGCATATCCTCGCCCTAACATCTTAAAGCGAGCCATCGACCGGCTTCGTCTGGAATATTACCGCTATGAGGTCACCTACGGCGTCTATGTCATGACGCCCGGCGAGAAACTGGTTTTCAACACTTTTATGCTGATCGTCCTGTCGCTCCTGGTCTGGGCCTTGTTCCTGTACTTCCCGTCCTTGCTGTATCAGAAATTCAGCCGGCTCGACTGGCTTCTGACTGGCCGGGATGGCCCTAATGCGAATGTCACCTTGTCGCTGTCAACCAAGAACGACACGCCGGTCTCCTTTTTCCAGGCTTCACCCTTTCACACTTAGTTATGCGCGAGGAAGCAGGTCCATGACGCAGGTGGTTAGCGGCCTTTTTTTCCGTGAAGTTTCAAAAGGGTTTGAGGGTGGGAAGGTATTTCCCTAATGGTAGGTTGGGTATAGTATTTTCATTGGGTCTTTGTTTTCTTCTTTTTCGACGCAATTGCGCCTATTTCGCTATTTCCTTGGTTTTAAGATCACGTATGCTAACCAGGTCTCTGTGGGTACTACAGACATATAGATACCCCTTGATTTATGTGAAATTGGACATGGCCTAGCCCTCAGTCGCCGGAATCGGCTGTTCAAAGCACAACATATATAGTATCGCGGGGCGGTAATGCTTAATGAAGCTGTGGAGGAATCTGAGACGGGTCAGCTGGGGATACTGAGCTGGAATTATGATTAACGCCTAATGAAGGGGAAGTGAAAAAACGAAAAGAAGAGAAAAGATTGTGACCAGGAGTCATTGTGTGCAGCGTTCAAACTGTGGGCCATAAGTGTCAGTTGGTTTGTCAAATTTGCTTATTATTCTTCCTATCCCACAATCATTAGCATGGGAATTTCAATCACCTTTGATCTGACTATTGAGGAACTGCCTATTGAATTGGGATCCTGACATGTCAATCCTCCGCATCGGCTTCCTCGTGGCTTCTCTGCTGAAAGTCCCTTTGATCCGAAATCCCTATGTCTGTATGTACATACATATCTCCCGCCGACGACATGACCCTTCTCAACACCTTAGGTATACATACTTTCCACTCTGAATGAGAACCTCCATCAGACGGAGTAATCGGGCATCGAGTGTCGTTGTCGTCGCCAAGCAGTTGATGTCAAACCCTTCGATCATCCCAGTTCAGCTGAGAAGAGAAGCTTGCGCCCGAAACCCTAATCTAGCCAATCAGGGGCAGTGCTGCGCCACAATTCATATGCTGTCCAGCCACACGGTTCCCCTCCCCCACTTCACCTGAGACGCCGCATTGCGTACTCTGAACTGCCATTCAATCGCCATGTAAACCACTCCAGTTCACCTCGTACGAACGGGGGAATCAGGCCATGACTTTTTGGCTCTAATGTATACAGCAATTGAGTATATATATTCCCATAATCTGACCCTTCTCCCGCCAAGTAAACCTGCGTCCCTGAACGCCCCTACTTCAACCACAATCAACCCCCCTCCCTACCACTCGATTGAGCCATTGAGCACAGTCTTCTTTGCAAGAAGATCTTATCATGGCCGACAAAGAAGATCATATGGCCTACGGGGACTATCCCGGCCAGAAAACCGACCGTGGGAGTGCGGGAGGCACTAGGAGTCTACTAGGAGATACACTCAACAAGTTCCGTGACAAATACCACGCTCATGCCCAAGGCGGACAACAGCAGCAGCAGCAGCAGCAGCAGCAATCGCACTACAATACCCAGCCTGGAGGTTATCCCGTATGGTCCAGGACCTTCTTTTTTCGCTCTGCAGGCAGACAGACATGCTGATAGACTTTTAGAGCCAACCCTCTCCCCAAGGTTACGGCCAACCTTCCCCGCACGGGGTACCGCCGCACCAGCAGCAGCAGCAGCAGCAGCAGTATGGAGGGGGATATTATGGGAACCCTCCTGACCCGACCCAGTCTCCGAATCCGCCCTACCATCAGGGTACGAAGCCGCCCAAGCCGGACCTTGTCTCCGGCCTCCTGGGCAAGGTGCAGGGCATCGGGTCCGAATTGGCCCAGAAGATCGGTTCGAGCATCGATCCCCAGGCGTACGCTACGTACGGAACGGGTGCGCAGACGGGAGGGAAAGTCCGGTATAATAGCTTCGCGCCGGAGAGAGACCACAACGATGCAAAGTGGTATGTGGATGGATGCACGTACATGTGGGCGGTTTCAAGGGCGTTGGAAACTGCAAAGGAGTCGGTTTGGATTCTGGATTGTGAGTTATTCTTTTTGGCATTTGATTTGGGGTTTTTGGAGACGTCGGAGCTTAACTGACCGAAACTAGGGTGGTTATCGCCAGAGTTGTATTTGAGACGTCCGCCGTCGAAGAATGAACAATATCGTTTGGACCGCATGCTCCAAGCTGCTGCTCAGAGAGGCGTCAAGGTCAATATCATTGTGTACAAGGAGGTGACACAGGCTCTTTCGCGTAAGTCCATATATTGCTCTGACTCATGGAGCAAATCGACTAATCTACAACTGATTCAGTGTCGTCGTCCCACACTAAGCATCATCTGGAAGACCTACATCCCAATATCGCCGTGTTCCGTCATCCGGACCATCTTCCTGACAGACAAACCCTTCACACCGGAGTGGTAGAATCATTCCAGAATCTTACCCTAAACCCAGCGGGAATCGCGAAGTTGTCCGGCGACGCCCTGAAAGGAATTTATGGAATGCACGAGAATGTCATTCTTTACTGGGCTCATCACGAAAAGCTTTGCTTAATCGACGGCAAAATAGCTTTCATGGGAGGTCTGGACCTTTGTTTCGGTCGTTGGGACACTTATCAGCATTCTCTCTCTGATGTGCACCCTCATGACATTAAAGACACCGTATTCCCAGGCCAGGACTACAATAACGCTAGGATCCTGGATTTCCAGGATGTCGTTCACTGGGAGAAAAACGAGCTTGACAGAAAGACAAGTCCGCGAATGGGCTGGACTGATGTCGCCGTCAGCCTACATGGTCCCGTCGTGGAGGACCTGCGAAAGCACTTTGTCGACCGTTGGAATATTATTTATGATGAGAAGTACGATGTCCGCAAGGATAGCAGGTATTCGAAATTGGTACTGTATCAGCGCCCCCTGTCATCATCTGGTCACCATTCACATGGACCACAGGGCGCACATACCGGCTATCATGGCCAGCAGCAAGGGGCTCAGCAACAGCAGCAATATCAAACCCCGTCCATTCCTCCAGCATATGGTCAAGGACACAGCCAAGCCCCTGCTGGCGCTGGCCTACAGACATACCAGCAGCCAGGACAGCAGTTTCCACCTCCACCACCCGGTGGCCCGCCATCGCAGCATGGCTCGACAGGCAACTATCAGCCTCAGTGGAGCGCGCAAGCCCCTTCGTACTCTAGCCAGCATCAAACACCTGGAGCTACTCAAACCTCGGTCTTTCCACCGCCTCCTGGCCAGGATTCATCGCACTCCCAAACCCGTGGCTTCTTTGATGGTGCCTCCACCGACCAGGAAAGCAACCGTGGCCTCGGTAGCTTGAAGACGGACGTCACGAACTTTGGGAACGTCCTGCGCAGCCAGTTGGCGGGCCAAGTCCATCGGTATCAGGATCGCTATTTTGGCGGAAATCCCGCGCAAGGCCAGTCGCAGGTGCGCATGGGATGTCAGATTGTTCGCAGCTGCTCCAAGTGGAGTCATGGCACCCCACAAACGGAGAGTTCGATTGCAGAGGCATATGCTACCATCATCCGTGAGAGCGAGCATTTTGTCTACATCGAGAATCAATTCTTTATCACAGCAACCGGCGATGCCCAGGCTCCCGTTAAAAACAAGATTGGTGCCGCCATCGTCGAGCGTATCCTGCGAGCAGCCCGGGCAAGACAGAAGTATCATATTATTGTGGTAATCCCGGCTATTCCTGGCTTTGCTGGGGATCTTCGCGACGATGGCAGCTTGGGAACTCGCGCTATTATGGAGTTCCAGTACAACTCCATCAACCGCGGCGGTAACAGTATCATGGAGCTCATCGCTAAAGAGGGCTTTAACCCGATGGAGTACATCCGTTTCTACAATTTGAGGAATTACGACCGCATCAATGCCAGCGGGGCAATGCGGACTGCTGAGATACAGAGCGGAGTCAGCTACGAAAGTGCTCGCCATCAGTATGACTCTAGTATGACCGCTTCAAGGCCGGCATTTGATACCACGGCGGCATACGGCCAGTACCAACAGGCTGCGCAGCAGACTACGCATGGCAAACCCACTTCTGGAAGATGGGACAGCGTCGCTGAATGTTATATGTTGGGTGGAGAGGATATTCGAAATGTGCCTTGGGAGCATAGCGATGCCTTGGCAGAGATCGATGCGTTTGTTTCGGAGGAGCTGTACGTCCATTCCAAGGTGAGTAGCCAACATCTATCCCCTGGTGCGTGTGGATGTAGAACTAATGTCCCGTAGGTGTTGATTGCGGACGATCGAACCGTTATCTGCGGAAGCGCAAATATCAATGACCGTTCACAGTTGGGCTCGCATGACTCCGAAATTGCTGTGGTTATCCAGGATCCTTCTCCACTCGAGTCGACAATGAATGGCCAACCATACCTCGTGAGTCGATTTGCGTCCACGCTCCGGCGACAATTGTGTCGGAAGCATTTGGGCCTCATCCCTGCACAGGACTATCAACGCCCTGATGCCAATTTCGAGCCCGTGGGAATTCCAAACCAGTACGATATCGGCTCCCCTGAGGATAGAATTGTTGCAGATCCGCTATCCGATACGTTCCAGAGCTTGTGGAATTCCCGAGCAAAGCAGAACACGGAGGTGTATCGAAAGGTGTTCCATGCTGTTCCCGATGACAACGTTCGTAACTGGAACGACTATAAAGAGTTCTATGAGTATTACTTCCGCAAGGAAGAGGTCAACAAGCAGAAACAGGGGCAGAAGCCGGCCCAAGGCGGCGCAGCTCCAGGAGAGGGGCTCACTCCAGCTCCACCAGCTAAATACGAATGTGGCCACGTTATTCGGGATGAATTCCCTGAGGGGGCGCGGGCGGTTAAGGAGGAGCTAAGCAAGGTGAAAGGCACGTTGGTGGAGATGCCACTCATGTTTTTGATTGAGGAGGACATCGCGCAGGAAGGGATTGGACTGAACAAGCTCACAGAGGAGATTTACACGTGAGTATGCATGTCCAAGTGTGTCCTGTCTTTCAAGCAGGAACTCAGGATTCTGGCCGCCATGGACCACCGCTGTCTTTCGGGGGGTGCTGTTGAACCTGGAAAGGGGAACATTACACGACCGCTATGCGTTGCGGGCGGCTGTGGAACAATGATCGTGTTACCCAATCTGCTTCTTGGTACTTCATTTGTGCATGCTCTTTTTGGGTTTCTGGTCGATTCCCCTATCTCCTTGGTGGGTTTCTTTAGTCGCCAACAGATATGATTTGTCTGAACTTTTTTGTGATGATACATGACGAATGCAGCTGCTCATTCTTCGGGCATTGAGAAAATAAATTTTTTGTTGGCTTAGTGATTTTGCTTTCTCCGTGCGGAGCTTCGATACTGAACCGGTGAATCCGTAGTTGGAGCTTGAAGGCAAACTGTTGGCGTGATGAATTAGGCTCTCGGGGAGATGATTAATGGCTCAAGACTTGTGATAGTCGGGATCTGTTGAGTCTTTTAGAGGAGCCTTCTAGATCACCAAACTGCCAGAAACCGGTGGCTGTGCACTGTGTTTGGCCAGTTGGTTAGGAGCCCACCAGACCTAACAGACAGAGTTGGGTGTGTTTCTCCTTCATCAGAGACAGATCTTAGATCTCCTTGTCCGTCAGACATGGCGTGAGGCAATGGTTCCGGGCCAATGGAGATTTCGCCAATTCCGTCATGCTCAGAATAGGTGGCGCCGGTCGATTGAAGGCGACGAAGCAATGAGATCGAGGTTGCTCGCGTATTGAGCCAGGGTGGGCCTTAGTATTGTTCTGCAGAGAACAATAGCAACGTGTGCTGCACGTGATCTGACGTTGGGGACGGCGCGCGGTGATTGGCTGGCGGCCGGGATGGGCTGTACGATCCCTGCACGTGTCATTACTGGATCGGGGATAGCGTCTATCAGGGTGTTGGTCGGCCCTCAACGTCAGCCCATCAACCACCACCCACCGGCTACCCAGCCAGACAAAGGGCCACATCTCCCCAATTGGCGGCTGCAAATCTGCGCTGCTCATCAGTTTTCTTGCGTCTGCTGTCTTGTTCCCGGAGTGCTGGGAACATTGCTGATTGGCAGCCACCGACTTGGCACAGCTTCTGGGCTTCAAGCTTACTGCTGCTATTCTCGTCGCGAGGGAGAGAAGCAAGGGCGCAATCGTCATCGTCAGTTGTCGGCTACTCCATCTCGTGGGAGAAGCTCGACACTTTTGCCTTTAGCCGTTGGGTTGGGTGTGTCCAAGCTTCTAATGCCTCTCGCCGCCATGCTCATTCCCAATCAGCCGACCCATGGAAACGGGTCCGTCTGCCGTTCATGCCATGAATCCAACACGCATGCTTCTGAAAGCGATGCTCGGGAGTTGATTTCACGTTTCCTATTTGCCTCAACCCTAAGCGAGTGAGGGAGAAAAGGGTGCTGTCGAGCGGTTAACCCATGTTGCCGAATTCAGGGATCTTTTACCCTCAGGCACTCTTCACACCCTGGCCACCACTCAAGGAACTGGGAGCCAACCGGAGGGTGTGATTGCAACTTTTCCCATCCTCCTCATGCCTGGCTATCTTGCTTTTTCCGTATCCGTCCTCTTCTGCTGAGAAATTAAACCCCTCCATCAAGGAGAGCAGAACTGGGGCTAGGCCTCTGGAGGCGAGCAGAGGTTCCTCCCTTCTCGCTTTTTTTTTCCTTCCATGTGGAAAAGGAAGAGCCGCGAGCGTTGGATCAAAGGATCGCTATCATGGCTAGAAACATGACTGGCGGCTCCCCTTGGACAGTCGTCCAAGTCTAGTAATTGAACTGCATGGATATTGGCAGAAGACTCGGCGTGCAGGATCAGCTGCTCAGCTTCCGGCTCTCTATCATTGCATGGCCATGAATTCTGGTTCCCGGGATCACCGGGCTGTCCAATTTTTAATTCTCATTCGCCAAAAGGCCATGTATTCCTTTTGGCGCTGGTCCGAGTGCCCCCCATTTCTGGGTGTCATTCTTAGCATTTTCCATTTTTACTTCCAATAGTGCATAACGCAGTTATTTTTTGTCCCAACTGCTGTTAATGCCTTTTCCTCTACCCCTCGTGTTTAACCGCCGAGTTTTCAATATCCGGTGCCACTCAGTTGTGTTATCCCGCCCATGAGGTGTGATGGGGAGCCTGGCAACTTCCATGCAATGCTGACAAGGGGCAAATGTTCAGCAGAACAATACCAAGGATGCTTAATGGAGGTCTTCACTCTTCCTGAGTATTTAATGCCTCATTCATGGCCACTTTTCTGATGATCTCTCGCCTCTTTTTTGTTTATCATATTGTTTTGCATTTCCTTTGAACATTAGCTTTCTTTCCGCTTGCATTGTTTCTCTGCTTTAGGATTCGGCTGGAACGATTCCTGTATAGTCTCGGTAGCTCACTCTTGCCCGCTCGTCTATTGTTCTCCCCACTGCTTTACGTTTCGTCTTCTTCGCCTTCTGCCATCAAACTTCGTCAAGCGACTTGCATCTCGAAATCCCTCATACTGCAGCTTCCACGTTGACGTCCGAGACGCTCTGTGTGAACCCGCATTTCCTCATCCGGTCTTTTGGGAAGAGGGACATTCTCTGTTATAAAAACCCATCGCAGCTCCTGTGTGAATCGTCTTCTCCAGCTCATCAGTGAATATCGAGATCAACAAGACTTCAAACATCCTCGCCTGACTTTACAAACTTCCCTCTTTTCAGAGATTTCAATTTCTTTCCTCCCACATATCACAATGGAGAACTCCGTCGCCCCCAAGGCTCCCCAGACCACTGGTTCGTGTTTCCCCTCTAGAATTCGCACGCAACTCCCTACAATGTGGTTGAAATCTAACCAAGGTATATCCAGGCCCCATGTTCGCTCGGGGTTCCACTGCCCAGTGTGTTGTGATGTAGATTCGCTCTACATCCAACACTTCAGCCCGGTGGTTGGGAGAGTTTGAAGAAAGAAGGGGGGATTGTTGGCTTCGCCCGGCTTTTCACGATTGTCTTGATCAAAGTCCTTTACGTTCTTCGTCCGTTGGATACATACTCAATGTCTCTGCTCGCCTTTATCTCGCCGCCTAGTTCCTCGACAACTTCTCGAAAGCCCAAAAGGAACAGGAAAACAGATACCGGACAACCCATGAAACGTTCCACGAAGTTTGTCCGAACGAGCACCTGCCAATCGAGACTTTGAGATTCACTCGCCAAAGAAAGATATATCCATTCACAACGCCGTCTCTCGCCTTTTGCCCTCCGTTCCTCGCATCCCTTACAAAGGTACACGCGGTGACCGGGGAACTGCCCAAGGACACAAGTTACCACAGCATCTCGACAATGCGGCGCACACTCAAAAGCTAAAAAGCAACAATTCGCCTTTCTCTCTTTTTCCCCCTCTCAACCTTCGGCGCTGCGTTCCACTTTGTCCTTTTTAGTTTTTTTTTCCTACTTATTTCCCCCGCGCGGCACGTCGGACAATGACCCGGGCTGCCAAGCCCGATGGGGGAAATGCACTACACTCATTATAATACGGTGGATTTAATTTGAATTTGTTTTTTTTTGTTTTGCTACATCTGTTTTGAGTCGCATAGGAAGGACGGAGTGGTGATAAGGGGGCCCCCAGGAGCTAGGAAGATCTTCTCGTCTACATGTGTGTAGGTCGATATATTATATGAATCTAGGACGGTTTTTCTTTTGTATATGTGTATGTTTCATATAACTATATGTATATACGAAAGATGCAATCCTAAAACTTTGGTTTTGAAAATTCTGGCATCTCGCATATGGATATCTCCGAAGTATGCGCGTAGCTGCAGGTTCTCCCCCTTTCTCTCCCGGTGTTTCTGCCTTTTCTGCATAAGAGCACTCATGTGGGGGCTTCGCGGGTTGCCTTTGATTCTGGTTTCCTTCTCTGATAGTAAATAGGCCTCCGATACCCAGCAACACCGAGGTACTTCGTATGTACCATGCATGCAAGTCTTGCACATTGCTTTAAATGCGCAGGTTGTAAGACACCTCACTGAAAGATTAACTCCAACCATGGAAGTGCATGGTTTAGACATTGAAATAAGCCTTGTATTACCATGCCCCTTGCGGAACCTCTTGTTAGCATACATCATTAAAGGCTCTCACGGCCTCAACAAAGTATTGATATCAAGTAGAATGGTATGAATGTCGAGTAAGACATTCACGGCTTTATTCCTATGACCATCCCTTCACTCCACTGAGAACATCCGGTTTCTGCTCACTCCCTTTGCTTCAGCCGGACATTATCAACAAGATTATTGCGGATCATATTGATATATGTCCTCAGCCATGATTGGTTCACTGGCACCGAATGACATCCATACGCTGCGAGTCCACTGAATATCATGGCGGGCTTGCTGAAAATCGCATTCGACAGGAGATCAGCTCTACTGAGCTTGTCCTCAGCAGCTTTGACCATCTGCTTATACTCTTGAAAGCTTGTCCCAGAGGAAGAAGATCGTTGAGACCTTTCAGAATCGGCTAATCCTGGGGGAGGGCCGATGTCGAGATAAGCCATGAATGGAAGCTGGGCTGCTACTTCAATGGGAGCCGCCATAATGCCATCAAAATCAATCACCGCGAGAACTTCAAACTTGTCATTCACAAGAATGTTGTGTGGCCCAAAGTCACAATTGGTCAGGTAGAACGGCCCGTTTCTCCTGCTAGGGTCTTCCGAAAGATGCAAAGCATAATTGAAGAGGGCCGGGTTGATAAACGAGTCCTTTTTGGCTAATTCCTGATCCGTAAGGGCGGCTGCTTCCATGCAATGCTTCGTGTAATCCCAATAATAATCCGTCGTTGAACTCCACGGCCCTTTTCCGGTTTCCTGGTCAGGTCCAATATAAAACTCGTCGGTCTTTTCGTCAAGGTACAGGCTTCCGATCTTATCAAACTGAAATGACGAAAGCTCGACTTGGATCTTTGCCATTTGTTCTGAGAGATGCTTGTCCTGTGAAGCATCACCGAAGCGAGGTGTGCACCCTTTGGCAATGCGTAGGTCATGGGCTGAACTGCCATGGATATACTCCATCAGCATGTAGGGAGCCCCTACTTCATTATCCGGATTGATATCATAATAATATAATGCCGGCACCGGAATCGAGGTTTTCTTCCTGCTCATGTTAGTATAAAAGCGCATCATCGAGGGGACCCGGCAAGAGCTCATTTCTCACTTGAAGAACTTCATCGCGGCAATTTCGATGCTCATGACCTGTCCTGGTGGTAATAGCTCCCTCTTACCCAGCACGCCTCCCAGCGACGGCATCCTCACCCTAACAACCCAACTTACCCCATCTTCAAAATTAATTCTTTTAACTAGATTAAATATTCCCATGGAATATCTGCGCAGCAACTTGCAGTTGGTCCCGTTCCTCAGAGCTTTGGCGATGGAGAGAATGGCGGTCCACTTGACCTTAGTGTTGAAGTCAATAGCTCGCTTGTAAAGAAAGTGGCTCACATCGCCATCGGGATTGAGAGATTCGCCTGGGGACGGCTTGTATTCGTCGGCGCTGGTCCAGGCATCGCTACCAATCCGGTATCCCGGTTCACTGGAGTGGGCGCGCCGGGGTGTCTTTTCTGGTGTCCCAATGGATTCTGGCTTGTCACTCATAGGCCGGCCTGGGGGTTTCTGGTCTGGCATAGTGTTGGATGTCGAACCAGGACAGATGTTTCAAGAGATTGCTTTGAGGTTTCTGATGTCAGAAAAGAGCCCAGGACGACTTAACCTCGCAGAGTGTTGCTGTGGCTTTGGCTTTCAGCAGGCTGAAAGAAAGTGAGTGCAATAAGAATAGTAGTATCAACACTATTCTTTCCTTGCGCTCTGGATGGGCTTTCCCGTCGAAAGAAAGGAAAGCTGGCTGTGAGTGCAAGAGAAAGGCAGTCAACCACGACTCATCAAGCATTGTTTTTCGTCATCATTGCGTGGTGATTTCTGACACTGGCTAGTACTAATACAACCTGAATCACAACCAAGTCAAAATGTTCCCAGGCCAAATAATGTTGAATGGTTTGACAGCACAGCTCAGAGATTATCTCAGTTGATAGTACCCGCCAGAGAGTTGGAAAAAAGGACGTGGTCTGGAAGAGCGGTCAACTTCAACTTAAATAAGCCAAATTCACTTTATTCATAGAACACAAGACTCTGGGGCTGAGACACAAGATTTGGTTTTACACCTCACCTTTACTTGCAACTATTGGGTATGTTTATCCTTCATTGATTCTAACTGCGCTTCATCTCTTAACCCATATGTCCTACCAATCGAGGCCCACACAACCAATAATCGTGACATACTGGCCTTCTGTCAATAACATGGAGACAATGTGGCAACGAGAAACCCAATAATTGTCTACTATGCCATATTCTTGCCCTTCTTTTGGCGGCCTCTCCACTTTCCATGTTGCTTCACCGCGAGTCTCAGAGTTCCAACACGCCAAATGAAACAAGCCTCACATTTCTTCTGGGCCGTCATCAAGACCAAACCCAGGATCTTCCTTTGAGAAGGAACTGCCAAATAGACAGGCTGGTCTTCACAATAGCATGTAGATATCTTCGCCAGACTGGCTGAAACTGAAGGGCTAACTCAGAGCCTAGCAAGCCTCTTCGAACTAGTGCTTCGCAGGTCTTTTTCTCCTTTGCCGAGTCAATGACAATGTATTCTGGATCATCCAAGACAATATGCTTTGTCTTACGCTTGACATCATATGCTAGTAGGGCCATTGTAGGATAGACATTGTGCCAACAGGCGGAGATGAGGCCATCAAAAACTTCATGGCGATGGAGCTCTGGAAACTCCAGCTCCCAGAATCGTCGATCCCATTCTTCTGGACTAAGGTCAACATCGTCATAAGGCTCGCAGCCATACACCATGAAGTACAGAAGGGTCCCAACTGCAAATTGTTCTGTTCTGGCAGAACAGAGGCCATATGTGTCTTTCAATGGCCCGGCAAGTATTGGTCTCGCGCGTGGGGGCAAGACACCTTCAAGAAACTGGCCGATGGTGGTGGCACGACCAAAATCAGTCAACTTCAAGTTGAAGTTCTCGTCGAGAAGGCAGTTGCTTGAATGGAGGTCATTGTGACAAAAGCCCATTTTCTCCACATATTCAAGGGCAGATGTGAGTTGTTGTATCCACCGAGCAATGAGAGCAGGATCCTCGTATTCTTTCACCCTGACAAGACGTCCCTGAAAACCATTGGACCCAATTTCTCGCTCCTGGCGTTCATAGTAGCGAGGGGTGAGTGACTTGTGCATGCAGTATGAGAGGAAAATATGGTCAGGAAGTACGAGAAAACATTCAATGATATTCAGACATCGATCTTGACATTCGTGAAGCCGTTTGAAGAAAGCAATCTCCTTGATAAAAGGATGTCCTGCTTTCTCCTCATCAGGGGTTCGGTCACGACGGACTGTTTTCACCACAATGGTTGGAGTAACGTGGTAGATATAAGCATCGAGGCCGCCGCCAACCCAGTTGTGTTTCTCAAGGGTGTCAGTGTAGTGGAAGCCCATGGCAATTGCAACACTGGGGTAATTGCAAATGTAGCCGCGTGGAAGTCTGCTGAGGAGAGACGGAATTACCGCAGAATAGCTCTGGTGGGATGCGGGTTTGCAATTGGGATGGAAGGGAACGACAAGTTTACTGAGGAGGAGGATTATCGGGGTGCAAATAGGGGCTTCTTGGCATTCCCTCCCAAAAGCACACTATCCCTGCCTCATTAGATGAAATTATGTAATCTGCCCCAATATGGAAATACGTTAGGGTTATGCACAGCTAGCCCTAGTCACATGACTTGTTGGCGCTTCTTTGTTTAATTGGCTCTCGATATTCCTTTCCTCGGCTCGGCACGATATCCAGAGAGCCTATTCGCCTCTCTCCAAGCAGCCAAGCGAGCATGGATGATGAGGTAGTGCTGGCAACGTTGTTATTTCTGCCTCTCATTTATGCTTTCAAGACGAGAGGGCGGGTGTGCCCGTTGAGAGCACCATGCACGCACGGCGCTGTTGTCGAGGACTGATTGGGCTTTCGGACACCATGTTGGGTGCCAATTCCGACATCCTTGATAGAATGTACTTCATCATATAGTGTGGCCCGATTGGCTTTGCGAGGTTGCGGTGAGCCACCTCGTTTAACATGTATACTACTACTCCGTACCCCTCATTTAATTTGGATTGAGAAGCTGATTCTGTCAAGAGAAATTACCAAGGTCGAAAGAAGCCAAAGAGTCTACAGAAGATGCAGAAGCATCATATGCCATTACTTACGCTCGGACAATATTTACGGCCTACACAGCCATTCTAAAGTCATGGCATTCCCTGTCATAGACACCAGCTATCTTGAGGGCATCAAAAACTCCAGGTTGTTACGTTTTGATTGTCTGAATTGATTTGAACCACACGCAAACCCTATAACTAACGGTTATCTGGAATGGAGTGCCATATTTGTGTATCAGAGAAGTTAAGCAGGTCTTTAACCAGTCAATCGAAGCAAAGAGCAATTGCAGCAAACAGGCCAGATACACTGAACTTTGAAGGCGGGTGGGCCTCCAGTAGGGTAGGGTAACCTAATCCTAGAGTTAGATCAGGACAGCTCACGGCTTCGTTCCCTGCTCGCAGCCTTCAGTCTTTCCTTAGAACTCCATGTTTACGCTGACAGAGTAATTATCTATTGAATCCATTAACTACGAGTCTTTCTCTGCCGATGCGGGAGTCCCTCGACTTCAACATGGGTGACTTCACCGTAATTCCAGATGGGCTACTGGACAGTCGTCCCTCCATTGAATGCTCCAAAGTGGACTCATGCACCTTTGACAATCTCTCGTCGGCCACCCGTATCCGCTACTCAGACCTCAAAAACGTCAGACTCTACTCCGAGAACGGCGCAACTACTCGCATCGAAAAAAGCTGTCTATCCGGCTGCGCCGTTTCGGGCAGCTACATCGACCGATCCCGACTGCGAGATACACGAGTGTCGAGCGTGAAGAGTATGACGCGCTGCAAGGCGTCGAAAACCGATTTCGTTGGCGTCGGGCGTATAGACAGCTCTACTTTTCAAGATGCTAGCGTGGACTGTAAAAATAGTATTCTGGCAAGGAGCGAAGTGAAGCAGTGTAAACTTAAGGGGAACAGCCGTGTAGAGGAGAGCGTTTTGCACAGTGTGGTTTTATGGGATACCGAGGTGGAAAGGGCCAAGCTGAGGGATTGCGATGTGAAAGATTGTAAGATATACAAGAGCAAATTCTCAGGGATGGTTCTTAGGCATGGCATCTGGCATGAAGGGCGTCTGGTTGGACGCACGAGCAGACAACACAAACCGGTTGCAATGTCTAGGGAAGAATGGACGGCCCATCTGAAAAGGGAGAGGGAGGAGTCTGCCCGCCAAATTGCGGTAAGCCTAACCCCGGGAAACCAGGTCGGTGTCGCTAATCATGAATCAAGACAGTTCTATCAGCCGTATTGGCGCTTGTACCGGAGTCAAGTGTACATATTCAAGGACAAGAGCCAACTCCACATGAACCACCATCGTACACATCGCTTTATCATCCAGACAAGGAGGACGATATCCAGATGAGAACCGAAAGAGAGTTCACTCCCCCTTCCCCGACCTCAGACGGCTATTCTGAGCTGACCGAACTCGAGGACGAGGACGATGACGATCAAAGTTTCCAGCCTTCAAATTCAGAAAAGGAGGCGCCGCCTCCGCCGTACCAACCGTGATCAGTTCTATCGTATTCCTTCTTCTGACGCTGCTAATGACACTTCTTTCCCACGGTTTGCACATACTTTCCGACGGGTCGCTCGTGTTTGAACCGGGCACCATTCCACTCTTCTCTCAATTGCTCTCTTCCTTCTTCTTCTCTCATTCCTCATGGTGTCTTTGTATCTCTGGCATTAATTTCTCAAGCCTTGCGAGACTCTCTTTCCTCCAGACCTTTTCACGGTCATAAAATTCTCCAAAAACCTTCCCTTCCCATTTACTGGACGATAGGTCCAGCCAACTCATCTTTGATGACGTGTAAATATGCACATCTGGCTCAACATTATCCTTTTTGTCCAATGTCCCCACACGCACGAAAGACCCAACCTCCCCCATCCCACCGTAGTGACTCCATAGGGCAATGTAGCATTTCGGGCAGCGCGCGATCGTTTGGCCAAATCCGCTCGGGGACGGAACATCGACAAGGACAGGCTTTGTAGGTGTGAGGAGCGTCAGGTGACTGGACTCTATCACGGCATTGAGAACGAATGCGGTACCGGTTTGTCGCTGACAGCCTATAATTGGAATCATTGTTATGTTGTGTGCTCTCTATAAGGTCAAAGGGGGGGGTCAGAGATGGGTCTCTTTACAGGTGCAGTGGCAGCAATGCACGATAAGCGGAGAGATTTCCATGCGGTATCTGATGGTGCCACAGTCACAACCTCCTTCAAGAGGATACGCGGGCTGTGGGGTAGCCATAGAGATTCTAGATTGCGGGTTGCGGTAATTGAATGTAGAGATAGAGCCAGAAGCTATCTAGCTCTGTACCAAAGTAGGTCTGGTATGTAGTTTCATCCAGAAGAATATCAACTGAGGGTCAAGTGGCAGCTTTTATATCAACAGTTCGGCCAGCTGGGGTATCTCGCCCGACTTTGACGATGTTCCGTGGAGCCACTTCGTCACAAATCAAAGGTAGCTCTCATTCACACAGCAAAGCTAATGTAAGGCGGAGTCATAATTGCGCCGATCGGCTTGAAGCGAACCGACCTTTGAAGTTTGAATACGGGACGGGCTCGGATTTTGGCGGAGTGCCAACCTCCAAATATTAGGCATCAATCTGCTGATTACAAACCAGAATCACGATTGGCTTGTGCTAGTAAGAGCTCCACCAGCGGGCTTTGAGATTGAAAATCTCAATCTGGGGTGAATGTGGCATTCACTCGTGGGATGAAGAAGGGAAGACAAGATGTGGTTGATTGAAGGTCAGAGGAGCAACTACCTGCCTGGCTCTCCCGGACTACCGTACAGTTGCGTTTCTGCACTCTTGGTCTCTATCCCTGCCAGCAATTGCTTATTAATTTCTCCACACTCTCACGTGCCTTCTTGGCAAAGGCAAACAGGCCGCCCGGGTGTTTCCTTCCCGTGCCGTCCGGTCCTTCGTCGAACACTTCCACCGACAGCCACCCGCGGAAGCCCGTCTTCAGCACCGCCCGCGTCACGTCCTCCACCGGCAGATATCCGCCGTCGTACGGCAACGGCCGGTACGCATGGCTCCACCGCGCGCGAGGCCTCATCCCTTCCACTTCGCCCGTTTCAAACGGTTTCGTGGGCCGATATGCATCCGAGATCTGTAGAAGATAGATCTTCTCCTTGGGGACCGTCTTGGAGAGCTCTTCCAATGTCTCGCTCCAACTCTCATCGACGTCTTCCATCTGCGCCACTGTAGTCTCGGTCTCGGTGCAGCCGGAGATGCTGCATGGATTCGCCCATTCGCTTCCCGCAATCTGGAACGTGTCGAGACAGAGACCAATGTTCGCCCGATCCACCTGCTGCACGATCTGCCATGCTTCTTTCCAGGTTTTGGCGTGGGTAGACCAGCACCAGTTCTCATAGGCCACTTTCATGCCCTTTCCTTGGAGAAAGTCACACAACTCGCGGAGATCTTGGACAATATCTTCGTGGTCCGTAGAGATCTTGTCTTCTGGCGTGTCCGTCGAACCGACCTAGTGGCAGTCGAGTCAGGCTATTGCTCCAGGATAGTATATACCATGAGAACGCGCTTACTTGCAACATATCCGTCCCACAGGCTTGCATAATCTTCACCCAGCCCTCTACCCTTTTCCACGCCTCCTCCCGTTCTCTTGACCCTTTCTTCCATCCTTCGAAATTGCTAAACGGCTGCAGCATCATTATCTTCAGCCCATGTGCCTCACACAGGTTCTTCACCTCCGTGGCGGCCTTGCACAGCTCGTCATAATCTCCTTCTTTAACATCATGTTTCAGAGACTGCGATGCAAATTCCTTGAGATCTGGAAATGAAAGCTCGACTGCAGAAAACCCTGCCGACGCAATTGCTTCCAGCCGCCGGTGTAAGCTATCGTTCTTGGGGTGGCCAATGGAGCAGGTTGCAAATGCCAGTGGGATGCCGTGGGTTGATGTCGCCGATGAAGACGCCATTCCGACTGCGTGTGGCTTCTTTATCAACAAAGGCAAGGCTCGTGCTCGATATCCGCTCCCTGCTGCAAGACGGTAGCTATATGGGGTAGTTCTAGTATACCGCCCGACACAAAGTCGTATAGGAAAGGAACTGATCGCTCTTCTACTCATTGACAAAGCTAGCCGCGCAAGACATCATGTTAGAAGCCTCATTCAATCCCCTGACCATGCACAGCTGCACCGAGTCGTGCTGGATGTTTTCTCTTCTGCATTACCCTGGAAATCTAGAATGTTGGCACCCATGTCGTCATAGGCGGCCCAAGCTCCTTGCCTCAATATCTGACTTTCAACCTCAACGGCATGGCGGTGCGTTAGGTTGGATCGCTATGCCACAGGAGCCGTTATTCAAAGCCAGGATCAAATCTTGGTCGAAAAACACTATTCTCCGGAATGCATCTATATCTAGCCAACTACTCCCCACGAACAAACGAACCGATGTATTCATCCCAATACCAATAATCGAAGGTCAAGTAATAACTATCGCAGAATTTGTTAAGCAAGCCTGAATCATGCCTGACCAACCCTTCAAGCGCATCGGCATTGTCGGTGCTGGCAACATGGGCACCATGATGGCCTTTGGTTTCTCCGAACATGGAATCGATGTATCTCTCTGGGACGCAAAAACCTCGAACGTCGATGAAGCCATAGAGATGACAAAGCAAGAGGACCCCAAACGCCTAAAGGGAAAAATTGATGGCTTTCACGACATACACGAGTTCACATCCAGTGTGCAACAGACACCTGGAGGAAATAGATTCTTTATATTCAGTATCACCCATGGCTGGCCAGCGGATTCTGTGCTGAGTAAGATGAAAGATGACCTGAAGCAGGGCGACATTATCATTGATGGTGGCAATGAGAATTATCGGAATACGGAACGGAGACAAAAAGAACTTGAGCCCAAAGGAGTGAGCTGGGTCGGCTCAGGTGTGTCTGGAGGGTATCAATCTGCCCGACGCGGCCCGAGTCTGTCGCTCGGAGGTGACCCTAAAGCGATCGACAAGATCCTCCCACTACTACAGATGTTCGCTGCCAAAGACAGGAGGTCGGGCGAGCCGTGCGTTGGCAATATGGGGCCTGGAGGGGCTGGCCATTATGTGAAGATGGTGCATAATGGGATTGAAAATGGGATGCTGGCGACAATATGTGAAGCGTGGGGTGTTCTCCTTCACGGCCTAGGAAAGTCGTATGATGAAATCGGAAAGATATTTGAGAAATGGAATGCTGAAGGAGAACTGAAAAATACATACCTTGTTCAGATCGGCTCCGAAATATGTCAGAGGAAGAAAACCCCACATGGGGACCAGAAAGGTGAAGCGGCAAGCAGCGAAGGTGGCCATGTCCTTGATGATGTCCTTGACAAGGTAGTCCAGGACGATGATGATACCGAAGGAACTTTGTACTGGACAGTGATGGAAGCAGCGGACCGACATGTATCGGCACCGACTATAGCAACCGGCCAATATCTGAGGGTTGCCAGTGGGAATCGAGGTCAGCGACTGCGTGTGGCAGAAAAGTTGAAAATACCCGCTCCCGCCAAAATTCAAGGTATAGAGGACGAATCGGCTTTCATTGAACAATTACGTCGAGCCGTTTATGTTTCGTTTCTCTGCTCATTTTGCCAGGGCCTTGAATTGATTGCACGCGGGTCAAGGGACGAGAAGTGGAATATCAACCTGGGAGAGTGCATGAAGATCTGGCGGGCCGGGTGCATTATCCAAGCCGAGTATATCTCCGACCTCTTGATGCCAGCGGTGACATCCGAGGCTCGAATAATGAATATCAAGTTGATCGACGAGGTTGCGTCGGATTTGCACAAGCACTACGATTCCCTCAAGCGGGTCGTGCTCAAAGCGATGGAAGGCGATTCCTACGTTCCGTCCCTCTCTGCAAGCTTGGAATATCTCAAGTATGAGTCTGGGAAGATGCTTCCGACGCAGTTCATGGAGGCCGAGCTGGACTTCTTCGGTGCGCATAATTATGATCGTCCTGGAGTGAAGGGCGAAGACCCAGGAAAGGTGGCCAAAGGCTCACACCATTACGAGTGGAGGCCTGCCTAGAATCGAAGTACAGTAGCTCTGGGAAGTGTTAGCATTTGATGGTCAATTGTGTGAAATCTCTCCCTCTACTATACATCTGTACCATACTTTACATAGTGTGTAACCATACAATTTCGCACCAATGAGCTGATGAATGATGAACGAAGCCTTCATGGGAACAAGATAAATTGAGAGTGGCGGAGAGATTGTTGCTAGAGAGAAGGCTGGTCCTTGGGAGTACCGGCGCCATAACTTAGCGGATTTGCGGACGTTTTGAGTTGAAGCCATACTGACCCTTCCATCAATGGTGTTTTCAATGCAGCTATATTATTCCATTGTGTACAGCGGTGGATGGAATTAATCCAACTGATTTTACGTTATCCGCTAGTTATCAAGTTAACGCAAAGATTACATGGCGGGGAGCGGGAGTATCATCACTGCCACATCAAGGTATGTACATACACCTTCCAAGGTGTGAACACACTGCAATTATATGGAGAGCGATGAATTTTACTGATACGAAATTCCAACGCTCCTCGATTGTATCAACGACAGGAATGGAGAGGAGGCGGCGGCATTCATGCACTCGAACGCCCATTGGAGTAACACCAAGAGTTAAGGACTGCCAAGGGCGCAACTCGCCGTTGTTGAGCAAAGACGTTGAAGCGCTTATCCAGGACGAAAGCACAAGCCACAGAACATCCTCGTGTTCTCAAGACCGGAGAAGCAACTGTCACCATGAGAATGCTTCGTGGCCTATTTGGATCTTCCAAGAAGGCTGTCCATGTGTGTAAACGCAATAGTGCAGCCTGGAGTGCTTGCAGAAGTTCTCATAACGAAGCTACTGGCTTTGACAGAACAGGCATTGATGAGTCCTTGTTCTGCTACACATCTGGCCGCTGGCTGTATGATGAGGAACTGCAGCTCAAGCGTCGATATGTCAAGTTTAATGCTGATGGCTTGCGGGAACGTGCTAGCCAAGTCATGGGTGCTCAATGCTGTCGGATAACCAAGCTGCCTGAAGGACACTATAACAAGGTCTTTTCCTTGCAAATGGAGAATGGCAAGGAGATTCTTGCAAGGATTCCAAATCCCAATGCAGGCTCTTCCTATCATGTTGTTGCTAGCGAAGTAGCCACGCTCGACTTTGTGCGTGAAATCTTGCTTGTCATCATCTTCTCGTTCTTTGCTTGTCTTTCTATCTGCTAATATGATCATAGCTCCGCAATGTCCTTAACATCCCAGTACCTGAAGTTGTTGCTTGGAGCTCGAGCTCGGGTTCATCTCCATCACACCCCAACCCTGTGGGTGTCGAATATATCCTAATGGAGAGGATAAAAGGCCGCCAACTCAGTACGGCTTGGCGCGCCATGTCTGAAGCTCAACGCTTCAAGCTTGTGAAGAATGTCGTAGCCATCGAGAGTAAGCTAGTCGGCATTGATTTCCTAAGCTATGGCAGTCTCTACTATAGAGACATATACCCTGATGGTTTGTCCATTGCCGAGACCGCGTTTTCTTCGAATGACCTCACGGCGGATATAATTGAAAAATTCGTTTTCGGTCCATCAACAGACAGAATGTTCTGGGTAGATGGAAAGAAAGAACTAGAGCTGGATCAGGGTCCATGTAAGGCTATCTGCACATGCTTTTGTATTTGCTTTTCATATACACTGACCGGTACTATGATTCCCAGGGACGACTGCAGCAGAGTACATTTCAGCGATAGCTAAGCGTGAAATTACGTGTATTCGAAACTCCAAGCAAGCCGAATCTAAATTTAACTCTCAAAACTTTGGAAAACGGGCCACAGCGCGTGAAGCCCATGTTAGGCTTCTCGAACAATTTCTCACAGTTCTCCCGCACATTCTTCCGCGCAAGGAATTCTGCCGTCCTGTCATGTTGCATCATGATCTCCATGCAGATAACATTTTTGTTGAAGACTCTGATCCGACCAAAATCTCGGGGATAATTGACTGGCAAGGGGTCACTGCTCGCCCGCTCTTCATGCAAGCCAGGTTTCCCTCTGTCTTTAACTGTGACGACCCATATCCATGGGGTGCAGTTCAACCTGAACTTCCCGACGATTTTGATTCTTTTTCGGAGCAAGAAAAGGCAGAGATCATGGAACAACACGATAGAGTCAGATTAAAGAAATTCTACGAGCTGGCGACGCGCAAGTTCAACCCGGATATCACCAGGGCCATGGATGCAATGAGAAATGATGATGACCCAACCACCTTTATCTTTTTTCTTGTCGGGCAGACCTCTGTGGACGGACCGATACCGCTTCGGGAATTGCTCATCCAGATATATGAGAAGTGGGACCTGATTTCTGCAAAATACGGTCTGACTGTGCCGTGCCCGATTGACTTTACCGAGGAAGAAATATCAACACACCGTAAAGTATCAGAAGAATGGGCACAGGTGTTTAATG
This sequence comes from Chrysosporium queenslandicum, assembly GCA_001430955.1. NCBI lineage: Eukaryota > Fungi > Ascomycota > Eurotiomycetes > Onygenales > Onygenaceae > Chrysosporium > Chrysosporium queenslandicum. The sequence goes on along the minus strand of LJPI01000981.1, from coordinate 311,575 downwards.
AGATGAATAACCTTTTGATGGAAATGGCAGGGAAGGATGGATGGGTATCACATAATGAGTTTGAAGAGGCCTCACGCAGGTTTAATGAGCATAGAGAAGCTCTAGAGGAGCTGCAAAAGCGCCTCGGCGAAATATAGGGTGTTCAACACAGAAGAAACAGTCATCCTGTATAGTATCGTTTGAATACAACAATCTTCCTATGTTGGACTGGAGCATGGATTGAATCTATTGATTGGTCGTGCAGCAGACTAAGACTTCAGAGTGGCGCCGGGACTCCGGGTCCTCTGGGGGATGGGATAGGGCTTGGTCCACCACTAGGCGGAACAGGTGGGGAGCGGGACCACCCCTAGGCGGGACCGACAGGGACTAGTTCCTAAGATCTGAGGGCGGACGGGACCAATTTGGGGCCGGGAATCCCGGTCCCGGGAAGCTAAAATGATTGAATTGGGTACAGTAGATTCTAAGAATCCTACGGAGTACAAGCTTGTTCATAAATTCTTGTTCCCTGGGAATCCTAGGAATTAAGGACACAACTACTTCCTTTCTGTACTGGGGCTGTCATAGGCTGTATGGTGTGATAATATTAGAACCGTTCATACTAGTTCATTGACAAAAGTTCAGACACCTAGTTAAAAAGCGCAACCCACAGAGCATGTCCAGCCGATGCTCTCCAGCCCAAATCCAACCCAAACCTTAGCCTGCTATGCGTACCATAAAGCTCATTTGTCCGTGCAATCTACTTCTTTCCATTCATTTCCTCGTTATTCTCCTTGAGAACGTCCGCTATGACCTCCGCGGCCAGCCCGAGAGCGGGGCCGCCGTTGAACTTCCCGTCGGTCCGACCGAATCGTTTAAACAGGTCATATGTTGCGGCAGCGTTTTCCAGTGTGAATATAGTGGCAGCCAGGCCAATCTGATCCTCGCCCTCCGTTTGCAAGACGAGGTCTTCTCTCAGATTGTCCTCTATCGCCCGATGCAAACGCTGCATGATCTGAGTGCATGCCCGTGCCAGTTCGATATAGTCGATGGTCAGCTCCTCGACCATGGCTGGAACGTGCTGTTGAAGCTGCCGCATGAACTGAAGAGGCGTGAGTTGCTGGTTAGACTTGCACACTTTAGTAGTTTTTGATTTGGAGGCCAGCATTCGTTCTCTCCGTTGAAACTCCTCCTGCAGACTACAGAACATCTGCTCTTTGTCCTTGCCGTCTCCCACCAAGTGGCGAAATGTATTCGCTGCTGGAGCCTGGAATTTCCAGGCTTTCTTCTTCCAATAATTGTTGCTCCCCACGCTCGTCTTACCCATGCGGAACAGATACCTTGACAGCATGGCGTCAGGGGTTGTGGGAAATTCACCCGCGAACAGAGGGCCAATTTGGGCCTCGACCACCTTTTCCATGTCCGGCCATTTGATATTGTACTCTTCAAGCAATCCCGTCTGGCTCAAAGCGTTGAAGAGATGCGCGGTCGGGTAAAGGTAAAGGTACTCGTTCGAGAGCTCAATACCCGCATCTGCCATCAACACTGCGATTTTGAGCAAGAAATACCCGACATAGAGAGGGTTGCCATTGAAAATGAAGTCATAATCCTTGTTCGGTTTGATGAAAGCTAGGTCGAGCTTCTGCATATTTTCTCTTGCTTTTTCGCCGCCTGGGTGAGGGAATGATTCGATGTCCTTTGCAAACTGATCAAACTGAGCATATTCGTGTTGGTCATTCTCAATCCGATACTTCTCGAATTCCAGCATGTTTCGTTTCAGATAACCATTCACAGAATTTATACAGCTGGACTCCACCAGAAAAAATAACCGACATATTCCTGGACTCACTTCTATTGGCCACTCGATCCCGCTATTCGCGCCTCCGCGCCGAGGCTTATACCTGAATTTTTGATGGACCCGGCGCCCCTCAGCACGGAGGATTGCGGTGCCTTGGAAATTTTCTCCGCAGATATCCTTTATATCTAAGAATATCCTTGACAAAAATACACCCCCCAGGGACACCACTCCCTCTCTCCAGACGCGGCGTAGGTTGGCATTTAACGCGTCGTTGAATAGAGCATGGAAGCACTCGTTCACGCGAGGTCCAGTATTCATAAATTGATGAAGCTCTTCCCACTTTCTGGGATTGTCCATTTTGTCTTGGAGAATCATGTCCAAACAAAGCTGAGAGAGAAGTCTGTCTTCTTCTTCAGCCTTGCGCAGCTGCGCCGGATCCGGTAACACCTCTGGAGCAGGAATAAATTTCCAGCTCAGCGGGTAGATAGGAAGAGGCCACCGAACCTTTGTTATCTGATTCCCAATTGTAGCGAATTTCAACAATATTTGAGCAGTATGTAGATAAATGAAATCGTCAAAGGGGGTAAATTCACGTGGTGTGAATGATTTTTGAAACAATGGTCTCCCGTCAGCTGGAGCCGAAGTTCGAAACAAAAGGGTGTTTATAAGCGCTTCGTAACTTCTGTCGGTGAAGAAATCTGGATAGGCGCTGTATATCTCCCTTTCAGCCCGATCTACAAGCTCTATGGACGCTTGTGTCATAATCGTGGCTGAAATAAGATCCAATTCTTGCGCCTTGTATCTTGTCCATATTTTGGTCACTTCGCTCTGGATGCCGTGCAGATCTTCGAAAAGGCAGAAAATAGAAAAGCAAACATCCCAAGTGGACTCAACTTCGAGTTCGTAGATGGTGGCGTCCTCTTTTCCATTCTTGTTTGCCCCACTGGCAGTCCTATTAGCATTTGAAGTTGCGTCTAGGGTGACATCCGAGGTCACGGAATCGAAACTATCATCTGTGTCTTCAACCTCAAGTGGTGCGAATCGATTACTAGAGCAACCATTAGTCACGGACGATTCCTGCCGAGCTCCCCTTCCAAGTATCAACGTGACTCCACTTACTTTACCTCAGAACGGTTTTCAACTGATGGATTCGAGTGGATGGAAGCTGCGTCTGAATCCTTGTTATGCTCCTCGGGCCTCTTTAGAGCATCAAATGCTTTCTGAAGGACGTCGATGAAGAAGGCATGGCCATCCAGGGCAGTCGTATCCTTTATACCCCTTTTCTCGAACCACGCTGCGCACCGCCTACGTGCTGCGATAGCCCGTTGGAGAACTCTTTGAACGCCAAGGGGCATGTGCTTAGACGAGGCTGCCACTACGTCTATCTGGCGTAGGATCTCGTGTGTCGAAACGGTCTGCGTTTCGTTTGGCGTTGGCTCCTCTTTCTTGAGGCTCGCAGCTGCTTTCGCCAGCTTTCTCGCTTTTCCTTTTAACCTGGGCGCCTTGGGGACGCTGGGTTTCTGGGTAGTACATCCTTTGAGGACGGTTCTAATAGCTTTGTAGCCACATGCCTTTGCTGCTGTCGCCAGCCATGTGGTGAAGAGGGTGGTGTCCTCCTTATATCGCCGGTAGCTCCCAGCCAATATTCCAGGTAGCATTTTTGCAGAATTGAAACAGTTTTATGCCTCTAAGAGGCTCCCAGAATGGGGAAGAGAAAGACATTGTGATGGGAGGAGATGGGCAGCATATATACCTGGGCAGTGCATATGCTAGGCCCTGTCGATGGTGCCATTCATGCAGCGCTTTGATGCCTGGAAACACTTGGGCCGCATGTGTTTGGCGTGTTTGCTGCGAAGGCGGGCGGTTAGAGGCCTTGGCATTGGATGACTCAGCCGCCGAAATTAGCAGCATCGCGATTACCCCTCACCATTGGCTTGCGTACCCCGCATTATGTCACTGGCTGCGGGGAGCTCTGTATTAGACTGTACGGTACGTGAGTAACAGAGCCACTCCGTCGTACTCAATGCCCAGTAACTGGATTACTACATAGGATACCCTGATACAGCCATGGGAGATATGTACAGTATGTACCCGTGTGTAAAGATACCTCCAGCCTCCCAAGGCCCCTCAATTGCCTTCAAATTCTCCTTGAATTGCTGCTTCAGTACTATCTTGACAGAGGCAAATACTACTCTCGATGAAAAACGCCTCGACAACAGAAAGCCGGTGCAACTTAGATACTAGCAGTGATATATAGCTCGCAAGCATGTCAACTCTCGCAACTTTGGATGTAGGTCCATTCCATTGAGCTGTCTTTTGCCTGGCACCCGCATTGACTCTCTACAGACCAGCCAACATCCCTATCTCCCTCAGTCCTCCGCCCTTCTCTTCGACGCGAAAGCCAAAGCAAACCTCACATTTGAGGATATTGCCCAGCACATTGGCCGCAATGAAGTAGCTACGGCAGCAATCTTCTATGGACAAGCCAAAGCATCCAAGGAAGACATTATCAAACTCGCGGAACTCCTTCGCCTGCCTGCCACCGCACTAGAAATGCAAATGGGTGGCTTTCCAGACCGAGGGCGTTCGGTCGAGATGCCGCCGCGGGAGCCGTTGATCTACAGGCTATATGAGATTGTGCAGAACTATGGATATGCCTACAAGGCCGTGTTGAATGAGAAGTTTGGTGATGGGATTATGAGTGCTATTTCATTCTCAACTAAGGTAGAAAAGGAAACTGATGATGACGGGAATAATTGGGCTGTCATCACAATGAGAGGGAAGTGGTGAGTAGCATATCTTCTCTGTGGTGGCGGCTGTTGGATGCTGACTATCTATCAGGCTCCCGTATTCCAGGTTCTAAGACCGTGGAGGTGATATTCTGGTATGATGTGGTTGGTCATCATATTTGGTTATTCCATCATCTTTATTCTTGTCTACCAGAAGGAAGAACTGGAAGATGTGAATTAAGAGCCTTCATAGGGTTATGGGCTGCAGCTTCTGCAAACTCCTGCTGGCCCTGTTACTGTCATGAAGGCCAATGGATAGTTAACAGTCTGGCCGATGCGATAATACACTTTTATGTTTACATCTTTGACTTTAGAACAATCGAGAATACCCTTCAGTAGTGCAGATGAGCTTTGTTCTTGTAGACACACAGTTGGCTGTTACCCAAGTGACTTTGATCGAATGTTGTTGAGACCCAACAACAAACCATCCCTTTTACCCCTTTCGTCCGCGTCAAAAGTTCACTTGAACATCCGGATTTCTAACCACTACACACAACACTCCTTTCCTTCTACCTCCTCTCTTTCCTTTCTATACTGAATTGATATTCTAAATCTTCTGCCTCTGGAAGATTTGTTTTCTTTCCATAACATCTCCTCTCTCTTCAACACCTTCACCATGGAAGATCCTGGCAACCAGGTCGCCCTCCGAGTTCACTGCACTTTCAAGGGGTGCCGGCGAATTTTCGCTTCGGAAAAGGAGCTGATCAAGCATAAAAAGTACACGGCTGAGCATGACTACTGTGCCAGATGTGATGAGGACTTTGAAGATGAGGAGAGTCTGTTCATCCACAAGCTCGAAAGCAGCAAACATATCGCATGTCCTATCTGCGGAGACGACTTCAAAAGTGAAGGAGGGGTTGAAATTCATTTGCGCCAGGTAAGGTGGTCTCCGTTGACGGTCGCTGAGCTGCAGAATACTTTGAGAGATGTTGAATTCTCAATGCCGGGTCTAACTCGCTGACCACGTCTGTAATAGATCCATCGTGCAGATCAGAACATCGTCTGCGCTGGTTGCAAGGCCACTTTCAGCCGTGCTCACGGATTGATGTTGCACATCGAACGTAACAACTGCCCAGGCATCACCAAGGACCAGTACCAAGCCCAGCGGGCCCAGAAACGAGCTACAAAGGCAGCCCTCGAAGGAAAAGGCAGAAAGGGCCTTCCGGGTGCGGATCGTGGAGGCCCTGCTTCCGCTGCAGAGAGCGATGGAGGTGTTGAAATCGATATCATGGATCGCTCTGAGTTTCCGGCTCTGAGAAAAGGCAAGGAGAAATTGGCAATCATGCCGGACATAGAAGAAAACTCAAGCATCATCGATGACACGGTCTCTGAGGTTAGCGGATTCGCGCGTAGCATCAAGCAATGGCCAATGGCACAACGCAGGCATGACCCTAACGAGGACCTCATGGCCTTCTCTGAGCTGGGTATCGCGGACAAAGAAGAAAGTGACTCCTTGCTGCCACCTGATGACGACGGAAGCAACACCTGGGGCGAGCTACCCCAAGAGCCGGAAACAAGCGAAAAGAAGATGCCTCAACACTTCGTCCTCTGGGACACCACGCAGTTCTACAATTCGATCCTCGGAGCCTATGTTTGCGCTTGCGACAAGATCTTCAAGACCAGCGATGAAATTTCTGCTCATTTGAACTCTGGTGTCCACCATTGCGGCATTGTCTAGTAAGCTCTCCCCGCCAAAGGATCTCTCTCTCCCATTTCACATTTGTCCTGCCTGAAAAGCATTTTATCTAACCTCAATGATTGTAGCTGCCCTGGGTGTAACCGTCCTTTCAAGTCCACTTCTGCACTCGTCGCCCACATCGAATCGGCCACCTCGCGCTGCGGCATCAGCAACTCAAAGAACCTCAATAGTATAATGGATGATGTCTCTGGTGGAGTTATCGAGGCGGGTGGCTCCCTCGCGGACGGAACAGCCAAATTCGTTGCCGCTCCCAAGCAGGAAATTAAGCGCATTGACCCGAACAAGATCACATGGTGAGAGATAGGGGGCAATCGTTAAAAAAAACACATTGATGGGAAAGCCCGGGAACCTTAGTGATACTTTCATATCTTGGACCGCAGCAACAGTTTGACTTTGGTCTGCGTGATTGACTTTCCAGTAATTGCTATCAATGGGTTAGGCAAAGAAAGGGCAGAAGGGAAAAACGGTGTGATTTAGGTGGTTAGATTGAAAATTGAAATACACACAGGGATCTCGGTAGTTTCTCCTGGCAAGGTCTCATCCTCATTGTTTAATAAGATATCAAATCGGCGTCATGCACCTATATGTATCGTACGACAAACCCATTGAGGGGCTTGTAGGGCCATCAGCGAATTAGCTACCGGATAGCCCAGTCGAGGAGATGTCTCCCATTTGGCTGTCATATGTGGAGCGCGGTATTTCGAATTAAACGGTGAATGACTGCCGTGGTTCGTCGGAAGTATGGTTGGTTGCGTAAGTAGATTGCTGGCCTGGTGATGCAGATACTCGAATCGATCAAGTCCTGCAGGCTGTTTCTGTCGTGGCGGTACGCTTTCTGGGCCGCAGCACCTGATATATGGGCATGGGGTGCGACTGTCGAGCTTGCTTCGCTCGAGACACAGGTTAGGGACACAGGGTCTCCGCCGGTACATTGAAAGGCACCCACCACAAACGTTTCCAGACAAAAAGGGAGTCGTGGGGGTTGTAATGCGGTTCCTTAATCAACCTCACGGCTTTTCATTCTTCCCGGCTGCATGCTCCTCCCCACCCTCCGCCTTCTTCATCCCAATAGCGTCACGAATGTGATCCATGATCAAATCGCCATAGCCCTTCCCTTCCTCCAACGCCTTCCTTTCCTCCTCCATTCGCCTCTCCTTCCATCCCTCCGTCTCTCCGCCCATCCATATCTTCTTCCCCAATTCCGTCAACACAGGTCCATTCGCCTGCGCAGCATCCTGCTGGGCCTGCTGCTGCTGCTGCAATTCCTGCTGTCTCGCGGCATCTCTCGCCCGCCGGATCTGCTCGCGGACTTGCTCAGCACGCTCGGTTGGCAAGTCGCTGAAAATCCCTGGCGACTTCTGGCCTTCGAACCGCGCACCTAGCCGTTCCATTATGCTTTTACCAGTTCGGTCGGCTGTGAGGTAGTTGGCCGAGAAGAGAAATGCGGAGCCTAATGAAATTGTATACAGGTCCAATTTCCGAGGAGGAAGGGCAATGAGGATCGGCGCTGCGACGACAAAGGTGAAGGCAGCATAGCGTTTGAAGAGAAGATACTCCTCGGAGTGTGGAAGGGTTTGTGTGCCATTGCTTGAGCTAGACCCGGTGGTTGACATTGTGAACAGGTCGTCTGTGTGAAAGCTCGTTCGAATTATCCAACAACTTTCGAAGATGGTAGTGACACAATCGTGCAGATTAACAGGTCGACCTCAGGCTTCGAATCTGTGAAAGTCTTGAACGTCAAAAATTTGCCCCTGTGGCCTCTGATTGGCCGGGAGCTGAGTTGCTTGCAGATGTTAGTGCACCCAGCGGATAATTATTTCTCCATAAGCAGCTTTATCACGTGACCATACATTGGCCTCAATGCAAGTTGAAGCTTCAACAACCATGTATTGAAGCCAGCAAAGAACAATATCATGCCCAAAGTAGTATTGAATTCGTTCCATCTGATGATCCGGCTGGATCTAAAGTATAGCTGATACAGGGAGTGGGTCTATGATATGTACAAACATGATATAACTGATCCACCCAATACTAACTAGCAGATAAGAACAAGTTGCTCGTTGTACTGTACCAGAAGTTGTGGTATTAGTTAGACTGTCTCAGCACAATCATGAGAAACAAGCTGAGAGGCACTAATGTGTCACTCCAAGAAAAGAGTGCTTTCTGATGTTTTGTTCCTTATTTCTTTCTTTCCTCCTTTTCTTATTTTCCCTTCTGTTTTGTTTTATGAGCACCGCTTCGGATTGATTGACTGTCGTTCGCCCGTACATCCGTCAGCCCGGGCACTCGTTAGTTCGAGCTAGAAATGGATAGTGCCGCAGCCGTTTGGCCGGCTTCGCAAGCGGTGGAGATTATTCTTGTGCTTTGATCTATGTCTTTTCGGTTGGCACGGCGAAGACATGTTTTACGACCGGGCCTTTGCGCGTGGTGTAGCTTCCCGTAGCAGTAGCATCACCGGTTGGAATACCTAGTGTTTTCTATTTCAAAATTCAGGGAGTCCATGACAGTCCTCTTGACCATCGCCAGCGATCTTGCAACTGGCCGGTTTGTCCAATCCGGTTGACGTGATAAATCGGCGGGTTGTGTGTGCCGGTCTCGGCATCGTTCTACCCAGGCCGCCCCTACCCTATGATGCCCTCCATTCTTTGAACATCATGTGAATCGGCATCAACCATTTGGACATCGGTCATTTCCGGCGGATCAATGTCCATCGGATCGCTTGGAGGAAGGCCATCCTTGCGCAATCAAGTTAAATGTGTGAACACACTTGAAAGCGAGGACGAATAACCACTTACAACGATGCTATTAGCACCGAAAGGATTTTGATGGCCTTGGTTCCGGCTATCTTGCTAAATCGAGGATTAGTTCTTGGTGCAAACCAACAATAGAAATAGCGGTGAGAGCAATAAAAAAGGACAAGCAGCAATGGGGAAGTTGGCGTACAAAGATATCCTTCCATCTACTGACATAGACTCTGACCTTTGGAGCTGATGAAGGGGCCCGAGAAGTAAACTTAAAAGGAGTAGCCTTGGTATAACCCATATTGGCTCTTCTGTTCAAGAGTACTTGGTTAGAAGCGGTCCGTAAAGGTTCGTGTAAGGAAAAGAGGATGATGCAGAAAAGAAAAGAAACAAAATTGTAACTCCAAACAAAGTCAACAAGCATGAGAGGACAATATTACCTTTAAATTTGTATTTTGTTGAAGCTGTTTTCAAATCTGAGGCTTGAGCTATGAGCTTCAGTGCCAAGTTAAGGACGGGTAAGGGCAGATAGGAGCGGATATGTATGTAAGGTTGTAAGTAACGTAGGTTTCAGTAGGTGAAAATAATTGAAGCAGATTTGCAGTTTGAAGTGGTTTGGTCTTGGGGACCCGAGCAGGTTGGTTTTGTCACCTATTTGTAGGTTGGGAAAAGGAAAGAAAAGGGGAAGAGGAAGAGAGAGAGAAGGATAGAAGCTCCGGGGCTTTAGGGGTATTTATAGCCTTCCCATTTAGCTTGTTCAATCGCCCAGTGCGCTTGCAAGCTTTACAATGACGGCGAGATAGTCATCGAATCAGCCTGTATGATGGCTATAGAACAGGTAGGAAGACGTCGAGCCATGGGTTCGGTGGGTAGTATCATAGCGTAGCCATCATGTTAGGTTTCATTCCTCTGAGGCAGAATCATCTACCAGGCACAGCATACCAGTAGATAGTAAATTTAAGAGCGCCAAAAACTCCTGGGTGATGCTTATTGACCCATAGAGCACTGTGCTGTAATACCCCTTAGGGCTCCTTAAGTGTTAGGTTAGGCATGCACGAATGCTTCCAATAAGATTGTTTGTAATAGCCAATGCACCTGCTCCTGTGATAGAAAAAGGTTGCTGCTGGTGTTTATTATGCCAAGGAAGGTACAATAGGGGCTTGGCCTGTGAGGGCCCTTGGGAAAACATCCTGTTGTAGACCTGGTATTGTTGATCCTAAAGTATGTCATCAAAACCCAACGAATAACTAGAATATGAAAGCATCAGATCCATCCAGAAGATTCTTTTGACTGATATCCAATATGACAAGAGTGGCTTTGATGGCGACCCACTGGCCTAGTTTATCTCCTAGCCCTTTTTGCAACCATATCTCGAGCCGCGTCAGGCTCGTGCAGGCTTCGCCTTTTGCCGTGATTCGCTAGGGAATCCGTATCCTCGTTTCCGTTGCGTTGGCTGTTCTCGTAACCACTTGTAGGCTTAAGCTTCTTTCGTTTGGCTGCAGTATTGCTGAGCCCGGTAGTGTAATCAGCTCCTGAGTCGGTACTTTCCCTTTTTCGTTTCCTTTCTCTCTTTCCCATTCGATTCCGTCTTGCTTCCTCTTTGAGTCTCAGTCGGGCCTCTACTTCCTCAGAAATATCTTCGACGTCAATCACGGGAATATAAGGGGCTTCTTCAACGGCGCTACTTTCAAACTTTCCAGTACTGTTCATCATATGGTAATCTTGTTTGCGTTTCTTGTTGAAATTTGGGCTCTGTACAGGGCGATGACTGCTGTCGTCACCGTCGTTCCAAAGACGCTTCTTATTTGATTTCCGTGATTTTGACAGCGAGGCAGTGGCATCGTCTTCGCCAGAAACAGATACACGTGGTTCATCCATAGTAGCAGCGCCATGTACTGCCCCATTCCTGGAGTTCGTTGATGCCGGCACCTGAGTTTTACTTTCATGGACTTGTGCGTCAGAGGTACCTTGGCTGGATGCAAGGGGTGGTAGCTGCAGAGCAATCTCAGTACATATCATGAGAGAAGAAGGTGGAGCACCTCACTAGTTCACATCGTATTCTTAGTAGGTCATCCATAAGCTGCTGTGTGGCATCGATAACGGTTGAGATTATTCTGACGGACTCAGAGTGTAAAGAATGGCTTTTTATCATGTCACATAATTTAATATGGGTGCGAAGATTTGATTCATGACGAGATAATATCTAATATGTATGAGCAATGGCACATTTCGATAATTTTTCCATCAACTCACTTCAGTCAACCCAGGTTGCGTACATGCTTTCGACGTATTACCTCTGTCCATATCTCCTCAGTAAGGTCACTCGAGCTCGTCCCACGTATGGTTCAATCTGGCCAAGGAGGGCTGGCAGCGGGTGATGAATTCCAAAACTCAGCTGTTGCGCTCAATCATTGCTTTTGAATCTGACAAGTGACGTTGCATTCTGCTGCTTTTTACTGGCCAAACCTTAAGAGCCGCAAAAGCGGAGCCCCACATTTAATTCCGCCGCTAAGGGTCTCAGTCAGCGCTTGGCAAAACTTAAATGGCACCGGAAACTTCGAGTTTCACCATCCAACCTTCTAGCAGCAAAGTGAGAATACTACCTCCGACGTCAAGATTAAAAGAAGAGATTATTATCATTACTGGTATGTACAGTACAGACAATTTATCATTCATCCGTCACTACCCAATATCATAGTAAAGCATAGGAAATCCCCTCAGATGCATTGAGAGTAGATTATAACAAAGAAACTCGTCCTATAATGTTGTGATCATACATCTGTTGTCGCTGAGTTTTCTTGAAGCTTCCACCTTACCATGCACCAGGATCATGATCAAACCTTGCCAGTTCCCTTTCTGCATCTTCCACGTCCTTCTTTGCTTTCATCCTCATGTAGAAAATCGGACAGTCTCTACTGGAGCAAATGACCTCGCAATGCAAGCTTCCCTGGCATCTTTGACACTGCGTCCACAATCGTCCAAAACGGACTTCTAGGTCAGAGACTTTGTTCAATGTTTTGGAGTACAACTCTCCTAAACGAGGCCGACAATGTTCGCAAACGGCACCGGCTTTTTCGTCCTTATCAACGAGGGGTTTCTTGCAGCCCATGCACGTCTGGGTCTTCTTCGCGAATTTCATTAAGCCGCCAAATGTAGGTGCCGCGACTGATATAGAACGAGTGTGTTCGCCAGTAAGTAACTGGGATGACTTCTTTTCACCTAGGATCGGATCGAAAATTCGCGCGAGTGGTTTCGCCAGCTGGTTGTCGAGGTAGTATTTCGTATCAATAGGAATATTGTTTTCTAGAACATATATTGGATCTTCGGATTTTTCGTAGTTTTTAGAGCCAGCAGCGCCTTTGACAATAACGTACGCAACACGGTCTCCAAGAGTAGGGGCAGAACCCGCATCACGTTTTTTCATTCGTTCTGCCAACTCTACATGGGCTTGTTTCGCCGAGTAGTCTGACTTCGAGAGAGCTTTTGTGATGACAAGCTTTGACATATCGACTTTGTTTTGAAGTAAATCTGCGATAGTGTCCTTGACATAGCTATTGAATTAGTTAGCATAGCGCAATTCGTTCGTAGAACATGGCAGACATACTTCTGTGCACCATCTACATCCCTGTCAATGAGAATCTTTTTCAAAACCGTCTCGATAACGGTCTGAACTAAACGGCAGTTATCTCGCCGTACAGTCTCAATGCCCTTGCTATCCATTTTATCGTATTTGTTTGGGTTCGTCCAGTATAGACCTGCATAACGCTTCTTGTTGATAAGTAAATACGGGAAGTAGACCTTCTCGAATTCAAGTTTGATTGGTTTCAGGAACTTGGCTGAGACATAATCGGCTGCTTCTTGTCCAAGCTTCATGGCCTCCGGGAGTTCTTTCACTCCAAATTTCACCATCACAGAGTCTGTGTCTCCATAAATGACCTTTGCATCATGGGGGTATCCGTTCGCTATCGTGTATCGCGCTTCAACTTCGTCTTTAGTTTTCTCAATCATTTGCCGACCATAACTGGTTGTACTACTGGCAATAGCCAAACAGGGAAGTTTCCCATTGCTAGCGCCGGTGATACCATATACACTATTGGCACTGATTTTTAGAGCCAGTTGTCGTCCGTTTAAGACGGCTTTCTTGAACGGGTCTGTTTCAATGGCAAGTTCTTTCTTTGCACGTTTTCTTGCGGATAACAATTCTTCTAAAATTTGACTTAGAAGCCCTTTTCGAACTTTGGCTGTGCAGAACATGTCACCGTTGGGGGTAACAATGTAGTCCTCATCTTTCTTCAGCTTGAGTTTTTCGACACTGATTTTGCTAAGAAGGGTGGTATAACAGAGATTGTGTGCTTGGATTATGCTAGGATAGAGAGAGGCAAAGTCGAGCGTGGCGATGGGCACGTCGTAGTAGTCTTTGACCGGTTCAATGACAGTGGCACCTTCATATTGTTCTTCCCCGCCTTCGTTTCGTAGATTCGGAATGACTAGGTCTTGCTCTAGGGCTTTCCGGAAAAGCTGGGAAATGAACTTGACTTGCTGTCCTCGGGAGAGAAGAAAGTTGAAAGGGACTCCCGTAACTCTTGCCATCTCGGTATAATTCACTAGACACATCAGTTTGTCCATTAGTCGCTGAGGGAGATAGGCGTCCTTTAAGCAGTAAACAGCCAGACGTCGTCTTGAATCAGGTGTGCCGTTGAACAGCTCAGTAATCATGGTGTGATGCACATCCTCCTTCTGTTCGCCGAGGAAATGCGAGCAGACGGAGTTCAGCGTATAGCTTCGAAGCTGATGGTCACGTTGGATCAGTTGTAGAAGATCAAGTTGAATCCTTCCGTTAGTGTTGGTTGTTTTGGTATCTCGGTTGCCCATCTGTTTACTTGAGAAATTGGTTTCCTTCGACTGCGAAATTACAGTCTTCAACCTTGACCAGTAATGGAAGTCCTTACAGTTCAGGTGCTTTGCGCGGTCAAGAAGGTATGGGAAGTCGAAATTTGCAATGTTGTACCCAATAATAACGTCAGGGTCAACTTTCTCTAGGAAATCTCTCCAAGCCATCAGCATCTTCTCTTCTGAGTTGAACTCCAAAATCTGAGTATTAACGATTAGGCTGCAAGTATCCAAAACGAATACGTTTCTGACGAAAGGTTTGGATTCCCCATATCGGGTAACGACATTCGCAATCTGGATGACCGGGTCTTCATGAGCCTCAGGAAAAACGCCTTTTCTGCCTGCACATTCAATGTCAAAGGATAGAATTCGCAGGGGTGCCATTTTTGCCCATTCGCCATCATGAGGATGAGCTATCAAGTCGCGGTAATTCACGCATGCCTCTATTTGGCAATTTGATTGTCGTCGGTTCTCAGGGACGATCTGATACTTGGACGGAGGGACCTCGACCCATGACATGCCAGAAATCTATCGGAGAATACAGTGTTAGATGATAAAAGCATGCCATATGCGTTGTAGCACTTACGCCAATGTCAATCATAAATCGCAGAATATACTGAATGTTATCGAATGTGAGAATGCCGTCCGTGCCTCCGACTTTCCATAGCCCCTTGAAATTCGCATTGCCACTCTCGATTGTCGATCGAACTTTATTGATATGTCTGGGGTCCGTGACAGTAATTCTTAAATAAGGGTGTTGTTGATTACCCTGAAAACCGAAAAGGTTCTCCTTCATTACCATCTGCACCTGGTGTACCACCCTGGCATGGTGGGCTATTTGTCCCTCTAGATACACCTTGAACGGCTCACAATCGGATCGTGTAAAGGAAACGGGCGCAGCAACGTATAAATAGTGTTTGAAGTCAGTGACATGCAGCATGACAGAATGTCCGGTCTGAGAGACAAGGTCGTTAGTTTGCTGGAGGAATGTCGGCCAGTTCTATCGGATTGAGTTGATTGACAGTACCTCTGTGACGCCAAAAAGTCTCACTACAGTCTCATGGCCTGCGAGTATCCCTTCTTCCGCCTCAATCTGCTGAAAGCAAAGCGGATCCTTTGAAGGGTCAAAATCATCCAAACTGGGTCGCTCCCATTGTTGGTCCTTCTCCGCGTTAGATTCCTTGAGCCCACTGATATCCTGGGTCAATTTCTCCAAAACTTCCTCGACAAACTGGCTCTTGTG
Organism: Chrysosporium queenslandicum; assembly: GCA_001430955.1. Taxonomy (NCBI): domain Eukaryota; kingdom Fungi; phylum Ascomycota; class Eurotiomycetes; order Onygenales; family Onygenaceae; genus Chrysosporium; species Chrysosporium queenslandicum. The sequence goes on along the minus strand of LJPI01000981.1, from coordinate 296,439 downwards.
TTGAGATTGACTGGAAGCAGGCGTAGGGGGCTTTCGGAAACCCTGGGACAGTTGAGGCTTGGTGATGATATTGGGCCGGTCGGTTTCAAGCTTCCGTTTCTTCGTCGCGTTGGGTGATATCGGCTGGAGGTTTCCGCGAGTCCTGGTCGAATCACCAAGGACTCGCTTTTGAGGCTTTAAAAGAGCTTCTGGCATGATGGCATTTGGCAAATAACGATTGTCGGAATATCAATGGAGGCACTTCGGTCGATGGAAAAACATGGAAGTTGGTTTTTGTGTTAAGCAGTCGCGTCGCTTCGCTCTTGTCTGACGTGACCCTTTTGGCGCGTTTTCCAATTCCACCCTGCTTGCTGACGTAAGACGCGATATCTGGATCATGTGATCGAGCGCCATTTCCCCATTGGGTAGTAGTACGCTCTCTACTCAACATTTACAAACTGCGTCAGATACATATACATATCGCAAAGTGAAGTCATCTACGGGGTACAAAGTTGGTGTATACCGAAAAGGGATGCTGTCACATTAATCAACGGAGAAGCACTACTAGTACATACTATTACTACTCTGTACATCATACTATGTGCCGTACCACAATGTCAAATGGACTAGATCAACATGCTCAAGATACAATATCTTGCTTAACTGGTACCAACGGCCACCGCAGTCCCTCTTGTCCCCGTATCCGCAAAAAGATGCCAATCCTTAAATTCCATATCCACCTGATCCTCATTACTCTCCGCCTTACCCTCCCCAAACGCTTTAGGATCCCATTTCTCCATGCCCTCCACCCCGCGTAACGCTTCTGGATACTCATGGTACAAATCTGCATTCAACCGCTTATACTCTGCGTAATCCTTCGGCCAAGCACCGAGCCGCTGCACAGCGAGCTTAAGCAGCTTGAAGTGCTGACGAACGTGATCTCCCATGTCGGAAGTGCCGTTGGCACCTCCAGCAAGACCAGGAAATTCCGTTTCGACGGCGGAGCCGTTGATCCTTGTTCCATCGTCGAGGGAGTCATCTAAGGAACCGTCGAGCTCGGCGAAGGTTGGATCAGTCACGGCGCGGAGGACGGTCTCGTGTAGTTGCGCGGCGCGCTTGTAGTACCGACTTGCTAGTTCGTGGCCATCTTTGCGCGATTGGTACCGTGCTGCAACACCAGTGTAAAGTTGGGAAAGCAATACGGATGCTTCGAGGGCGAACGGATGCCGCGTACCATGTACTCGGCGACAGTTGTAGACAATGTCTTCGGCTAGCCGGACGGCGGCCGTGATTTCTCCGACCAGGTACCTGGCCATGATCACCAGGCGGCTCACGGCTAAAGTGACGTAAGGGCTCCAGTCGCGTTGGGCTTCACGCGAGTTCCAGATAGAGGCCAGGACCGTGGCGAGCGTTTGATACTCCTTTTGAGAGCCTAGGACGGTGATTAGTGTGTTGAGATGTTTGAGGCCAAGCTGGGAGAGGTTGATTTTCATATGCGATAGAACCTCGAGGGTATCCTTGGCGATTGTTGCGGAAGCGCTGAAGAGCTTTTTGCGTGTAGCTTCGGCTGGTTGAGGGGTGGCCTCATGGGCGGAGACGTTGACGGCCAGCGCGAGCATGAACCGCACGATCGCTGGGTTGCGGCGGTAGTATTCCTGCGCAGAGATATATTTGAATGAAGCAAGGGCGAGATCGTATGCCTCATCGTACCGTTCAGATTTTATCAAGTCGACCACATGGCTGTTGCTTGCGATGCAAATAGAGCGGGCCAGATCGGTGGACTGCCATTTGCTGAAATATTGTAGAATCATGGCGACAAAATTTTTTGCCTCCGAGGAGGTCTTGAAACCACTGCGTTTGCCTTCAGTGACAAGGAAATAGTTAATGAATTCCCCCAGTACGAAATCAGCGATGGACCGCTGTTGGTTTCTGATAAGAGACTGGTAAAGACGGGCGGCCGCCACGGTGGCCGACAGAAATGTACTCTTCTCGGAACGAATCTCTTGGTGAAATTGTTCAAAGTAGATCAGTTCCGTCGTCAAGGAGGCGAGAATCTCCGTGACGGTCGACGACTGACGGTGGAGATGGTGCTCCAGCTGGGCGAGGAATATGAGGCACTCGCGGCTCTTGGATGTGAGATCGAAGCGTGCCGACTTGACTTTTGTCTTATCCTTCATAATAACCTGACGATAGACTTCCTCAGAAAGCTCAACGGCCTTCTGCACCTGGTTGCTGGAAATGTAACCGGACACGATGGTCTCCGCCGCGGCGCTAAGGCGTGTTGCGGACGTCTCTGAGGAGAGAATCTGTACCGTCGCCTCCTGCAGTTCCTGGATCACCAAGTCCATCTTGCCCTGCTTTGAGTGCAATCTGATGACCTCTTTCATCTTGGTTAGGGACTCTTCATGCGCCCAGCCGTACTTTTCCCGTAGCGTCGTGACCCGTTTTTTCAGAACCCGGACAGCACGTTCAGTTTGCTCGGACGAGGCAGACTCCAAAACGTTCCCGGAGAAAATGCTCGCAGATTGCTCTTCGTACAGAGCGTCCAGCGTAGCAGAAATCTCTTGCACGTTGATCTCCTCGGACTTAATTCGCCGGAGCTCCTCGTAGAGGTGGATAGCCTCCATCTCATAATGCTTGGACTCCTGGCACAGTCGGGCTAGGGATAAAGTCGCCTGGATGGTGATGGACGCGTTGGCACCAAATACAGCTTTGCATTTCGCCTGATACTCTGCAACCACTTTGTGCAGAGCAGAGTACTCTGTGCGCACGGCTCGCAGGCATCGTGTGTAGCAATCGATGATTTCTTGCACGAAGGTTTGGTCCTGGAACTTAGGGCTAAGCTTGGGCTGCTGGATGAAAGCCGTATAGAGGATGGCGCAGTAATGTAGGGCGTCCGAGTAGCGGCCCTGGGTCCAGAGCTCCGTCGTCACGATGGCAAGCGGCTCCAACGTGTCAGGGTGGCATTGCTTGCCATCCTTGTTCAAGGCCTGGATGATTTGCTGATAGTAATCCAAGAAAATGGGCTGAGGCCTGGTGAGCTCTGCCAGTGTGTGCAGAGTTTGAATGACAATGGCATGGTCATTGCCGTAGTGCTTGGTATAGTCGATCAGTAGCTCCTGATAGACGCTGATGAGCACCTCGGTCTGTGAAGACCGTTCCAACAGGCGCAGCAACTCTATGACATGGTGCCGCCTTCGTTTGTCTTCCACGTTTAGTCCCGATCGTACAGCGTAGTAGATCCTCAGACGGATCTCCTGTTCCCTCGCCAAGCGATAGCGTGAGTGGTAGCATTGAGCAAGGCGTTCAGCGAGTGCCAACGCGGAGTCGATGTTCTTGTGTGGAAGTGTCACGTCTTGCAATGTCGTCGCAAAGAATGAAGGCCAAGTGTTCCTCAGAATGGTCTCAATCACTTGGATAGCCTCATTCCAACGGCGCTGCGAGATGTACACGCTCACAAGTGTTTCTGCACTACTATAGAAGCTCTTATCGACCGATGTCGAGGAGGTCGACATCTCGATTATTGTTTCCTCTAAGGCGGTCTCAGAAACAAGCGCTGTCGAGCTCGAACTGGCGGACCGCGCCACATCCTTGGTAATCGTCTGAATATGCTCCTGGACTTCTTGGTAGGCCGATGTTTCCGTCGCGCGCGTGTTGCGATAGTACTCGGAACATTGCCTTAAAACAGCCAATGCAGTCGTGGACAAGCCAACCGTCTTCATCATTTTGGCAATCTCCTGGAGGTTGACCACCGCCGATTCAGACAGTGCCACACTCGTATACTTGTAGTCCTGCCAGAAGCTGGCCAAGACGGACGAGGCTTCGGAGAACCGCTTCTGCGTTTGGAGAAAGTTGGCATATGCCAAGGTGACCTTCATCTTCTTCTCTTCCCACGCCGCGGACGAGTGGATGCGGGACTCTCGAGCCACACGCTGCCAGAGTTCAACGTAGATGCTCTCTACTATGTCCACACGGCCACTCTGGAGGTATTTCTCGGCAAGATCGATTGAGTATTGGACCTCGTACGACTTGTCCATCTCGAGCAACTCGTCCGTTTCCTCGATGTCAAGTCGGAGTATGTAACCTTCTTGGTCCGCCTTCTCTCTGTGACCCACAAGGCGGACATCCAGAGACGCAGCCGCACCGCTGGCTGCACCATATTCAGTGGATGTAATTGATTGGATCGTAGTAATGATATTCTCTGCCTTGTGAGCCTCCTTTACTAAGCGGTAGTGCTCGACCAACTGCTCTAGGACGGCGACAACCTTCTCGGAAGTTTGACCATAGTGAACTTTGTAGCATTCTACCAGAACAAGGAGAACCTCCTCACGTTTCATCATGATATCCGTCTTGGACTCTGTGACGCTTTCGGAGGTAAGCTCAAGGAAGATTAAAGCCATTTGCAAAGTCACAACATGGCGAGTCGTCATCAACCTCTGGCTGAGCATGGCAGCCTCATGGAAAAGGGTGTAGGAATCCGAGCCTTTTACCTGGCGGTATACAGTGGCCAGGGAAATGATGGCTTGAAGAGTGGACACCTTATCCATTCCCAACGTGTGGCGGAAGACATGGGTGAACAATGTCTGGTAAGTGACCAAGTCTGGCGTCGCGAGGTTCTCCCAGACCGATCGCTGGAGCCGGACCATGGTCGTCGAATCGGGTAGCGCTTTGGCAATTTCCTTCGACGCCGCTAGCTCACCATCTTTACTGCGGAAGACAGCAGTTTGTCTGAAATGGGCCACCCAATAGCGCAGTGCAAAGTCAAGAAGTGCGTGCTTTCCAAGAAGAGCGTTGGCCTCATAACTATCCAAGCGAGGCTCAGATGATGGCTCACGATTGTCAGGGACTGTGGCTTTGATGTAGATCAGGAGGCGAGTCACCAAATTGAGATGTCGATCGTCAATTCCTGAGAGTAACTTGCCCTGGGAAAACACATCGAGTATTGCTGAACGAATCACACCGTGACGAAGGTAGAGATAGTCGTTTTGTAGATATACTAACGAATTGACCGGCTTCAGAATATGCAAAGAATCCACGCGTTTGTCAGAGACAATCTGCTTGTCTGTCTGAATGGACAACAGCGCAGCCAGCTCCTTCAAATGCAGCGGACGCTGCGCTGTCGCGAGCCAAAGCAGCATAAGCTTGGCCTCGGGGGCCACCTCTGACTGCTGCACTGCACGCAGAACAAGGTCGGCGATGGTGAGCTTGGCCGGGAGTAGCCGGTCTCGGGTCTTGCAGAAGCTATCTACGCTTTGCTCGTCACGGACGCGTTTAGTGACTAGTTTCGCCCAAAGAAAGGAACTCTTGGACGCTTGAGCAATGCGCTCCACCGTTGTCTCTTGCTCTAGCGCAGAGAGCTGAAAGTAGGTCTCGCTAGTAGCTAGAACTCCTCGTACCACAGCAGCAATGTCGTCAGATATGACGTCGTCAGTAATACGAACGCAAGTCTGACCAGCAGTGGCCGGCGGTGTCTGCAAGCCCAGAGTGATCAACCTAGTGTTTGAGGCTCTAGAAGTTGCTTGGATCAGTCTTTGGAGTAGAGCCTCTTCGCCACTTGTGGCCTCATCGACGCCATCAACGACGAGGACCAACTCTTTCGCGCCGCGGAGAGCGGCACAGAGAGCCCGCTCGACCGTATCCCAGAGGATGGCATCGTAGGCCTTATGGTCCGCGGCTGCTCGGCTTCGACACAACGCGTCACTCAATATGCGGAATAACTGCACATTCCCAATGCGTTTCTCGAAGAGCTGGTGAAGAATAGACCTTGTGATGGCATGGGAGCTGGTCTGGGCGGGAATTCTCCCGTCTAGGGTTGTCAGGACCAGATTTCAGCAATACGCTAAAAATATAAAGGGATTTCATACTGATAGAAATAAGCAGCGGCAGGTAGGAGACACCTGCACAAGGGTGTTGGAGGTGGTCGACGATTACGGAAGCCAGCACCGTTTTGCCAGATCCAGGCGGACCAGCGATACTGAGATGCTTCTGCTGGGTCTTAAGGAAGCGACTGAGATACGGACCCATCCATAGACAGGTCAGTTCCTCGCGGTCGTGGGCCAGATAGGAGCTGTTATCAATGAGATGGCTGAGCGCACGGTCCTCCGGGGCGAGCCAGGACCGAATAGCCTTGACTTCAGATACTGTGCATGGGTCAGTAGGCTTGAACGTATTGGTAGAGGGATGTAAAACCTTTATCTCTATCCATGTTCTCGCTCAAGAACTGGTGTACCCACATGGCCTCCGCAATTTTCTCGCAGCGCTGGTGAAAGGTTCGGATCTGGTTCGGAAAAGTCCGATAGATGTTGATGGAGACCGAGGCGGTGGTTAGTCCGCGGATCGCCTTGTGGAAGTAAGTCGAGACGCTTGCTACAAGCGTGACCAGGTCCGAAAGCGCCAGGATGAGCTGTTCCTGGATTTCCTGAGTGACATTGAAAAGCTCCGTCCGTTCGAGAAGATTGACAAGCGACAGGGAGATACTGTAGAAAAACCCAAAAGAGACCATCAAGGCCGCGGCGTTTTCTCTGCCAAGCTAGTTCAAGTTCAAATCAGTGATAACGTACACTACGATTCGTTTTGCGCGTGGTACGGATCTACCTCAAGCAGCATGGTACAATAACCATAAGAAAGTTGGGCAGCCAGGTAGCTATCCCCGGCAAACTGTTGAATTTCCATGTCGAAGGAGTGGAGTCGATCAACGAAGAGCTGTGCCCAGGCAAGGACCTTGTCATAATCGCTTCCCTCCGGGGGTAAAAGGCCCATTCGTTCGGAGCGGATCCACTCGATTATCGTGGAATGAGTCGCTGTCAGAAGCTTCGAGGACGCGTCTTTGCCAAGCTCTTCTCCGCTACGTCGCTGGAGAGACGTAACAACACTAGAGATATTCGTCGTCACGGTGGAGCTGGACCTTCTTTGAGTCGCCCGGGACATGTGACTCTGAGTGATGCTCTCATTCTCGTGGACGCCCGAATCTTGCCGCGCATGGGAGATGCGCTTGGAGCGGAAGAGTCCTTCCGCGTGGGCGGCTATGGGGGACATGATAGAAGTGGCCATGGCGATATATGGAAGGTTGGAAGAGTTTGCAGTTATCGTGTTGGTGCTTACTGCCAATTGGGCGCGCCTAGCAAATTGTTGACTGAAAAAAAGGGGAGAGTAGTGGTATATTCAATGCAAAACCCTTAAGACTAGCGGAAGGGGAAAATGTGCTAGAATCATGAACGAAACAAAGATAAATTAGGCGAAACCGACGCCCACGTTTATATATCTTGCTAATGGATAGCTTTGACGACAATCTGGGAAGAATTGCGATTCAGCGGTCGAAGAGAAACACCCTGGTGAGCCCCAGGCTAGATTTTAACACTTTCTTACAGGGCCTAAAAAGATGCCAATCTTCTCAATCTTGGTCCAAGAAGGCGATCACTTGAGATTAGTTGTGTATTGTGGAGAGCTGATATCAAGTTCAAGGCTTGGAGCACGTAATGGACTCGCTAAATCATAACGCATTATGGAGTGCCGATATTTATGTCTGGTCTCCTCGGGGTAGGTATAGCCATTCTTTGATCCTTGATCGCAGGAAACTGGGAGACTCTAATTCTTCCATTATCTCCGATTTGAAAAAGCCAAATGACCAAAGGCAATTCCCTGATATTTCCATTACTTCTGCCCTGTGATAGGTGGTCATCGTCCGCTCTTTCGGACGTTTCTTCAGCGCCTCCTCTGGTTTCTTTGGTTCATAGGAGGCGATGGGACGGGAATGAACTGCTGAGGTTTTGGGTATTTCGGCTCCGTGGTTGTAGCCCGTCGCCATTTCAATCCTCTAGAATCTGGGCCAGCCAGCATGGCTCTGACCTTGTTGATAAAAGGACGTATGAAAGCATATATGGAATAATGTGTATAAGCAATAGGCATGAGCAGTTGCCGGTGAGATAAGTAGCAACTCAGTATCGCAATAGCGTCAACACTAAGCATTTGCAAATAGGACTAGGCAATTAGGATTCAACCTTTCAGCGAAAAGTTTAGGCCTCAAATGATGTCAAGATCTTCCAGGTAGGAAGGGAGGGAACTGGATTTCTGATAGAATTCACAGTTTGCTTGGGTATCATCCTCAACTTGGCAGCCTGGCAATTTGATAGCAAGAAACACGAGACAGCATCCTATTATTCTGTTAACTCGAGTCGAGTCCGAGATTTTGTGCAGTGTCGTTAAGTTGGTGGAAGGTTGAGGGAGCCGGAGCGGATTAATTCGTAAGTCCGAAAGGCCAGATCCGACATGCTCCAACCTTATCTCCGTCGATCATGACTACCAGCTTCAATGACGAATGATCGACTAAGGTACTATTCCTTCTGAATGGCTCTTCATTTTATCTATTTCCTCCTATTGACTAGGGCTTGTCAAGCAATACGACTGATGCATGTGCATTAGTACTATCCCGCGGAGACGCCGGGTCCTATTTCCCGCCACCTGTACTCCGCACGGAGTAAGCTCCAGAATTTAAAGTAGCCATTACTCGTAATATTCACTCATAGAAATAACAGAATGGGCCATCAATCACATCCACAAGATCGCGAATCGCTACTGGCTCAGTAATGGGCCTTAAGTCGATCACGTCATCGAGAGTTCCTTTGCGAGATGGTGGAAGATTTTCATAAGTCAAAGTACCGTACAATGCGTCTTTCCGCTTGTCGATATCGAGCCATTGCCAAATTGCCCACATACGGTCTATTTGAGCGTGGTGCGGGTAAAACAATGGGTCCTGCGGACTGGCGTAGAGATCCGAGACTGTTCATAGGCGGTCAGCCATAGAAGGCGGCCCTGGGAGGTCAAAGAAGACAAATAAATGATAGTGCTCAACATACATGCACCGGTCATTCCTCCGCCAAAGTAATGTCCACCACCGTGGGCACCAAATTTGTTCAAGTGGATATTACCGTGCCCCTGTCTTCTATCACCCGTTATTCGGGCCTGGAATCCCATCATATCAGTGCTCTCCTCTATGGTCCAAACAGTCCAGTTAAATGCAAGATAGTTTTGCCCAATAAACGGATTTACGTCTCGCTTCAAGCAGTGGGGCCGGTAGTCAAACTTTCCTTCGAGACGTCGGTAGGAAGCTTGGGAAATAGGACCAAAATTGACCGTCATATCGGAAAAAGGACCACTGTGGACGCATCCGCCGCCTGTGCCTGCTGGAAATTCGCTATTGTATTCCTTTGATGGTTCAAATGGTGGTGGGGGCCACAATACCCATGACGCGTTGCGGTTCTCAAGCGGGCGCCCGTTACTACCAAGGCTGTACTTCGAGCCATCCAAAATAGGAGAGCTATCCGGATCATAAACGTCGTATCCCCATTCCCAATAGCTCCACAGAGTCAGTAAACATCATCCTCATTGGTAACGGGCGAGTCTTACGGGTGCACTCCTTCATATCTGCATTCTTCCCTTAGCACCTTTTCATATACGAATGTGAAGAAACGATGCCACATCAAAAAGGAAAACTAATGCGTGTCAGAGGATATCCATGATTCAAAACTCAGAATAGGTATTGGGAGCCCACATTGTTGTGGATCGTGTGCGTTTGATTTATATGAAGGGTTGTAAACGTATCAAAGAGATTCTTGGAAGCTGGAACAATTTTTTCGTCAAACAGTGATGGCTTCTTCTGTATACAATAGACGGCATCGATATAACTTCTCCGTTCTTCTTTGGACAAAGTACGCCTATCGAAGTTAAGCAATGACTCGACATTGGAAAGTTGGGGCCACTCACCATTCCTTCCGAATCTCCAGCTTTTCAAGGGTGCATCCATCTCCTTTGTCTCCACCAGATTTCAACGCGCGGTCCTCAAGCGCCTTTTCCAGGTTCTCCCGTGCCTTTGCCTGCAACTCAAGCAGCCTCTTTGCATACTTTTCGTCTTTTGTTGGGGCAAGCAGAGGCGGAACTGCAACGCTAACGGCCAATCTCCATAAAAGAGTCCAAAGAATAAAAACAGACAAAATCATTGTGTCAATCGATACTTAGACAGCTACCCAAATGTACGCCGATGATAGGACGTAGCAATGAAGTCTTCGGTATGTTCGAAAAGCTAATGCTGAACCTTTGAGGAGTGCACAGAGGACGGTCATCAGAGGTTATATACTCGTTTAGATATAAGACGCGAGGCGCAAGGGAATTCAAGATTCACAATATGGAACAGCATAGGAGCAACGAGATGTGCAAGTCCGAAGGCCGAGGGTCCTCAAGGCCTCCACGAAGTGCCGCAGTCCCTGGCATCATAGCACAAATGACATAAGTATAAAAGAACGAGGCTAGTGTTCAAACATTTTCAAACTCACAAAGGGGGATAATCAATCGCCGTCCAGCATTGAAAGGCCGAGAAGCTGTGAGTAGGTTCACGTGGAACGGCCGAGGAGTGGGTAACACGTATAGCTCACTGAGATAGAAAGGCCCGGTTTCATGCTCGTTGATGACGGGCGCATGTAGACTGCGAAGCCCTGGTCAGGCAGATAAAGACTCAGAGGCATGTGGAGAATTTCGGCTCGGTTCATAATTTGCAACTTGAGCACTATCAGAAGCCATGGTTCTAACGTGCCGTTCGATGACCATATAAGATGTCAGTCAGTGATTTGCTGGTGGAGGAAAAGAAAGGCCGGGCACTGTCTCACCGAATCAGCAGAACATTGACGTCTGGCCAACAAATGGCCGTTGCGAAACTATCATCCCGAATATGTTTAATTCCAGATTGCACCTCTAGTGTCAAGCCGACTTCAAATTAGGTATCGAATGAAGCACCTGAAGGGGTCACACTGGGCATGGAGTGCGTCAGTAAATGCACCTGTGTGGCAAATTCAACGTAGTGAACACAAGCATCCTAGGGCCGCAGTGCCGCTGAGTCTCACTGAAGAGTGGGCACGTTGTAGCTGTTCTCCACATGCGAATATCAGATTGCCCTACATCTCTAAAGACAATCGGCCTGTTTTAGGTCTTCAGAGTAGATCACGAAATCACTGCTCGGCGAGCCTTGGAAGTAAGGACTACCTAAGATAAGTCATTTACGATTTATAAAGTGGCAGCTGCTGGCAAAAAGAATTATCTGTAGGTGCTAGCCAAGAGCTATTGCAAGATGGCAGTGTACCAAAAGGAGCTTTCAAGAGACTGGCTTGGGATGATTGAGAAGCCCTTCAAGGTGAAGCATATGCTTCATGTCACACAGCCTCAAAAAAACATCATGTGGCAGGAAAGGAAACGGTCGGAAAAGAGAGCTCTTTACTATCCCAAGGGTAGTAATGGCGCTCGAGGCATAGTAAGCCCCCACCAGGCCCCATTTGAATTTTCAGTTTATTCAACGTCGGAGTATTGGTCTCTGTTTTCAGAATGGTCTGGGCCACGGTTCCCTCCTTAGGCGAGGCAGCTTCGAAGGGCGAAGTTTGAATTTGATATAGAGATAATATAGACAGCACTCCCTCCCAGACTGGGCACAATCAGGACGGGCATGTCTAGGGCAATAGTATTCACATGGAAATGTCCAGTGACGAGGGTATCTTCAACAGCAGCGCCACCAAATCCCTTTAAAACTGAGATGTTCCCTCCAAATGCATACACAGACCGTGTCACAAAGACTCAAGCCATATTGTTGCACGGTGTTCCAGTGCTTTTGCTTCGAGAGGCCATCAGCGGGCTCATCACAAGTTAGAGCGAGAGGTCGCGCAATTTGCACTGGCTCAGGAGAAAACCTCCGCTGTTCCACATTCCAGACTAGTAACTTGCGATGTCAGGGAATCATGACCTGTCGACGCAACCCCACACGTCCAACGATGGAGTTGATAGTGATGAAGAGGGTTGGTCTGCAGTTCGTACAGGGCGCAATCACGCACTAGCCTTATTTGGGTTAGATTGCTTTTAAGGTTCAGCTTTCCGCGCAGAACGGCCCGTGATTGGCTCCCTGAATTATCCGCATGTGATTGGCCAAAGACGACGATCTCAGAGTGGACCCGGCTTGCGCGCGCGTTCAGTCGTGGTGATGATGGTGATGACTGTGATGGGAGTGCAGAGAAGCAGGCCGTTCGTTTTGCTCGTCAGGCAGTCGTTTCGATGTACAGAGTGAGGTGATTGGAGTCCTCAACGTTGTTAGCGACATGTCCCGACAGTAGCTTTGTGGGTCATGCCATGCCATCCGTGTGCAAGCAGTTCAATGCAATGTACTCAACCGGGCCGTCACGGCTTCTTTGCTCCCAAATCTCTGATCTGTGTTCGTACATCAACGGGAAGGGTTAGGCAAGCATCGACTTCTCAATAATGGGCCCGAGGCGGAGCCATCGCAAGTCCCGCCTGGGATGCCTGCAGTGCAAAAGAAGGAAAATCAAGGTATGACGGCCGAAGCACGTTCTCCTGTCATTCGTTGAAGACCAGAGTGGATTGATAAGTGTGCTCTCGTTTGCTTTCGTCTCTTTATCCGGGATAACCTCGACTGACCCGCCTGAGTTGTACAGTGCGACGAGACTCCTCCGCCATGCGGGAATTGCAAGAAGCACAATATCGAATGCCAGTTCGCGGTGATCCCGGCAAAACCGTCAAGTGCTCCCAAACACATCCCGCCCGCTCAAAGGGGCCCTACCCTTCTTCCTCCACCTCCTCCCCTACTCGCGGCAGCAAGTCGAGGGAGCGCTGTAAACAATCTGCTGACCGGGGCCACACCCGCATATCTTCCGCCGACTCCTCCAACTGTCTTTGCTCCCTCGCCATCGGGAGCTGACCAGCTCGACATCCTTAGCTCCTTCGTCAGTCCCACCACCGATCTTATCTCCGATCTACATCTTCATGATCTGGAACTGCTACATCACTATACAACAGAAACTTATCGCACATTATCATATAACAATGAGCACAAAGAGATATGGAAAAACTATATTCCAAAAGAGGCTTTGTCGCATCCCTTTCTCATGCATGGTCTCTTGGCGATGGCGGCTTTGCATTTATTCGAATACTGCGGGGACGAGAATGAAAATCGCAGGAAATACATAGAACTCGCCACCCGGCATCAGAATCTAGCCCTGGCTGCGTTCCGGCCACAGCTCAGTAACATCACCCCCTCAAACTGCCATGCCGTGTTCGCCTTCTCCAGTCTAATTGCCGCACTGGCATTCGCATTCTCCAAATCGGCAGGAAATATCCGTGCCGGCGAACCCGTGGAGCAGGTGCTACAAGACTTCTTCCTCTTCCGAGGTGTCGAGAGCGTCCTGACCGCCTTCTGGGATATTATCCGCAAGGGCAAACTGGGCCCCCTGGTCCATCGACCGTCAGACCCAACATGTGCCCAGCCAATATCGAGGGACGTGCTTAACGCCCTTGATTATCTGCACGACTGCAACGGCGAAAATGTCACACACATCAGTGCCGAGGAGAAGGCCGCTTACAACCATGCAATCCGAGAACTCCGAATCTCATTCGAAAGGTCTCCTTCAAGCTGGGAGACTGTGTTCCGGTGGCCCATGGTTTTACCAGAGGCCTACCTGACTCACCTGAAAAGTAGACGACCGATGGCCCTGGTAATCCTTGCTCATTATTGTGTTATACTGAGCCGGCTAGACGCCTGCTGGTGGTCGCAAGGTTGGAGCGGACACCTCTTCGAAGCCATATATAGATCGTTAAACGTCTCTTGGCGACCACTATTGCAATGGCCGATGCAGATGGTTGGCTTGACAGAAAGATTGGCAAACATACCCTAGAAACCCTTTTCACACGCACATATACCTACCTTGGTTTTCGAGATTGTAAATTATTTACTGGAGTTGGGGAAATCACATAGAGAGGAATGGAATTTACGGGAAGTGGGACGGCTTAAGGTGATACTTGGGTTTGCATCACCCACGATCATAACTCAACCTAGGGCTGCATTCAGGGGTTGACGGTCGCGCTTCGTCATGTCCTTGGTTACCCCCGAGGGCCACTCCAGCATTTGTTTGTTATATCTTCAATTTTCTGTTGGATTCTGTCATGTGATTATTTCATGTCTATAGAGGATGCTTCGTACATGGAGTTGCGATGTTCCTAGGCTGCTTTACTTTGTTGTCTCATGTCATGACGAAATATTTAAGAAGCATTCATGTCCCGCCCACTAGCGCCTTTCATAGTGGTTTCGATTCTTTGGTGATACGGTCAGTTCTTCTTTTCGTCGCCAGTATCCGACTGTCTGGCACCGCGCGATATCAAAGGCAGAATTTCCTCCAAACAGGCCCTGACATCCGTACACTTCCATCTCTTTTGTGGGTCAAGGTCCACCATCCCGGTGATGCATCGCGCCAGTTTCTCAGGAATCGACACAGAATCATCTTTGTCGCTGACGTTTGTCCCTCCAAACGCAACCTTCGCCTGAAAATCCGCTGGTAACGTTGGCGCCCTCGGTATATTAGCCCGCGAGGCACGTTTCGCCCAGCTAAGACCGTTGGGAGAACAGGTCAGATCGGACAGCACCGCCAATCTTTCCATGCGTGTGCCGAACTTATATAACAACTCAAAAAATATAACCCCAAGTGCATAAACATCTAACGATTCATTGACTTGGGGTTTGCCAGAAATAATAGCCGGGCAGCCACAAGGGAGATTGTCGGTATTTTCGGGGAGATTGGCGTGTAGTCGAGTTCGTTTGCAACCGCGAATGTTGTGTTTACATTGGCATGTTGGCGGGCGGTAAAATTCTGTGCCAACAGGGCCAGGGCTAGCGGTGATACTCTTTTGGTTTTCGTCTCCATCAATGGCAGGAGCCGTATCCGCTACAAGCCCGAAATCGCCAATCCGCGGGATAACATAGTGACTAGTTGATATTCCATCCCGTTCACATGACAGGCAGGTCGAGTCGTTGTGGTTTTGCGAAAGAGAAAGGAAGACATTTGCAGGTTTCAGGTCTCGGTGGATAATACGCTGGGCATGGAGGTATTCCACTCCCGATAGGATTCCGAGAAGAATCTTTATGGAGGGAACGAGACCGTAACAATGGCGTGGTAAGTCCCCATCGGCTCCTTCGTTTTGTGGGCGAAGATATTTTGCCAGGCTCAGCGGGTGCAAAGACATTTGTATATGTAAAGTGATAGGAGACAGCTTGCTACCGACTGCCTTACGATCCAGTTGAATGGACATGTTTCCCCCTGCCCCATCAGTGAATATGTCGGTATCCAATTCGCTTGTCGGGGTTGGCGTTTGCGCTTGACTAAACTGTCGCCCAATTGACTCAACCTCATCATCATTCTCACCCTCTCCTCCGTAGCTCTCAACGAAGCTTTTGCGAGATGGTCTAGAGTCTGTTGCATCGTCCATTCCTCGGCGAAGCTCTGGAGAACTTGAGATTGAAATAGCTTTTTGGAAAGTGCTCTCACTCTTAGAAGAAGCTTCGAATACAATTCCATGACTAGATTCTTCAAATACAATCCCGTGGCTCGATTCATCTTCAGTTGCTGTTGCTGTCCCTTGACTTAGGAGACCCAGCGGCCTATTCGCGGGTTGTGGCGGTTCCGAAGGCATTTGCATTGCCCCATTGTATTCAGCCCAAGCACTAAAGTATCGAACGACGTTGCCGTGATCCAGGCGAGCAAGTGTCCTGATTTCTCGCAAAATATGGTCCAATTCTTGCAGCCCCCGGTCTTGTAGCTGCTTTAGTCGCTTTGAACTCAAGGGGATCTTTTTAATTGCGTAAAATTGGCCGTCCACATAATGTCTTGCTTTGTACACAACACCGTAAGAACCCTTTCCTATCAATGACTCTTCTTCAAATTCTGTAGCATACCGAGACATCACAATGCTCGGTTTATATGGCTGGTAAACGCCAGGTAAGTTAAGGAACGGAAAATTGCCCATTGGCTGTACCGACGGTGTTTGAACAAGATCTAATGGAGTTGCCAAATTTTCACCAAATATAACTTTGGCTCCCTGAGTTAACAGTCTCTGAGCAGCAGGCATGTTCTCTGGTTCTGAAGGTAACTTGTTCGGGCCCAATTCTTCACATTCCTGTGGTATCCTTTCTGTGGTACGGCGACTGACAACCACACGGCTTTCGCTTCTTTTCCCTCCGGGAGATGGACGAGACTCCTTGGCATTCAAGTCAACTCCTTCCAATGCAGATAGCCCTAGAACATCCAAACTGTCCCTATAATACTTCCTGGTCGTCTCCCAATCGTCTCCGTCGACACCAGCCGCCAATACCCCGTTTGCAGATAAAAAGCGGGACTTGTGGGAATAGAGGCGTCGTCCAAGAAGCTGAGCCTCTGGAGATTCGCGTGTAAAACGTCCATGACTGCCTGGTTGACTATTCAGAATCTCCGTCGCCTTGGACAGGCAATAGAATTCCAGAAGAGCCGTAGTCATCATAGCTGCATGTCCTTCTGCATCTAAGCCGGCAATTTCATGGTCTGGGTCTCGATTCTCAAGGACTCCCTCAAACGATCCAGTGATAGCCTCATCAAACGAAGATTGACGTCCACGACTATAATATCCATCGGCTTTTGTGTCTTCATATTGGAACTCCTGATCTTCATGCTCATCGAACTCATCTTTATCTGATGTAGAGGCCTCGTCAGAAGACGATATGTCCCCTGGAGAGCGAAATAGAGACATGAAGGGTATCGAACCAAAACAGAATTCAACGAAGAAATAAGCAACGCGTAAAAGAAAGTGAATAGAGTGCTGCAGAATGGGAGTCGTGAGCGGCGTCTCATCAAGTTGAGCGGCTTTGGGAGTTGTAGTGCTCTCTCATGGTCGTTGAGGTGGGGACCTGGTTGATGCAGTCAAAAGAAAGAGTCACAGAGATCAACTGAAAGGGAAAATCAATGGCCAGGAGGGCCCTAGCATCAATTCACCCTACTATTGTTGCATTCTGAGGTATCGAGAGTTTCCAGCCATGTCAATGGGTCTTTTGAGCGATGATTGTTGTTGGAATAATGGAGAAGTTGTCAACAAGCCAGCCCGCGTCCACGAACAGCTAAGATTCGATCAGGTTCCATGCGTTTCAAAAGGCCAGCTTGTTGTCTTGACAATCGTCAGGCAGCAAAACATGCAAGGCTATCTCTCCTCATTCGATGCTTCTCAGAATGTTGAGGTATTTATCTGGGAAAAACTCCATATTTGCCCCTTCAGGCCAAGTTGGCAGCATGATGTGGTGCCTCGGAAACCCGCCACCCCCAGCAGTCACCAGCTAGCCAACTGCCGTCTATATCTACTACCTCGTGCTTTGCCGCAGGGGATGTTCCGCTCGCTACACTGGGATAGTACAGAGGACTATAATGGGGATTTATTCTGCTTCTTAACATAGATAATCGCTTTGCCGTATATCTTCCTTGCCTGGAGATCTTCCATTGCCGCCCTGACTTTATCCAGGCCACGGTATCTCTTTGGGTAGACAACTGGCTTCAGAGCACCAGATTCGATCATGGCCATCAGGCCTTTCCACACCTGCTCAGATTCTGATGGATCCCTTCGATCTGTTTCTCCGTATCGCTGAGAGACAGGGTAAAATGGAGAGTTAGCATACCCTTCATGACTGACGAGCCAAAACGAGGTCAATTGGCAACTTACATAGCCGATTATCACGGCCTGCTTGAGCAGTATCCTGTTGGTGGTAATTTGCTCCATGACGCCTCCTCGACCTGCAAAGCCAACCAGGACAATTCTACCGCCTACTGGCCTCAGGCAGCGGATGCTCTCCTTGACGAGCCCAACGTTATCAATGACAACATCTACTCCACGACCGCCTGTTATGCTCTGCACTTCGCCTTCCCATCCAGGCCTGGAACCGGTTTCAACAACTCCGTCGACACAATTCAATGATTTCAGCGCTCCGACTTTATCAGAGTCGTCTGCACTTCTAATTCCTGCAATAACCTTAGCACCCAGTGCTTTTGCAATCTGGCAAGCATATATGCCTATTCCTCCGGCGGCTCCGTGAATCATAACCCAATCGCCGCTCTTCACACCTCCCCGGAGTGCAACAGCCCCATACGCGACGTTCGCCGTTGCCGCGAGCCCTGCTGAATCTTGAAACGTCCAACCTCGTGGGATGCGATGGAGTCTTTGCGCTGGAACAAGAATCTGCTCAGCATATGCACCCAATCCCGCTCCAAACACGTTGTCTCCTGGCTTGAGCCGTGACTCATGAGGTGTGTCAGTGCGACCAACAGCCAAAACAGTTCCGGCAAACTCGAGCCCAAGAGGGAATGGCGGGCGAATCAAGGCAGTGTTGTTTTGATGTTTCCCTTGGGCATAAAGAAGGTCGACATGATTCAACGCTGCGCAGTGGATCGCGACAAGGACTTCCCCAGGCCGTGGCTGGGGGGGAAAGGGGACAGTCTGGGGCTTTAGGGAAGCTATCGATGAGACGAATTCAGTAATCTGAATAGCTTCCATGGTGAGCAGGTGCTGTCTACAAACGGTCCGTTAAGTCGACAAAATCTACGTAATAAGAACTATATCATTGCAGGGTGGCCCGGATGATACGAAGAATAAGGGACTCCGACGTGGTGTTAGCCGGGCCTGTTGCGCATGAAGCTGGTGCTCGGCTTGCCGGTTTGAGAGAAAGATGCCGAACCTCGGGAACATTACCTAAGCAGAGCCTATCACGTGAGCCAGCTTTGTGCGGGTCTGCCAAGCCGCTAATTCCAGCCGCAGTGAGCAACAAAACAAACAAGCTGTGCGCCAAGAAAGCCTGAAGGATGGCTTCTGCATCCGCAATTGGTCGAGATCGCCAACATGACGACGCCGCAAGCAAGCAAGCCGCGCCATTAGCTGCCCCTGGAACAGGGGAACTTGGAAGTGCTGATTTACAGGCACCGATTGAAGGGATGAACAAGATTAAAAATAGCACAGAGGACCGCATTGAAGGGGGAAAATGTCCCACAGGGCAGTTCCAGCTTGCTCCTTCTTTCCAGTTGCAATGAACTTCATGCCAACTTCTTCTCAATGGCAGATAGCTACTAATGGTTTAAGCAGTCCCTCGTTTTTGTCCTTTGCTTTCTTTTTGCTTGTTTGTTTTGTTTGCCATGGCCGTCGCTCGAAGATGGATCCTGGCCTTGCTTGTTTCATTCTGTTTTCTTTGTATCCTCCTTCACGTCAATTCCTCCAGTCCTTTGAGAGAGCCACCGAAAACGAGGCAGGATTGGTGGAAACACTATGACTCCGAGTATCCTGTGGCTTCAATGATCTCCCTTCCAACTGGAAGCCCTAGCGAAATCCCCCCAATCCAATTCAATTTTGGAGATGAGGACCACGAGACCAAAGGCATTCGAGAGAAACGGCGAGATGCCGTCAAGGATGCCTTTCTACATTCATGGAAGGGATACAAGGAAAGGGCTTGGGGCCATGACGAGGTTGGCCCTGTCAAAGGAGATGTGAGGACTACATTTGGAGGCTGGGGCGCTACGCTAGTTGACAGCTTGGATACTCTTTGGATAATGGGGCTGAGAGCAGAATTCGAGGACGCCATCACTGTGATTCAGAAAATTGATTTCTCCTACTGCGAAGAACCGTTGTTGAACATATTTGAAACCACAATTCGTTACCTCGGTGGGTTTCTTGCAGCTCACGACTTGACAAAAGGTGCATACCCAATTCTACTTCAGAAAGCAGTTGAACTCGCGGATTTAATCTACATCGCATTCGACACCCCTAATCGAATGCCTGTTCTTCGATGGTACTGGCAAGGTGCCAGGGACCATATACCGCAATATGCTAGTCATATGAATATTCTGGCAGAGCTTGGCTCGCTCTCGGTGGAGTTTACCCGTTTATCACAGTTGACTAACGATCCAAAATACTATGATGCGGTTCAGCGCATCACCAATGCTTTAGAAGCGAATCAAAATAAGACTCAGCTTCCTGGGATGTGGCCCCTTGGCATCGATGCACTAGCTCCTAGCTTCACGGCCGATCGTCGGTTCACGCTTGGTGCCATGTCTGACTCTCTTTATGAGTATTTACCAAAGGTAGTTGTCTTGCATCGATTAAGTTTAACAAAGACGCTGACCTTTGCAGGAATATTTAATGCTAGGCGGGCAGTCATCCCAGTATAAAGACATGTACATAAGTGCCATGGAGGTTGCGAGAAAGCATCTGTTTTTCCGTCCCAGAACCTCAACAGGCGAAGATATCCTCATCTCTGGCTCCGGATATGTGGCTGGCAAATCGCAGGTCAATTTAAAGCCAGAAGGTCAACATCTTACTTGCTTCTTAGGGGGCTTAATGGCTCTAGCATCAAAGATCTTTGATCTTCCGGCCGATTTAGAGCTTGGCCGAAAGCTCACGGAAGGATGTATCTGGGCATACCGGAGTATGCCCACCGGCATCATGCCGGAAATTTTTACAGCTGTCCCTTGCGATGAAAACAAAGATCCCCCTGAATGTGGGTGGAGTCCTCGTTTCTGGTTCCGTGCCGAAGAGGATAAGAAGAAGACGACAGGTGAGCTTGAGAAGGAGGCCCGCATACAGGGGTTGGTCCCCGGCTTCCTCAAAGTCGATAATACAAAGTATCATCTGCGGTATGTGGCTCTCTTATATGATCTGTGAATCATATATCTGACTAGTATGTTCCCATGCAGGCCTGAAGCTATAGAATCTGTGTTCATAATGTACCGTATCAGTGGGGACCGCAACCTCCAAGATAAAGGCTGGGACATGTTCAATGCCATCGAGAAACACACTCGAACAAAAATTGCGTACGGGTCCCTTGACGATGTCACATCGTCAAAACCACGCGTCCTGAACGAAATGGAATCATTTTGGATGGGGGAAACATTGAAGTACTTTTATCTTCTCTTTAGCGAGCCGGATCTCGTTAGTTTGGATGAATTTGTTTTTAATACAGAGGCACATCCGTTGAGAAGACCATCATAGTCAGGCGCATCGGTTAAAAGTATTAATATTTCTTTCTGCCAGTTATCATTGGGGTATATACGGCTTGGTTTTTCATTTTTGATAAAATTGCCACGGCTAAATATTCCTAGCCATAGCAAATCCGCTTCTTCCCTCTTGTTTCCTCTCTTTCTCCTTTGTTGTTTCAAGTCTGTACGGAGGCATATAGTCGCAATGGGCAAACTGGAGTTTCTAGGTCAATCACCATCTCTGTCAGTACCGCTGAGGCAATGAATACTGTATAGCCCATTTGTTGAAGAGCACATCTACAATTCCAAGAGAATGTTTGTCATTGCTGTCCCTGGAAGAGAGCTGATCGTATTGCAGAATATCTCAAAGTACCATTTCCTGGGGTGAGAAATAACATTCATTTGTAATTTGCAACGTCAAAAAAGCCTAGCTAGCTTGTACATACCTCCAATTCACATCCAGCTCTGATGCTCAAGCAATAAAGAACGGGTTGGTTCAGTGGACTCAATCCCTCCTATCCTTAGCGTCGGAGCTAACCCTAAAGGGTATAGCTTGCTTATAAAGCACCTCCGTTGTTAGTCAGCAAGCTGCCCTAACAGAGCTATACCCTTTAGGGTTAGCTCCGACGCTCAGGAGAGGAGGGATTGAGTCCACTGAAGCAAAAGAACGGGGATGTTGCGCTGTTGCTGACTAAACCATTTTCATGATGTCACGCCTGACTGAACTTGGGGGAACAACGAGCAGACACCCGAACAGACCAGCACCAAAGACGCGACAGCGGGTATCTACAGGTCAACGCTTGCCTTGACCGTCATACACATGCCGGCTACATCACATGGAGAGTTTCGACGACGTGGCTCTTTCAGCCGATGCCTCTTGCGAGACCATCGCGCTAGGAGAGCAGTCAGCTGGACAACTACAACCTTCTGAAGACCCCGAGATAAAGAGAAGTGCATCCGATAGTGCCCTTCTAAATGGTACCAGTGAAAAGACAAGCCAAGATGGAGCTGGATTTTCGCAACAGGACTCTCTTGAACAGCAGCGTAACGCGAACGAGGGTGACGATAATACCCCTCCAGCCTTCCCGCAGTTACTGTTTCAGCGACGAACCTCAATAGATATGCCTATATTTGACGGGGATGGGGATGGCGGCGATGAAGAGCCTAATATAGCAAAGTCGTTTGAACGGTCGACCTCGCCCAATGCTGCAACACAAAGGAGTCGAGAAGGAGGTGATGAAAAGCTGGGTGAGGAGAGGATCTCTAGGATGCACAAATTTTCCTTGTATGAGACCTCAACGCGGTATTATATGGTTGGAATGGATTTGCTCGACAAGCGATTTCGGATTTTGAAAATCGACCGTACATCCGAGTCCGATGATCTTACTATTTCTGAAGACGATACCGTTTATACCAAGAGAGAGATGAACCAGCTTTTAGATGCTGTGGACGATGGGAACAAGAGCTCCGGAGGGCTAAAGTTACGCTGCAGTGCATGGGGGCTTTTGGGGTTCATCAAATTTACGGGCACGTATTATATGCTACTTGTGACAAAACGCAGTCAAGTTGCAATGATCGGCGGGCATTACATATATCAGATCGATGATACTGAGCTGGTGCCCCTGAGTTCCTTGAGTTCCAGCAAGATAAAATCAGAAAAGCATGCAGATGAGACGAGGTTCATCAACATCATGAATAATGTCGACCTTACGCGCTCTTTTTATTTCAGCTATTCCTACAACGTTACGCAGACCCTGCAGAAAAATATTGCTTTGGAGAGGGAGGCTCTTGAAAACGGCCAGCCCGGGGCTAATAGACACAATCTCAATTCTATGTTCGTTTGGAACAACTATCTTTTGATGCCGGTTGTTGCTTCATTGAAAAATGCATATGACTGGTGCCTGCCTATTATTCATGGCTATGTGGAACAAGCGTCTTTGTCTGTCTACGGGAGACTTGTGTTTATTACACTGATTGCTCGACGCTCCAGATTCTTTGCTGGCGCGCGGTTTCTCAAACGGGGTGCGAATGACCTTGGCTATGTCGCCAACGACGTGGAAACAGAACAAATAGTTTCCGAGATGCTTACGACTTCTTTCCATGCTCCTGGGCCAAAACTTTACTGCAATCCGCATTACACGTCGTATGTCCAGCACCGTGGAAGTATCCCGCTCCATTGGACCCAGGACAGTACTGGAGTCAGCCCCAAGCCGGATATTGAGCTCAATTTTATTGATCCGTTTTACTCTGCTGCAGCGCTCCATTTTAACAACCTCTTCGAGAGATACGGCGCCCCTATTTATGTCTTAAATCTTATCAAATCAAGGGAGAGGATGCCTAGAGAATCGAAACTGTTGGTGGAATACACAAATGCAATCAACTACCTGAACCAGTTTCTTCCAAAAGACAAGAAAATCATCTACAAGGCCTGGGATATGAGTCGTGCCTTTAAAAGCCGCGATCAAGATGTGATTGGAACACTCGAGGACATCGCAGAAGATATTATTCCAAGGACAGGGTTCTTCCACAATGGTGAGAATCTTGAGGTCGGCTTGAAGATGCAAAATGGTATTGCTAGGACCAATTGCATTGACTGCCTAGATCGTACGAATGCAGCTCAATTCGTAATCGGCAAACGGGCTTTAGGCCACCAATTACATGCTTTGGGAATCATTGACCAGACCACAGTGGATTACGATACTGACGCCATTAATATGTTTACGAACATGTGGCATGCCCATGGCGACACAATAGCCGTGCAATACGGCGGTTCACACCTTGTCAATACGATGGCTACATACCGCAAACTCAATCAGTGGGCGGGCCACTCAAGAGACATGGTTGAAAGCTTCAAACGTTTCTACAACAATTCATTTCTTGATGCTCAAAGGCAAGAGGCGTACAATCTTTTTCTCGGAAACTATGTGTTTTCTCAAGATTTGCCGATGCTCTGGGACCTGGAGACTGACTACTATCTCCATCACTCGGATCCCCGAACATGGGCAGAGGTAAACAGACACAATTACGTCAACTGGTATACGACGGACTTTCTGAAAGAGCGGAAAATGCCCTTGGCTGTGTGGCCTAAAACATTTCCCAAGACTTCTATCCAGTCTTTTGATGATTATTGGCTTGAGTACTACAGGCCTCTGGCAGTGTCCTCGTTCTCGAAAGTATTTGCCTTCAGGATGAAATCTACTCTCCACAATCTTCCAGTCCGGACAACTCAACAAGGACGCTATGATCTCAGTCCTTTTGTCGTCCGGACAGAGCATGAAGCAGAGCCCCGTGAAAAGAAAACCCCACGGAAAAAGACTCTCGTCATCCAAGAGCCCTTGGAAACCGTGAACGTAGATGCCCGTTCGGTCAGCTCAATTAAGGAAGCCCTTCCCCCATCTGAACCTCTTCGGCTTTGGCTTCAGCAATCCATACCCTCAGACAACTCGCAGCCGGCCCACGGTGGCGTGCTTCAGCCGAAACTCCTCCCGCCGCCCCTAATAACGACCAACTCAGACCTGCTCACATCCAAATCGCAAATGAACCAACACAGTCTCGGCCAACTCGTTTCTGAATCACTGAACCCAAACATTTCTGCCTCTGAAGCGGAAGAATACGAACGGTACATCAACCACCCACTAAAGGTTCCGTTGGTCGTAACATCCGAATCGCCCATTACGACGGCTGCAAGTCATAAAGACCTTGATTTGGTTGAATACGTTAATAAGGTCTTACTTGAAGACAGTGCTCTGGATGCGTTGGCAGAAGATAACTTGGCGGATTATATTGAGTTCTTGAATGTAGGGGAGGAAGGTCTGACAGTGATACAGGAGGATTACGACAAGAAGAGGTACAAGAGGTATCGGCAGTGGCTGAGAGGAAAGAGTTTATTCAAGCAGGGGATTGATCTATAAAATTCACTTGTTCCTTTTCGCCTTGTCGTTTTGGAGTATATAATGGTGGGCTCGGTGATTCTATGATACCCTTTTACGTTAAGCTTACGGAAGTGTTTAAATGGGTAGATTTATGGGGTAAGCTGCTTAATCGAATAACATCCAAATTGCCATTCTCACAATACCATGCTGAGAAGGTTTAATACTTCGTGCTATGGAATAGCTCTTGTAACCTGCTGTCACTGTCGACCAGCTCTGCGAACTCGGTATCGACATCGACATTTGTTCCATCCTCGCGACCGTTTTCTTCCAGTACGACTCGCAAGATATAGACACAAGTTTTCAGAATCTCCTGCAGCCTCACTGGTTCCTGGGGTTGCTCGTCGTTGTCTCTTGCCACAACACTCTCATCCTCTTTAAGGTGTAACCAGCAGCCACACAGCCCTGCAAGAAGCTCTGCTCTCCACCTATGGACTCGTGGCCACGTAGACAGAATCAATTGCTGCGTGCAACCCGCTGCAGCGACGAGCAGCGGTAAATACGCCGTCCCAAATGGGTTCTTGAGGGTTGAGGTAAGTACGGGAATGATCTCCTGTAAATGCTTGATGGCGTTGATACCGAGCTCTTTTATTGCGATTGTTAATTGGTCAAGTATAAGTGTAGAGATCTGCGGATGGGGGAAGGATGAAATGTACGTGTCTTCCGACGCACGGGGAGTGCTGATATGATGATACGAAGAGATGATACTATGGCGCAAGATGCGCGACAGGGCATTGATTCGGGATTGGGATTCTTGCTCTTCACTTTGCCGCTGGGACGGTGCTGGGCGGTAGAACTGTTTCGATGGGGGCGAGGAAGGAAATCTGGTTCTGATAATGGAGAAAATAGCCGGGTAGGCGGATTGGAGGAGATGAATGGATTGGTCTTCTGGGGTCAGAGTTGGGAGATATAGTAGACAGGGTGAAACGGCGTCGTCGAAGACAGAATCAAGATTGGTACGCTTTAAGATGTCGGAGTTTGCTTGCTCGAGGGGAGCTAAGAGTTGACAGAGGATTCTGCAGCCTTGTGCTTTATAAGGCACACTCTCATCGTCTATGAGAGATAGGATTGCTGGTATGAGCAAGTGAAATTGTGTCTCAATCTGGGAGAGGTCAGACGGCTACTTCAGAAGTCAGTACAGGCCATATCGTAAGGCAGGGTACTCTGCAACCAAACGTACTTTATACTTCTCGACAATCCAGGTCAGCACCGTTATAATAGACACATTCTCGTACTTCCACGGTTTTGATGCTTTGTCAAAGAGGCCTGGATCAAATTTTGGCTGTTTGACTGGATGCAAATCTTTCCGACCAGCAGGAGTAATCGCGGGGGCTTTAGTCTTGAGGAACGAAGGCTTCACGAAGCGTGCAAGAATATCCCCGGAGAGAGTGGATAATGACCTCTCCCCGGGCTGATCCGACTCGTATGCATTCAAAAGCAGGAGTGCCGCTGAGGCTGCCGCGGTCGTCGTCCAAGGGTCGTGTGGGTTTGTAAACGCTGCCAAAGTGGCAATGACATTCACTGGATCCTCGCTTTCTTCCAGAGGGATCAACTCGCAGAGCTGTTTTATTACAGCCAAACCCAGTGTTGCTTTGGTCCTAGCAATCTTGAACTTCTGAAAGAGCTGCTGCTTCGCCTCATCTAGCTTCATGTTAGCAGAAGATCATGGCAATCATTCAAAACAGGTTTGATACCGGTAGCTAACTGGGCTTCTTCCCACGCTCCTTCAAATTCTTCAGAGGGCAAAATGATACTCGCAGCCCATGACATGAGCGCGTTTACTACTCTTTTGTCGTTCGCCGTTAGGGTATAGTCAGGGTCAATATGCCCGAAGAATGTCTTTGCCACTATTAAATTTTCGCAAATCTATGTCCGGCATATCAGTATCAGAGGCATCTCCTTCAAACTTGTGCATGAACGCTACTTACATCCAAGTCTGCGTTGGTGCTTGCATGACTGCGAATATCATCCCATGCAGCCTGAAAACTGATGCCTTGAACCTCAAGGTCGATATCAACATCGCCATCAGCACCCGTGTTTTCGAGTACTTTGCGAGCTGCCGCTCGATGGATATCCATGACCAGTGTAGTTTGCTGTAGTGTTGAACGGGTTCATGTTGTTTAAGAGAAACCTTTGTTGGGCTTTCAGTCTCACTGGCTTACTCACGAGTCACAGCCTCGCACTCACTTCAACTCGAATGAAAAACATCAATGCATGAGCAAGATTTTATCTTCTTTATTTGCTTATCTTACACGTAATTCTATCAGGTAGTATATTATAGTCTATTTCACGCGCCACGATTACTTCTTTCTCTTGGGAGACGACGGACTCAAGTCCAATTCACTACTTCGGCGCTTGACTTCATCTATAGCCCCTTCGCCATCATTTCTTTCCGGGTTTCTGAGTTGCCACTCAATCACCATCTCAAGTGCCTTTGACGTCCACGGGCCCGGCCTTGCACCCAGGGCAGATGCGAGCTGGTGACCGTTGACAAGTGGACGCAGCAGCTCCACTTCAAGCAGGTCCTGTTCCTTAAGACACAGGAGAAACCGTGCAAACTCTTCGAACACTGTATACAAGCCAGTTAGCTTTGAAGAATGAAGAGAAAACACCCAATCTTACCTTTTCTCAGCTCTGCTCCTTGCATAACTTCCAGAAGGATCGCTTGAATGACGCATAGTCGCCAATCCACGCCCATGAGGCGAAGAGAGCTTCCTAGTCTCCATCGGATATTAGACACAGTCGTGCCAAGTTCCTGCTTTAGAAAGGCCGATTTAAGATCAGAGACCTCTGTGTGGTATTTAACCGCACGTTTCAAGATACTGATTGTCTTGTTATCCGACCTAAGGCTGTCTCGGGCTACTGCTGCAGCTCTGGGTGGCAGCTCCTTTTTATTGGGTAAATATCCCGTCTGTGGGACCACTGCCCAAGGGGATAATGCTGCGATAATCCAGCAATGGTATACATCGTCATTATCCCGAACCAACACGTCGCGTAAAAATGTCCGATCTGGCTGTGAGACAGCTACTCTATTGTAATCATCATCAAGGATAGCCATGAGCGACTCGTACGCCTTACTCCAAGATGATGCGTCCACACAGACATCGTCTTGATGGTTTGCAAATATGGTGTCATAAAGTCCAAGGCGTTCTATAATCTGCAATGCCATGAGGGGATCAGGCCCTAGAAAGGTTAGTCCTAGCACCGTTGCGGAATTATCGGACGGCTTACCTTTCAGCATCTTTGAGATTTCAGCACCAATCCTTTCTTGGCTGATCTTTAGTTTGAGGGCATACTTGATATCATTGTGTTGCATCGCGTCCTCTGTTTTCGGATCAATTCTGTAACCAAGCCTACTTGAAAAACGGATCAACCGTAAAACGCGTAATGGATCATCTTTGAAGGTCTGATATGGCTCAAGAGGAGTCCGGATCAGTTGCGCCCTTAGATCCGCTATACCTCTACCCGTAAAGTCCTCAACAGATGATGTATGAAGATTGTAAAACAATGCATTCACTGTAGCATCTCGCCGAAGAGCATCCTCCTCTGCTGTTCCAAATTCCATTTCTGGATGCCGACTGTGATCTGAGTATGTTTCCTTTCGTAGATTCACAAGGTCAACCTCCAACCCGAAGATTTTGGTGGCTACAGTTTCCAGATGTTTTGATTTTTCTGGATTTGCCTCAATCTTGTGAAGACCACCTATGACACTCTGGAGAGCATCATCCGAGTGGAAACTCTTGTATTTCTCCAAGTGTTCTGGATTGTCAAGGTATTCCTTCAGCTCCAGACCAAATTTGTAGCCAGTCATGCTGCTGATGCCAACATCAATATCATGGCTATCCACACCAAGAAGTTTATCCCGAACCCATCCGCCGGTGAATCTGAGCACCAGCTCACTGGGAAGCATTTCATTGCCATTCTTAACCCCTTTTTGCTTGATGTACTCCACCACGTCAAGCAGGAGGTGCTTTAAGGTCTTTTCGATCTGAGATAGTTCAATGTTTGGCACTGCCGGCGTCATAATCTCGGTTTCTACTGCCATGGTATCGGTAGGAGGGGCAGCAGAGGCAGAGCTGTAAGACCTTGTTGAGATGGAGGGAAATTGGTCCTTCGAGTATGTGGAGATTGCAGTTCGTCTCCGTTTGGCAGGCGGTTCACAAGATCGGGTGCTTTTCGTCGTGAGCATAGACTGTAAGGTGGAGCTTCGATGTAAGCTAAGAGAATTGCCGCAGGGTGCGAGTACGAAATGGGAGGCTGGCTTGCCGCTTGTTTGAGTGTGTCGAATCGTTGCGAGTTGAAAATGGTATGAGTTGATAAGTCGTCGAAGAAGTATGCGGGGAGGCATTTACAAGGTGAGATGTGAGAGACAAAGACACATGGTGAAAAAGCCATCATGAGGGTTGGGTTTTGACTCACCACTCTCAACCAACCACCAGGCGGCGATGACAACCTGCCTCTTCGCTTTCTCACAGTCCAACAAACAGCGTCGTGACCAACAAGCAATATTGTCTATCTCTCGCGGCTTGCTGCCTTTCACACGCCCATGAAGAAGTGAAGATTTCCACAATTTTGTTTCAAACCGCGAGCTGTCCATGACATCACCAGACGATGTTCCGCCCCTCAAGCCACCGCCCTCGTTCTCCCCGGCCGCATCCATCCTGCCGTCCAAATCCCGGTATACGGCGAGTCTCCAGGCCTCGCAGCCTCTAATCAGCTCCCTGTCGGAATCTTCCTTTGACCATCGCTCCCTTCCAGACCTCCAATTCGCCGCATCCTCGGAAGTGAACTCAAGATCATCCTCACCAGATCGACGACTCTCCCGTTCTACCCTACGACTCTCCCGTTCAAGCACTGCTACGCCTCTCGGTTCTCAGATTTCTGGATCTGACGATGTACGCTCCATAATAATACGCGCATTTTCACCTACAATTGGGGTTTGTTCGTCGCCGGACACGGATGCACTTATCCAACGAAAGGGGTTCAAAGGCGGATTTCTAGAGCTAATACGGCCGTTTGGAGAGCGGATCACAGGCAAGATAGTTATTCGTGA
The DNA here is from genome assembly GCA_001430955.1 of Chrysosporium queenslandicum. Classification (NCBI taxonomy): domain Eukaryota; kingdom Fungi; phylum Ascomycota; class Eurotiomycetes; order Onygenales; family Onygenaceae; genus Chrysosporium; species Chrysosporium queenslandicum. Next base: position 266,632 of record LJPI01000981.1, on the reverse strand, counting down.
TGGTGTCGGATCCAGCCGAAGCTGGGATGATTTCGGAGTCCGGTTCACGGAGTTAGGTAGCCAGGAGCCCGGCAGCAGCAAGGGAGAAGATGTTCCAGCCGCAGTACAATTGGAGCAAGTCCTAGAAAAGCACCTCGAGTCTGGAGATCAGCTGTTGGATGGTTGGGTGCGTGGCAGCGATCCCAATTCTAAAAGCTCTCCTCCGCCGTCGCCGTTATACAAGCTTTTTTTGAGGCGCTTGCTGTCAACCGCCGCTCCAACCCCCCACGAGACATTTAACCATCCCGTAGCTTGCGTGATTGCGATCAGCTCGCACACTCCTGCGCCTCTTGAATCTTTACGACAGCTCTACGCCCGAACCAGCCAAGGCGATAAGAAACCTCCTCCGTGGGTACACCCCGAATACCTGCGATATTATGTTCTTGTACACGATGAAGACAGCGACGACATCACCCAATCAACTGCATTGTTTGACCAAATGAAACGACATTTCGGGCTTCACTGCCATCTTTTGCGACTACGAAGTAACCAGTGCGTTGTCACAGATGACGATAGCACTCCTTTCCCGACTCCCGAATGGGTGAGCCCTCACGAGGATCTGGCGTCCCTGGGAGCTCAAGGTATTTCATAGCGAGCTTCCCCAATTCAAGTGATTGTGCTAAGATTTCTTAGAATCCCTAATCGACGTAGAAGCCGAACCCTCATATGTGTTCGAATCTGATGTGACTGCTATAAAGTCGTTCATCCGCGAATTGGTCGCACAATCTGTGATCCCTCACATGGAGAACCGCGTTGCTCTATGGAACGACCAAGTTGCATCGAGAAGACGTGGATTAAGTGGACGATTTATGTCGATATCCAAACGCTGGGCTGGCTTTGGTTCAAGCTCGAGATCTTCCGGTTCGCCGTTTGGAGGTGGCTCGTCGAGCAATTATGATGCGTATCAAGGATTTTACCAGCCGGATTCCCCGGAAGCTGTTTTGCGAAAAATGGCAGACTATTCATTTATGCTCCGCGACTGGAAACTGGCTGCCTCTACATATGATCTGTTGAGGGCTGACTTCGGCAATGACAAGGCATGGAGGTACCATGCTGGTTCCCACGAAATGTGCGCAGTTGCAACTTTATTGAACCCCTTGTCGTCAACGAGCAAATCCAAGCTTGAACCCATCGAGCAACTTCTGGAAACTGCTTGTTACTCGTACCTGACGAGATGCTCGGATCCTCAAAATACTCTTCGAACAGTCATATTGGGCGCTGAACTCCTGAAATCCCGCGGCGGCTCTGCTGCAGAAAGTGCGGCAAGATGGTCAACTAGAGTCCTGGATATGGGCCTGTTAGGGAGTATTGGGCGCCTTCTTCTTTTTGAACGCGTATCTGCGTGCTTTGCCTCGAAGACTGCAACCAACGGTACACGTTGGGGAACCCGAAGGCGGAAAGCGGGAATGTGGGCGCTTTTCGCCGCTGAAGGGTGGCTCAAAGAAGGACAGCCTCGTCTGGCCTCGAACTCGATGGAAGAAGCAGATCGTCAATACAGGGATACTATAGAAGACGGAATCTTCCCTCTCGTGGAAATGCAACAGGTTGTTGACGATCTACGCCTGGCAATAAAGGTTGGATGCCTAGAAATGCGAGGGACAAACGGTGAGGACGCAGAAACTCCCACTGAAACCGGGCCAGAAGAACTACCGGAGAAGCTGGATTACCGTGGCCATAGCCACCGGAAATCATTGATGGGAGGTGGAAACCCACTCGAAGGCATCGCCTCGACTCCTCTTCGGCCGCTAGTCCGTGATGAAGACTCTGAACCCAACGATGATTTTGAATGATCTTTAGTGAACGACTTCGATACCTTTTTCATTTGTTTTCTATTGTTGATATCCACTTCATTTACTTCTTATAGACGAGTGTCTCGATCTAGGGCGTTGGTTCAAGTCTTTACCGGGATCTGATTCGGAGTGTCGGGAGATATCCAGAAATACTTCATTGCTGGTTACACTTGACTAGACATTGATGTGAGGCAGAGCACAGTGAAATAGCCAATCCTATAATTTGCCAACATCTTGACCGAAGAAGTCATTTTCCTCAATGCCGACTACTACCTGATCTACAGAGAAACGATACATCGCTGTGGGTTGCGTAGGTAGATAAACGGTTTAAGTTCCAACCCGGTCCACTGTCCCGGCTAAAACCATCTGCCCCCAGAAGTAAAGACCCCATCCTGCCGCGCTTTGCAGCCACCAGTTCCTCTCCTTCCCGGCCTTTTTCTCACCGGCGTTGCTTGACTTTACTCCAAACGCATCTTTCGCCACAAAAATATCACTGACGACGAACATTGCCGCTCCAAGAACGCGCTGATGCTGGAACGATGAAGTAGTGGCTACCGCAACTGCCAGCATGGAGCTGATGATGGTTGCATATATGGTAACCAGGAAGCGCATGTCCACGGGAACCGCGAGATTGAGCACATTACTGTTCATCCAAGAAGCCGTAGAGCGATTTAAAGGTGTCGGATATATAACACCCAACCACCTTGCAATGAGCATTGTTGTAACGAATACTATGGTAAATGTGGGCCATGCGAGGTCTTGCTGGGAGTCTCGAAGGAAGGCTAGGATATAGGCGATATGAGCCAGCGCGAAAGCAACGATGCCCAGTTGGAAGGACGTTGAGATGCTCCCTTCTCCCGGCTCAACAGGTTTGGTCACGCCATTTTTCTTCGGAGCGGATTTTAGGCCGTAGTATTCATCTCGAGAGGGAATGAGAAGGATGTCCCCGACGGTGGAGAAGAGAAGACCGCAAGTGATGAGGATGTGATATGTTGATGATTCGGCTGATATGTGAAGTAAAGGCCCGCTGACGAACGCAATCGACGACACGATTTTGAACAAGGCATGGCCGCCTAGCAAGGAGTTGGTTTCGCAGAGGACCAGCAGAGGCAGCGATCCCAGGAGTAGGTAGACGGCGGCAGTTGGTGGGAGGTTGACAGACATGGCTTCTCCGTGGTTAGATTCCCTGCAGAGAGATTAATTCAGTTTGCGACCCAGCTGGCAATCAATCAAGTTCATCATGAAAGAAGTTCTCGTAGGAAGAGTGTTAGTCTATGGCATTCGGTTAACTAGTATTCACTCCACTCTCTTCTCGTTCAGTTGAGCTGGACCCGATCGCCTTGCATGTGATAACTTGGCTCCATCCGCTTGGAAAACGAGATCAGCGCCATCTTTGTCGGCTTGACAAACGGCTGCGAGTTCCACGACCTGAGGTCAATGCTAACGCCGTATTTGCGTGAAATGTTCGCAGGAGCTGTTGTCCAGCAGCTTTCCCCCCGCTCATCTCGACGTGAAGCCAACAATTCGGTCGCAAAACTGGCAAGGATGAGTCAGCAAGCTCTCCGCAGATATAAAAGCATCCAAACTCCGCGGTTCGCTTTCGTTGACCACTCTGCCAGGCGATGGCTATCCAGGCGGAATAATGGGCTTCTGCAACTTCATGAATCCATTAAAAATATTTCGTTCCAAGAAAACGGCGCAAGGCCTCTACCCGGAGTATCCCCCACCGCCTCCTGACGTGCTCCTGGCCAACCGCAAGCATTACGCGGATCTGATTAGCCGTCGGCAATACCTGACACCTCCTGGCGTGGAGGACAGCTCTCTACTCTCATTATACAGGCTCTACGAGTACGTTGTTCTGGACGAAAATATCCATCTTCGGAACGAGATCGAATATTTCTGGCGGAACCACTCCTGGGCAGTCCGTGATATTCCAGATCCGCGTGATGAGGACCCTGCACGCTATGCCGTGCTCGCGTGCATCCCGCAATTGCTAGTCCTAGCGTTCAATAACAACATTGAACTCGGCTTGCCAAGGGACGCACCCGCAATTATGACCTACGAGCAGATCGAGGAGTGCCGTCAGCGTCAGAAGGTGTGGGAGACTCCTCCGCAGTGGGTGGCCAATGTCCCTCCTCTGAAGGAAACGCTAAAGATACCCCATAAAAGAGAAGTCTACGTGGAGAAAAGCGAGTACGTTGTTCTTGAGCGTTTGGACGACCCTGAGGCGTCCGAGGTTTTCCGCGAAAAGAACATTCTTATCATTCGACCGCATATTTACTTTATATGATATTCGAATTATATACAACAGACAAGAGGACCTGTGGTAGCTTTAATTGGCCCCGAAAGTACAGCCCAGAGCATCACTCTCTTCAATTTTCCGGAGTGGGTGAATTCGCATTCCTGTTAAGAAGGATCGTATAACGAGATTTGGATACAAAGCCTGTGGGGTTTGTTCAGTTATTTCGATTTTGTTCAACAAAGCAATGGCCAATTACCTTACAATTATGGAGATTCTCAAAATCTGCAATTTTTGATGTGCACAAACCAGGACAGTTACCCTTCAAAAGGCAATTCCATCTTCATGATACATGCTGTGGTATTCTTCGTTGAGCTGCTCGATGGCCTCTTGCGAACATTGGATCCGGAAGTGACGTCCCCACTCCATGATCTCCGATGCAGAAATTGGCCTGTTTCCATGTTTGACAATATAACGCCGTAGGTAAATGGCGGCGTCCTTGACATCATAATCGCGACGGTTGGGCTTCCCCATTCTCTCCAGCTTAGTGCATAGAGCATAATTCCATGGAGCGGCGAGCACTCGTAAGCCGGGCTCTTGGAAGACTACCTCATCCTGCACCATGGCGGCCTCCGTCATTTCCATCTGGAGATCGTGAGACATGTACAAAGCTGTGGAATTGTTCAGCCAATTGCCTCCAAGTGGAACTGAACTGCGTTCCGCTGCATCAATAGCTGCCTGCCGCAAGAGGTCGGCCTGAGAAGTCCGGTAACTGAGGTTCCCGTTGAAGAAGTCAACATCATGTGTGACCTTTCGAGTTTTCAGAAAAACCGTGTTGACGGCACCCCCGACAGCGATGAGGGTGATATTTTGCTGTTTTTTGTGAAGGAACTCTGCCACGTAATGGAGCGCTTTGTTCAAGTCATGCCTGCTTAGATCAAACTGTTTGTGGTAGATGGGTTTGCCTTGCTCATCACGTTGAGGCTCTGGGACGAGTTGCAGGCCCACGGGGTTTGTTATCTCTTGGATCTCCTGTGGCTCTTCTTCTCTGTGCTTGCGCCTCCCGAATCTATGATGTCTATGGCGTTTCCTCTCCTTTTTTTGCTCCTTGGAGTGCGAGGAGCCCATGATTGACGTGTCTTAGGTATCTCACAGGTAAATTCAGTTTGGAACAGTCGGGGATTTTGGGAAACCAAAGGATGTTAGTTGAGCTTCGTCGAAGGCATATCCCGAAGGCCAGGCTCGTCCCTCGAGTCCATTTTAAATCTACTACTGGCAGTAATTGGCCACAACGAGTCTACCGGAGTTCCTTCGTCTCCACCTAGTATCCCAGTTTGCTGGCCTCGGATTAAGGACGTTGGATCATAGATTCTGTCTATGGGATCTAAGTAAGTACATAAATATAGTCTCGGGCGAAGGCTGTAGCTTTCTTCCGCCAAAGTTTAGCCTGCGACGCGGAGGATCCGCAAAACACCCCAGCTCTTAATAGTATGTCGCAAGTGATAAAACACCCAAATTTAAACCTCTCGCAACCTTTCACCCGCCACATCTTGACCATGGCTACAAACGGGTTTACGATTGTATGTCCGAACGCAAGATTTCTATGTTACGTCCGAAAGTCGTTCCTCTGAACGAGGTTGCGATTATCTTGACTAAGCCCGTACCGAGAGAACAACAATGGCTGCTCACAGACACATTTCGTCGCCTTTGGCCTTGAAGAAGCCATCTAAGCGTCCAGAGAGTCGATGGGATCAAGTGTTCACGAATCTAGCAGCAAGTGTTTACCAATGGCACAATTCCGGCCATGCGTACTACGACAGCCGAGCTGTGGCTTCTTTGCGCACGCTTAGAATCGTGTGTGTATCAGATACCCATAGCGCTCGGCCAGATTTGCCAGAGGGCGATATTTTGCTCCATGCGGGAGACCTCTCTGAAACAGGCACTTTTGATGACATTCAGGCCCAGCTGGACTGGTTGAATGCCCAACCGCACAAATACAAAGTCGTTATTGCTGGAAACCACGATTTACTGCTCGACCCTGTGTTCTTGGACCGATTTCCTGAGCGGATTGCCGAAAGGCCTGGTAGCTCGAGGGAGGATCTACGATGGGGAGACCTCATTTACCTGAATGACAACTCGACGACTTTGACTTTCTGCGACGGTGCGGAGAAGGATGCTGAGCATGCGAATGGGATGTACAACCGTCGGATCAAGATCTACGGGAACCCGTGGACGCAGCAGTTTGGGAATTGGGCGTTTCAAGTGCCTCCTATCCGGGACGTCTGGGCAGATACCGTACCGGAGGACGTGGATATCCTGCTAACACATGGCCCTCCGAAATACCACCTTGACGCGAACAGTCTAGGAAACATATTCCTGACCAAGGAGCTGTGCCGAGTGAGACCCAGGTTGGCTGTTTTTGGACACATCCATGCAGGGTACGGACAGGAGACGGTCGTTTTTGACGAAGTCGAGGCTGCCTACGCGGAATTGAGGGCTGGCAAGAGAAAAGGATGCATGTTGGTGAAAATGATCTGGAATGTATTGTTTGCGAAGCTTGTCAGATATTGCGCTGGCCTTTGGCTGATTGGGAGATGGGTTGAGCCCGAGCCGGTACGCGCAACGCGGCTGGTTAATGCTGCCTTCTTTGCGGGCTCTCGAAGGGTGGAACAGAGGTTTCCCATTGTTGTGGACATATAGACTATATAGACCATCTAGTGTACGATAGATTTTTGATGCCTGATAAAACAGTGCTTTTGTTGAGACGATCTGACAAAGGCCGAAGTTGTGATGCAGATGCCAAGACCCATGACATCGTCAGGCAAACAAGACAAACATCCAGGCACCTGGACAACCGGCACTTGAGCATCAAAACATCGAGCTTGACAAGCCCATCTGCCACCCAGGCCAACAGACTGACGGCTGCTCGCGCTCTTTCAATCGACTGGATAAAAGCTGCATGCTCGACTCAGCGATAACTTTTTGGTTTTCTGAATAGACGATGCGTCCCCATAGATTCACTATCCATACGACTATTTAGTCCATTTGCATTCATCTGCCAGGAGATAGCTATGAGCGATCTTCTCAAGTTTATCTTATCAAACGATGAAGCCTTCAAAAGGTATGGTTACATGTCCGGAGATTCTGGCACTTTCTATGGTCGGAAGGCAGTAGCTAATCATGGGCTAGGCGACTGGGTTCCCTCTACTCCGATTTCCCCCTTCACCACGACCCAGACGGATACGCGATCAATATAGCAGCATGGCAAAAGGCTCTAGCCAGCGCAGCCTTGGCCGGCCTTATTCCAGCACCCGTTAGAACCGGAAAACACAACGGCATCAAGTCTCACCAGAGCAACTCTCTTGTCTTGAGTACGAGTAATGCTCTAAGCGCGGCATTAGAGACACGAGAATGGGGACGACCGCTGGCTTTGCAGGCAGTGATTGTATGTGGTGCAGCTTAACCCACTGATATTCTCAGCCCTTGCATCTAACGATGTCTGAACAGGACGAATCCCTCCGAACTGGGAGAATGATTGAGCTTAAGGAGTTCCTGGCCAGTCCTACCAGTCCGTTCAAAAAGAGCTGGATTCGATTACCGGCCGCTCCGTCACTTTCGCAAATCTTGGGATGGGGAATGAAGCAAGCTCGTGGCTTGATTATTGGTGCCGATTACGATCATCCAGAACTTTCAAAGGGCTTACACGAACAGGATTTGGTATTAGTAGATAACCTCAAGGTGCGATTCGCATACCTGAAAGTTGCTGTCCAGGCACCTTACTCACGAATAACATAGGAGGCTGAAAAACGGCTTATCAAGGAGACGTTGGCTCATCACCGCTCAGCAGTGGACCGGATATATTCCAAAGAGCAGTTTCGGGCTCGATTCTCTGGAATATTCGCCTGCCAAACCGAATTGTCCCCGACAGACATTGAAGTACTTCTCATATTCCTCTCTAGAGATCGAAATTTTATCCTATATGACGGAGAGGTGCGTATCTGCTGGGCTGAATTTTCAGCGGGTGTGCTGGCTAACACCGAATGTAGACAATAAAATTCAGAGAGACGGACGATAAATCCATGGGCATAACACAAGAGGACAAGACTATCGCGTCTCTTAAAACCTTAATTTCTAATGTAACAGGTCAAGTATCAAGTCTAGATGCAAAGATCCAAGAACTCACGCTTACCGCTCAGAACGCTCTCAACAACAAAAACCGGATTTTAGCTCTATCTGCCCTCCGTTCAAGAAAGCTGGCCGAACGGAATTTGAAGCAGAGATCGGATACATTGTACCAATTGGAAGAAGTTTATACCAAAATCGAGCAAGCAGCGGACCAAGTGGGTATAATAAAGGTTATGGAAGCCAGCACAAGTGTTCTTCGAGGATTGAACGAGCAGGTTGGCGGCCTCGATAAGGTTGAGGATGTTGTCGAGGAGCTACGGAAAGAAATGGAGAACGTGGACGAGGTCGGAAATATCATGAACCAGGCTGCTCCAATGATCGACGAGGACGAGTTGGATGACGAGCTAGAGGCAATGGAGGAACAGGAGAAAGAGGCCCAGCAAGCGAAGGAAGCAGAACCCACACGGCAGAAATTGGCGGAGTTAGATAAACTAAAAGCCCTCGATGCAGCGGAAAGGGCAAAAGTTGAGCAAACGGAGACCGCCGCAAAGGTACCTTCTACTGCCACGCCGAACGCGGAACTAGAGGAGAGCATTAACAAGCTTTCCCAGATGTCGATAAACGACAACAGTTCGAGCAGGAAGCAAGCAAACGTGGTGCCTGCTGAATGATTACTCATGGCTAGGTACACGTTTCACTTGGAAAGGCAGGCGGACTGGTGCCACGGGAGAGATCATTCAAAGCTGCGTGCTTTGATAACGCAGTATCTTCGAGCATAATTCTCTGGCTTTCGCCTTCGAACCCAGGCTGAGGTCCAGGCTTACTGTCGACAGACTCATCCGCCTGTATCATATTAGAACCCTCTCTATTCTCAATATCTTTAGATTGGGCGCCGGACTCGCTGGCACTAGCGGTCGCCGCTGGAGGGTCATTGTTCGCTGGTGGCGATTCGGAAGCGGGACTAATTCCGGTTTCGCGCTTCTTTTGCGCGCTTTGGATAAGTCTCTTGAACTCGTCCCCATGCGCCGCAGACCAGGCTGCGCCATCAAAGTCCTTTTTCATGATAGAAGTCGTTTGGTCCCGAGAAAATGGTGCCTGGCCGCCCTGAGTTCGTTCCCAGATATCCAATTCTCGGAGCAGTTCTCTTTTGGACTTGGGCTTCTTGGAATCACAATTCGCGTTCCAGAGGTTCATCCATTCAGTGTGCCGTTTTTGGAGGAGTGTTCTGGGCCCGGAGTCGGGTATGCCTAGGTCTCTCAACTTTTTCCGCAGGATGTTATCCTTCATGATGGAATAGTTGATTGCGGGGAGTCGCTCTGGGGGTTTGGCTAAGGGATTGGAAAGAGAAAGGGTACTTTTTACGATGTTAGCCAGTAGGTGTAGTACTAGGTTAGGAAACATACCCGCGGCGCTGCGGTGAAGCGTTTTGCGACGAAGGGCCGGGGCAATTGTTAAGATGGAGAAACACAGCTTCTTCCTTCATTCTCCGTTTACAGATTGGACAGGCAACCAGACCGTCATCTAAGATGTCATTAGAGTGGAGGTCAGATCGCAGAATATGATGCATACCAGGCTGGTAGTCATCATCCTCGCTGTCGTCAATAACCATCGGCGTGCTAGATGTAGATAACGGCCCATTATCTTGCTGAGCGCTTCGCAATCTCGTTCTCACGCTGCCTCCGTCCTGCTGTGCGGAAGGCTCTTTTGTCTCCTCCAACCTTCTTCGTTTCGGAGTTCTAGCCTCCTCGCCAGCATCCTCTGATCCCGCTGACCGGGCAAACTCCAAAACTCCTTCTCGGGCCTTTTTGAACGAATCGACCAATTCATCCACTGTCCAGTTTTGTCTCAACTTCACCTCCTGATCGTCGGCTCTGCATGTCGGGCACTTTCCATCCGCACTCAAACATCGTCGTATACATAGGGAGCAAAAGGTATGGCAGCACGAAGTGATAACGGGGTTATTGAAGAAGTCTTTGCATACTTGACAGCGAAGAGCGGATTCGACGCGAGATAGGCCCGAAAGGGGAGTCTGAAGCCAGTCGGTGGAGTCGGGGATGTCGAAGGAGAGCTCCATGTGGTCTGTAAAGTTTTTAGATCTATAAGCCAACTCTTCAGAGGGATGTATTGCAGGGGAGAAAAATGAGAGAAATGGACGATTCCAGTTGATGTTGTTGGCTTGAAGCTCCCCGTGAACAAATTCCTTGAAGAGTGCCAAGAATGCTGACTGAGAACGCGTCGTTAAATGGACTTTCAACACGCGTTGGATGTGCTCAACGGCAGCACATCCTTCTCACCACTGAGATAGCTGATTCCTTTTCGACTCGTAGTCAATGGCGCCTAACTACAAAAGATTCTTGGCCGAGAAGGTCCTTAATGATCAGGAACATGTTAGTGGCACACGATCGCTTCCACTTATTCAACGCTGTGCTTGGGCTGATGCATTTTACCAAGGTCACATACCGGGCTCTGAGCAGAGCACTCAATGTTCATTGCAATCATGCCAAGCGGTATTTTATTAGTTTTGATCACTTGGTTAATGGCATCCTGAGCTCGGACTGATATTTGAAAATAGAATGCTCTATGAGTTTCATAGACATGAAAATTCCAAGAAGCCAAAATCAGTCAATGCAACATATCTCCTTACCGGGGTCTTGGAGAAGCAAAGTTCGCCTCGGGGCCGCGGATCTCTAAGGGATGGCGACGACGAAGTTATGCAAAACAGCTCGTTTGTGAGCAGTCAGGTGGCTCCTGACGATGAATCCAGCGAGGAGGATATACCCGTAACATCATTACTGCTTGTTAGGGAGGATGAGTTACAAGGTAATAGTTTCTCCGGGGCAATGCAGAAGCCCAGGGCAATATTTTTTTTTTAAAAAAGAAGACCGTGTTCTAATAGTGCCAATAGATGCGAAACGCAAATTCGAGATACTCCATTCTATATTCGTTTATAGCGTCCAGGCAACGTCGCCATCCGATTTAAATATTTTAGCCGACATCACCGCTCTTGTATCTGCGAAAGACCCGCTTCAATATGGACCCGCACTTGGTATGATACAGAATAAGGATGTTAAGGTACGGGCGACCCCCAATTTGGTATCTGGTCTCATCACTGACGGCAAACGCTCATTTCAGCGGAGGGCTGGACCCGCACCTCCAGCGGTACCACAACCTATTTCTACCAAATCAAAGCTTGAGAAGCCGGCTCCTATTAAGAGAGAAGACAAAACATTGAAAGAGGAGCGAAAAATTGAGTCGAATGCAGACGCGGAGGCTCGACCTACTTCTCGGCGATCTTCAGGCTCTCAAGCATCCGCGAAGCCTTTGCAAAGGCCATCGTCGGCCAAGCACTCAGGTTCAGACCTGTTCAAGGCTTTCGCTAAGGCTAAGCCAAAGGTGAAAAAGGAAGAGCCTGCCTCTACTTCCGGTGTGGAATCTGTATGTCCTCTGTTGAAATTCATGCCGTGCGTTGAATATATTATATATTAATATATGGATAGGGAGTGCCAAGCGGGATAGAAGACGGTATATATGCTCTATGCTCAAGTTTCGTTATTTTGCTTACATGCCATAGTTGTGATGGATGATGACTCGGAAGAAGAGCGCGAAGATTTATTCTTAGATACTGGAAAGCGCACCAGTAACAAAACTGGGCCCTCGAAAAAGGAGCGACAACAGGAGCTTCTCAAAATGATGGATGGTAAGAAATGTGTTAAGCAGTTCATGGGAAACGTGTGCTAATTAGTACCAGACGATGAGGATATGCTAGATGCCGCAACAGCAAAGTCTCAGGAATCCCATTCAATCCCAGAGGAGACCACTCAGGCAGAAGAGACCACTGAAGCAGAAAAGCCGAAGCTGGAGGTGCTGGAAACCCCCGTGGCAGCATCTGAGCTAGTGACAAGTAGCAACGGTCGGCGAAGAGGAAAGCGGAAGGTCACGAAGAGGAAGAAGTACAAGGATGCAGATGGGTATCTGGTTACAAAGGAAGTGGTCGAATGGGAGTCCTTCTCAGAAGACGAGCTAGAGCCCCCGAAGAAAAAGCTGCCTCCGGTGTCCACAGGGAAGTCTGCAAAGGGACCCCAGAAACCCGGCCAGGGAAGCATCATGTCGTTCTTCGGCAAGAAATGAACTGTTTGACTTGTCCTTAATATGCTACTCAGATGTCCGCAGTGCAACATCAATACTATCCAGTGCGTCTTAGGATGAGTCTTATCGGAAGAACTGGACGTCATCGCGCATTTCGGGCCACTCCAGTGTAACATGCCACAATTATCCAGTCACAAACGATTATCAACAAAATCAGTCCTGATATTTTCCAGTGTCAGTTTGATAAATCTAGAAGAGAACTTCTCCACCACCACACAGGTCCCAGCGTCTTCCTTAGCAGGCAAAAAGCATTCAAAATCTGACAGTTCGGAGTTCCCTATTCCACTATGCCGCGTTGCTGTCGGACAGTGTAAAGTTGTCACTACAGGATTGCTCTAGAGATCGAAATTGAAGCTGAACTCTGTAATGTGTTGATGTTCGGCGTGGATTGCAGCGACGCGCCAAGACGACGATCGACAATGGGTTGCACAACCACCAAGTCCAGACAAGCTGGTGACCTCACAACCAACACGCACCTGACCAGGTCGATTGATGGCAGGCAGGGGAGGTATCCCTTAAGCGACTTCACGGTATTGATGTTGATTGAAAACAATGACTGCTACTTAAGCAGGCAGCGCTACCAGATGACCTAGCACATCGTCGCATGTCGTATCAACGAACTTTAGGCGATAGCTTCACAGTCACAGCTGGGTTTCCGAGTCCCGGCCATGCATTGCTTGAAATTCATTGCGCTTCTTGCGACCTGTGGCCGTGCTACCATTGGCGATCAGACGCCATGGGAAGACGACCCCAATGATCTGGCGGAAGCCTGTCCAGACTACACCGAGTATGCTGCGCAAAGACAGTGAGTACCAGTCGAGTTTAAAGCTGTTGCGGCATACCACTGATGCTTTGATCATATATACGGTACTGACATGGCATCCGACCAGTCCCCCATACAGCGAGGGCCCGCTCAAGCTGCCGTTCCAACGTCCCGCCCAAGTCTGTCGGACTTTCTCCTCGCCCTACGTCGAGAAGGTGATCGAAGATATCACCTCCCGTATGATTGACAAGGATCTTGCCCGAATATTCCAGAATGCTTTTCCGAACACCTTGGATACAACAGTCCGATGGCATGTCAATGGGAGTGCGCCGACAAAGAAGCTGAAGAAAAAACAAAGCGCTGCTCCTGCGGCCTGGGAAGGGCCACAATCGTTCATCGTGACTGGTGACATAAATGCTGAATGGCTTCGCGATTCGACGAACCAGTTGGCTCAGTACCAGGTCTTGTCAAAGAAGGATCCCAATATCAAGAATCTTATCCTCGGCGCGATAAACACCCAGGCAGAGTATGTTATTCAGTCTCCTTACTGCAATGCCTTCCAGCCACCGCCTCCGAGCAAACTACCTCCTACAAGTAACGGTCAAGATGATACGGTTCACCCGGCATATGAGCCCTCTGTCGTCTTTGAGTGTAAATACGAACTTGATTCTCTGGCCAATTTCCTATCCCTAGGAAACCAATTCTACGCAAATAGCGGGTCAGATGCTTTTCTTACGAAGAGGTGGTACTTGGCTTTGGATACAGTGCTGAGTGTTATTCAAGCACAATCTGAATCAACGTTTGACGAATCTGGAACGTATGTACGAAACGAGTATACATTCCAGCGGATGACAACCCTCGGAACAGAGACATTGAACTTACGCGGGATTGGTAATCCGCTGAATAACGGGACCGGCCTGGTTCGTAGTGCTTTCCGTCCGAGTGACGATGCAACGATAATGGGGTTCTTGGTTCCTGCGAATGCCATGATGTCTGTCGAGCTAAAGAGAACTGCGGATACCATCCAGAAAGCTGGCGGAGATTCGGCCCTCGTCGATAAACTTCGCCAGCTGTCAAAAAGGATTGAGCAAGGTGTTTGGGACCACGGAGTGGTAAATCACAAGAAATATGGCGAAGTATTCGCTTTTGAAGTCGATGGCTATGGCTCTTCGATACTAATGGATGACGCAAATCTTCCGTCGTTGCTCGCTCTTCCTTTACTTGGATTTGTTAGTCAGGACGACAAGGTCTACCAAAATACACGAAGGATGATATTGTCCAAGACAGGGAACCCTTATTACTTGACAGGATCTGCGTTCCACGGAATTGGGGGCCCACACAGTAAGTATTGCTTTATATTCTGTTGAGTGATGCCCACACATGCTGATTGAAAGTAATAGTTGGCGTACAACACGCCTGGCCCATGTCCGTACTTGTCCGCGCTCGCACTGCACAAACAGATGAAGAGATCATGGAATCCATCAATATGGTACGCGATTCTAGCCTTTTGGGCTTGATACATGAGAGCGTGTACGTGAATCGCATCAGCCAGTATACTCGCAGCTGGTTCGCGTGGGCGAATAGTGTCTTTGCGCAGACCATTCTCGACCTTGCAGAGAGGAAGCCTCATTTGCTGTTTGGCGAAAATGCTAAGCCGTATATAGCAGCCGAGGTTGAACTTTGAACTATCAGCCGCCTTGTCGCTGCAGACACACCTGTCATCATTCAAGACTACATTCATAGTTGGGGAGTACTGGTTGTTTATGGAGTCAAGTGAATTTTTTCTGGCGTTGTGGGTTCTCTCTCCTGGTCTTTGTCAAACATTCATACCCTTTGATAGTATAAATTAATGTTGTGTCTACAGAATATAAGCTGTGTTGTTGATTTACATGGAGTCCATAGCCACAGGCGGATGGCCCTCAACGCATACATGACTCCCTCGGGCTCGACTTGGCGATCGAGATAGCCCTAGAACGCGGACTCTAATGAAAAGATACTAACCTCTTAGGCGTAAGAGTAGGCTACCTGACCTAAACATTGCACCAAGAGAACAATATTTTGTTCAGGGGGCACGAGGTCTGTAAGACGCCGTTGAAAGGGAAGTGCTCCACCCTGGGGTCAACTGAAGTGGCCGCCGGCTCCTACGGTCAGCCACAACCTTGCCAATAAGCATGTCGTTTGTGGTGATGAGCAGTCAGTGGCATACTAATTTCTGTCGCATCAGATCGAATCTGAGGAGTATAGGGCAAGGAGACTGATTTGGAGTGCCAGGGATTGGAAGAAATATATATTGATTAGTGCTCCGTACCAACTGATACCAACTGGTAGTAGCTAAGTAATAATGAATCTGAATATCAGTTAGAAAGTGACTGGCATTTCATACTACGGAGTTCTTGTCTGGAGCTCGATGTTGCTGGTGCTGGGCTTGGTCGTTGATCACTGATAAGAACGCACGGGCCACCTGGTTAGCATGTCCACAATTTTTGATGCCCCGTATGCAACAAACCACAACCAACTGGCTTTTGGATAACGATCATGACGACACGCAAGCGAAATGACTTCTGGGACGTTCCGTCCGATGGCGAAGAAGACAGTGATATCGGCTACGATTCCGAAGCTGCACAAGAGTCAAAGGGCCGGAGCAGCAAATCCAAACCTAACCCAGGGTCGAAGTTGCGACGACCGTCAAAACGGCTAAAGCTGTCCGTTATCCGCCCCGGTATCGACAGCGACGATGACCTTGGATCTGGGAGTGAAGAGGAGGCCGTCGGAGCAGAATTGGATGAGCAGGTTCAAAGTTCAGGGCCTGAGGACCCAGAAGACGAAGAGCCGGAATCAGCCATGGATTCGACAAACAGATCAACACCAATCGCAACTCCAACCCCATCTACAAATAGCGAAGCGCGCTCATCAACAGATCCAAATCCGAAACTAAAATCCAAAAAGAAAAACAAGACCGGCGTGGTCTACTTCTCCTCGCTCCCTCCCTATCTCAAACCCTCCGCGCTCAAATCCCTCCTCATAGCTCGCGGCTTCGGTCCTATCACAAAGACATTCCTCACTCCCTCCGTTTCTTCCAGCAGTGGTGGGAAACGCAGCAATAAGCGCCGGATGTATTCCGATGGCTGGGTGGAATTCGCATCCAAACGCACGGCAAAGGTTTGCGCCGAGACTCTCAACGCCACGATCGTCGGTGGTAAGAAGGGCGGCTGGTATCATGATGACGTGTGGAATATGAAGTACCTACGGGGATTTAAGTGGGCGGATTTGATGGAGCAGGTGCAGCGGGAGAGGCGGGAGGCGGAGGCGAGGAGGAGGATCGAGGATGCTAGAGCGAGGAAGGAGGAGAAGGTGTTCTTGGCGGGTGTTGAGAAAGGAAAAGTGTTGGACGGGATCAGGAAAAAGAAAGAGGAGAAGGAGAAGAAGATGCGTGGTGGTGATGAGGGGCACATTGCTGAGGGCAATATTCCGAGTATCGAGAGACCGAGGAGAGTGTTCAGGCAGAATGAAGTTCGAGATCGGGAAAAGGATGGTTCTGCAAAGCAGGCCAAAGTCGGTGCTGACGTACAGAGGGTGCTTGCGAAGATTTTTTGAGGGTATAAAAAATCCAGGCATATGGCACTATACGTGGATACTACGTGGAACGCTTCTACAACAATGTTTGATATGGATTAATACCATTATTGTATTATACTTCACTTTTCTATGTTCGTTGATGTGGACGAGTATCATCTGGGAAACGATACCGAGAGATCTCTCCACTGAATCCAGAACGCCCGTATAAACTGCAAAGAAATGAAAACGCGCCTACTGGGCATCCTCCATATTTAGTTCCTCAAACTCATCTAGCAACTCATCCATATTTATCTTCGGGATACCATCGTCATCACTGTCATCGTCATTTACCTCAAGGCCGTCCATCTGATCAGGATGAGCCGTGGGTTTCTGCGCCTGTTTAGCTTTATACAGCGCTAAAGTGCTTCTCAGCTCTGTGTCCTCTTCAATATCACGCAAGAACATTTCAAAGTCTTCCTCCAAGCGATTCTGGTTTTGTTGCCTAGAAGAGGCTGGCTGCTCTTCCTCCTCGCGGTCCAAGCGTTTCAATCGCCAGTTGCGGGTCTTGTGCTTCTTCTTCCTTGGGTAGTGTTTCTTAACTAGTATAACGTCGGGGATTGTGGAACTGTATGTGCTGCTTTGCTCGATAGCTTCATAGTTTTCGTCGTTGAAATTTGATCCTGTCAGGTGATATCCCATAACGGAATCTCCCGGGTGAAGCACACCACCCAGGTGAGTACGGGTGAAGTAGGTTGTATCATTTGCCCCTAGATCTGAGGCTCGCGCAACGGTGGCCTCGGCCAGATAAAAACGGCCACTGGACTGGCCGACGGCTTCTATGTCCATGACTATGAATTCCACTAGTTCTTGGACATCGGCGATGTTTTTGAATGGCGATCTCCAATAAATGGGCGAGGGAATATCGGCATTTTGCAGGGTATTTGGGTCAAGAAGGTTGACAGATGTCCCAACTCGGTAACAAAGAGTAAGAGGAGAAATGTTACCTAATGACCGGGCCAGTTTTATCGGAAGCGCAACGAGATCATCTTTGCAGATGGGTATTAATTCCACTGAGAACGAAATTTTGTAGGACTTGGTTGATGTGTGTACGTCCATCGAAATCAACTGTTGGGATTTCTTCACCCTAACGGGAGCAACGGAGGACAAGAAATCGACGAGTTTTTCTGCATGATTTCTTTGCGAGAAGAAGAAATCTAAACCATCCTTGACCTCTTTAATATTTATCGTATCTTTATGCGCACCATGTTTAAGAATAAGCTGTTCGAGGTGGAGGAAAGTTCTCTTATGAGGTACTTTCTGCCGAACCTGGACGGATGCACGCCAGGTATTAGCAGTATACGATTTCGCACATTCCGGACACTGCTGAGAGGCGACAACATATTCCACCTCAAACGTCTGCTGCAGAATTGTTCCCTGGAAAGCCTCTTGCTGAATCGTAATCTTCACCTTGATTCGCTTCGAGTGCGGTTCCGTCCATAGGAAGCTAGCGTCGATAATCCGGACCTTTGATAGCCCTCGCAGTTTTCTAAGACATAGCGCCAGTAGCTCCCTAGACTCCAGCGTGGCACTGATCCATTGACTTGGTGGTTGCAGCCATCGTTCGCAGTCTTTGCACATATGCAATGTCGCTTCGCGTTGTATTCCCTCGGAGATATCGATAGTGAGCTTGATGCAATCCTCACAGAGCGCACCGGCGGCTGTCGTTCCATCTATCGGGGCGCCACAGTTGCAGCAGAGAATACTACGAGATAGGTTAGAATCCCAGAAGACGTCGGATGAAAGGGTAATTAGAGACATACGTTGCGGTCTGCTGTTGCGGTTGAAACGAGACCTGCTCGAAGTACACTGGAGCGTCCAGATCCATCGACATTGTGACGGCTCAATCACTGCACAATCGGGATACTGATACCTGTCGCACGGAGACCAAAACGAGTGAACTGCAGGATCTTCCCTCTCCAGCAGGCAAATACGTCTGCAGCGGTGGATGCGAGGGGCAAAATGTTCTGATTCGAATTCGCTATCAAATTTCTTATCGCCGCTGTTTGCAGTGTTTGCATTTACTCCATTACTAACAGGGTTCACGCTAATGTATTAGTCAGCAGGTCTTTGTCTGACTATCCGAAAGCGGCAAGTACCTGGAAATGCTACATTGAAAACCTTTTATTAGCCGCTCGTCAACTCGACTCTCACTCACTCACTCACTCACACTCACTCACTCACGCACCCTCACTCTCACCACTCCCCCGCCGCCGCTTTCATCTGCACCAGACACTAGTCCATTGTGGTGCAGTCGGCCCGCTCTTCACAATGAACCGCATAATGCTTAGAGGCATTCAATGCTATGGCTGTCGAAGCCACGTTATCCAATCTTTTCTTGCAATTGCTGACATCACCTTTCCTGCACCTCTATACCACAAGCCTTACCCTCGCTCTCAGCTGCAGCACCAGAGCAGTTTTTCATCATTGCACGGTCAATCGTTTCGAGGCCAATCTGCTGCCCACAGTACCACCTCCAGAGAGCCATCCGAAGACAACGCAAGCGAATCACAACAGCCAGATTCGGCAAACCGATCAAATGAGCATGTACCTTGGTATCTCAAGGAAGAAGCTGCAGAGGTTACATCCCATCCACTCGGACAACGGCAATTGATCCCTCCGCTACCGGAAAACCCTCCTCCAATACTAGAAGATCTTCTCCAGCATATCTCAGTTGACATCGGCCTCGATGATCTCTCTTTGCTTGACTTGCGAAGTCGCAACCCACCCCCTGCTCTTGGAGCAAATTTGATTATGATCATCGGAACTGCTCGGAGTATCAAGCACCTCAATGTTGCCGCAGATCGTTTGTGTCGCTGGCTAAGAAGCACCTACAAACTGCACCCCACTGCAGACGGTCTTTTGGGCAGGAATGAATTGAAGATCAAGCTGCGAAGGAAAGCCCGCCGAGCTAAGCTGTCTAGCAATGTAGGATCCTCATTTGAGGAGAAAGACGATGGGATCACGACTGGGTGGATATGTGTGAATGTCGGTTCTGTGGAAAACGGCAAGCCTGCAGCTGATGCACAGAAGCGTGACTTTGTTGGATTTGGAAACGTTGGGGACAACGCTCGGATTGTTGTGCAAATGCTTACCGAAGAAAAGAGAGCAGAACTTGATCTCGATGGCTTGTGGAGTGGTAACTTTACTCCCCGAACTGCCAGCGAAATGAAAGCCTTTGAGCACCAGTTTGAAACATTCGCTGGAAAGGTGGGCGGAGAGACAGTGACTGGCAGAGCAACATTCCGTGACGCCAGAGTTGCACATGGAGCCGCTCACAGTATAGAACATGGGCAGAGAAGGGGCTTCCACACCAGTCGCCGCGTTGAAAACATAAGTATCGAGGCTACTGTATTTGGACCTGCCGTCGTGCCCCGGCACGGAATGCCACTCCACCATGAAGAGCATTTAGGCCCTACCCGCAACGCGCAACCTAAGCCTCCAAAGCCTCTCAATATGTCGCCCGAAACGACATCGTTACTTCAGCACTTGGCGCAACTTCCTGATGACGAGGCCCTCCGCGAACTAGGCTCGGGGCCCCAGGATAATGGGTCTACGTTGTTTTTGCGCCTCTTTCAACAAGCCTTGTCAGATGCAGAGAACCCTGATGGCCGTATCCTGGCAAAATTGGAGCTCATCCGGATCGCCGTCACGTTACAACATCCCCGGTACAGCAAAGCTGACTTGTTCGATGCATTCAAGGATCTGGCTGCTTCAGGATACGATATCTCAGAGACCCAAGCTTTGCAAACGGTCAAAGCTTTGCTTTCATTTAGCGAAAATGATACCGATGTGGCTAATATCGCGAAACGCGTCTCCCGGTCTGATATAGACCTGGCACTAAAAGTTCTTAACCATATGAGCTTGCGTGGTATGGACATTCTTAGTCGCGAGGTCTTCTCTATGCTCTACACTGCGTCTGGATTTCAAGTCCCTGTCCGGCCAGTCAACGAAAACCTAAGCCCGCATTCTGTGGAAACAGAGAAATCCACACCTGTATCTGCTGAAGAGTTCAACGAAGTTCGCCTTGTTCAGGATCGTCTCCGCAAAATCATGGACGCCTTTGACGTCAAATTTGGACCGGAACAATTCCTGAGTCTCCTCCGATTCCACTTCCACCATGGAAACTATGATCAATTCTGGGCTATATGGCGCAAGATGTCACTTCTGCAGCTTCCGAGATCAAAGGAATTTTACGTGTTGCTCTTCCGTTTGCACGCTGAGAGAGGTAACCAAAAGAGAGCTGCCGAGTGCCTGTCCTCGTGGATCCCCATGATGGCGCGGGAGGAGCCACCAGTCATTATCGACACTGACATTGCACGGGTGGTCATGGCATGCTTATTGGTTGCTCACCCGGATGTCAAGCAGAGAGCCGACAAAGGCGACCCCGGCGAGTACCCCGACCTCTGGAATAGATGCTGGAATATCCTGGTGGCGAGCAAAACAGCCCAGGAATAAACATTTTCTACATTATGTATGAATATGAGCTCTCCTCTGAAAGGCGTTTGTGGTTTCCTTGCATTTAGTCGCACATACCATGTATTACTTTGGAGCATTTGTGTTATTTTCTTCACTTGGGTTGTTATGATGGAGTTTATGTACAGTATCATTAGTATCTACCGGAAAAGCAACTGTGAGCAAGTCTTTGAGCATGTTTTCATGAATACTCAGATGATAGTTTTTGACAAAGCATAACAAGTCTCCTTTCCATAAAATCCAATTCTAGACAGATTTGCCTTTGGTGTCGTCAGCTGACGGAGTTGTTGAAGCTGTGAAAGCATGAACAAAGTTGCCGCGGCTCACAGGCTGGCTAGTGAGCTCAAGTCCAGGGCAGTTGAACCAACTTCAATTCTTCAGAGAACAGCATCTTCTCCCAGCACTGAAGGATAATAAAAAGAGCTGGCAATGCTCTCTGGTCAAAATGGAGTACATGTCTGCTCTGCAAAATGACTTCGACGACTTCAAACCTTCGCTGTTCGGTAGGTCTCCTTATCCTCCTTGTCTTCCCCCGCTGGCAAGAAGGAACCTGGTCTGCATCTTCGCAACATTTCGCTAACGCTTCACTCGAATTAGAGCTTCTCTCCGAGCAGCAGCTGTCCGCCCTTCTCCCGCCTTCTCTCCGCTACCTCCTTGCCGTCGCTACTCACCGCCACCCACGCTACCTTCTTCGCATCCTCAATTCCTTCGACGAAGTCTACGCGTTACTCTCCCTGATAGTAGAAAGGTATTACCTGCGGACCTTTGGCGGCTCATTCACCGAGCATTTTTACTCCCTAAAGCGCGAGCGCGTGCTCGAGATCAAGAATGGCGAGGTGCCTCGGGCCCAATTGGGCGCGGCGGGACCGGTGCGGGAGACGCTGAAGCTGCGCAGTTCGGATGTATGGAGGAATCTGGCCGTGATGGTGGGCTTACCGTATTTAAAACGCAAGCTAGACGAAGGGTATGATATCCATGCCGCCCCGCAGGCGGCGTTGGCGATGGGAGGAGGCCCCAGGTATAATCCGGCCGATGACCTGCCCCATAATCCGACCATACGCCAGAGGTTGGTGTTCTACTACAAGTGGTTTCTGAGAAACGTCTATCCCTCGATCAATGCGGCGTATTACTTTTCTATTTTGGCATTCAATCTTGCCTATCTCTTTGACAATACGAAATACTCCTCGCCGTTTCTCTGGCTGATCGGGACGCGAATACGGCGGTTGAGCTCGGCGGATCATAAAGCCATCGCACTGGCAACGCAGCCGAAACCGTCCGGCGGTGCCCATACACGACCGGGCGCAAGTCGTCTGGGCATGCTCAGTCCGCAAAACTTGTATCCACACGTTCTAGGCTCGCTGAAATTCTTCCTCCCAGCCTCGATCTTCGCGCTCAAATTCCTCGAATGGTGGCACGCAAGCGACTTCTCCCGCCAACTGACCCGCAAGGCAACAGAGGCCCTCGACCTCCCAGCGCCAGTCGTGTCAGGAATGCCTCCACCGCCTTCATCAAAACCCACCCTGCCATCCGCACTCAAGCAATCCGGCCAAAGCAAACCCACCACCCTTCCCACAACGGCATCATCATCTCCAGCCCCTACTGCGCCGAAACAGCGTCAGGCACCGATCTCGTCCACTTCCTACCTGCCCATCTTCACCGTTCCAGTTCCGCGACCCGATTCTTCCTCCGCTTCCTCCCAGGATGCCCACAACATATGCCCCGTCTGCGTGCATCCGCTGGTAAATCCCACCGCGTGCCAGACTGGATACGTGTTTTGCTACAGCTGTATATTCCGGTGGCTGAACGGCGAGCACGATCGGCAACTTGACTTTATGAATGGCACGGGGGGAGAATGGGATGACGATCCCGATGCGGGTGATGGAAATGAGGATGCGGCTGAGAAGAGTGCCGAGCGTGAGCAGTCTGCAGGCAAGAGTAGGGCTGGAAAATGGGAGAGTGGAAAGGGCAGGTGTCCGGTCACGGGGAGACGAGTATTAGGTGGCACGGAGGGACTGAGGAGGGTACTTGTATAGATTTAATATCATTGCTTTTTTGGCCACTGTCTGGACTGGAATTGTCGCTAAGTATAGATGCTGGGACGTGAGACAGCTATCAGATTTGTGTAAGAAATGGCTAACCGCAGGAAAGGCGTTAATGTGTATGTACTATATTCGGCGCTATTTATGTACTGGTCTAGTATATCCAAGTAAGTATATATGTTGTCACAACATGAACCGAAGAAAGGAAGCCCCAAAGCAAGGTAACGCTGTTGTGTATCAGGAAGGCCAGGAAAAAACTCACACAACCATCTTGAAGGGACCCAAGAGAAGAAAAACGCCGCAGCCCCCACGTTCAGGGTCTGTTCCGCCAGAAAGAAAGACAAATCGAGACAGCATACCACCAGTCTAAACCGTTCAAAAACAAAAAGAAAGAAGCCGACGCGAATCACACCCCCGGATCAAATGCCCAAGTACCACTTTCCCCTCTCATACACGAAGAAGCCCGTCGCCACCATCGGAACAACCTTCATATATCCAATCGTCAGCCCCAGGAAGAACCCCCGAAATCCCTTCTCCATCCAAATCACCTTGGCCATCTTCATCATGCTTATCCGATGGCCATCTCCCACGGCACCAGCAACCTGCATTCGGCGCCGGATAACTTCCAACGGATACGACGAGGTCTGGGCGACTAGGCCGGATAGTGCGCCGGAGAACAATTCGGCGGACGCTCGGAGTTGGGCGCGGTGAGAACGGGGCTGTTCGCTGCCGGAACGGGACGAGCGTTCAGAGTGCGGGATGGTGGTGTAGGGTGCGAGAGCGGGGGACCGGAGCCAGTCGCCGATGGTGTCGTGGGTCAGGAATGACACGCCCGCGTAGGGAAACATGCCTACGAGGGTGGGAGAGAAGCCGCGGTAGAAATTGGCTAGGCCTGCTAGAGGCTTGGGACCTTTGACGGCGGAGGATGCTGCTGATGCGAGGGCCGCGGGGGCAGATTTAGATCCCTCTGCGGCCGCGGTGACGGAGGTGGAAGCGGAGGCAGTGGCTCCGCCGTTTTCATGATAAATCTGCGAACAGATTCTTCTCAAAGAAGATTTTGAATGGTGCTTTGTTTCAAACGCCAATCGTACTCGAATAAGTTCTAATGGGTATGTGCAAAAAACCGACGACATGCCCGCCAGACTGCCACTTAACAGCCGGCGGAAGGGAGTTTCTTTATCTTTTGAAGGAATCATAACAGCGCGAATCTGCTCGTAGGCTAGGAACTTTATCGCAGCGTAAGGGAATATACGTAGGAGTGTGGCGGAATGGCCTTTGAATAATCCTCTGGCACCTTCTTCCTGATTTATTATTTTCATAGCAGAAACAACGCCAAACCAGCTGCCGGAATATCTGGCGAATTGTGGATTTGACGTCTGGAACAGGATCTTGACTCTATCGAGAGGTCCGACCACGGTTTTAGCCTACGCACCAGAAGCGTCTGGTTAGCAGGCGTTCGGCACAACTATAACACAACGGTTCCCGGAAGCTGAATCGCTCGGCCAGGTTCATAGCTCTTCAAGTCCAACTGAATAAAAAGGAAGCAGGCAGTCTGGTGGCATTCTTACTTACCGCACATCCCGCCAAACCCCCAGCCAACCCACTCCGAAGCAAGTAATCCAAACTCCGCTTATCCACCTCCTTCGCACCAGTCCTCTTCAAACCCGACTGCATCGTCTGGCGTTCGGCAGCGTGCACAGCAGCATGCTGGTCAATATCTGATGCCACTGGTGGTGCCGTGGCTGGCGTTATCTGGCTGGAGTGCGACATGATCATCGGGCCGCGGGAGACCTTCTCCGTCTGAAACTCGCTGCTTGGCTTAGCACTGGCGATGGTAGGGAAATGTGGTGAAGGAGAGCAGGATGGCAGGGCGAAGCGGTCCGCATTGTCCGGTAGGGCTATTGGCATTCAAACTCTTTGCCCTTGTATTTTGCTCTTACCTGGTTGAACTCCAGCAGCTCACGAGATGGTTCCCCATGGGCGAAAAAACCAGGCGAGATTTTGGGTGCGGCTGGTCGCGGGGGAAGCGCTCGCCCACGTGAGAATTTCGCATTTCGTCAGTATTAGTCATCAGCGCCTGTCCCCAAATTCCGAAGATATTTGCCGCACGGCTGCTCATTGGCCATTGGTGAATTAGAGTTTAGGCACCGGCACCGAAGCCCGAAGCCTTCTCCCGGGGGGCACGTGACGTTCCTGCCGGCTGCAAATTCGATCTCAAACAGCTTTCAGAATGATCGTGAGATTGACAGCAATGACGAATAGCGCTAGATTGTATTGATACTCCAAATGGCACAATAAAGATCAAACACAAACATGCAATAATGACCCCACCAGTCTATTCGATCGCTTGCAATCCGTCCAAATAAAACTCCGATTGGTAGAATCCACAGCACACGGCAGGCTCCCAAGGCGGCCAAAACTCCCCAACATGCACATCAGTTCGCTTGCGTACTCGAAGCAAGAAGGGAAGCGAAAAACCATCTATACCCCAATACAAAGCCAAGGTCTCCCAACGTGAGATTTTGTACGCCCGAGGTACGGAAACGTTGAAAGAGACCCCCTTCAAGCAATTCCCCAAAATGCCGACATCAATTCCAACAACATGCATCTTCCAATTGTCAAAAACAACCCCGTAATGTCAGTTGTCTCAAAAACCCAACCGGATCTCAAGAAATAAACCAGCAAAAGAAAATCGTCACTTCGTTAGCTCCGAATTCTGTGGACGAATGGCCGCTAGAAATTATACCGGGTACCTTGCCTGGTGAGCGGTTTGCCCTGCCGGTTCACCATCTTCATCTCTTTGGCATTCTCCATTGACTTCTTCGCCCGTTTTGTTGGGCGTTCTGCATCAACATGAAGATGGCCGTTATCTCTTAGGGCTGTCAAATTCTTCCATCTCAGGCACCGGAAATTGCTATGGTCAGCCTGCGGCTTCGTCCGCGTAGACATCCTCACCGGAGGCTCTTCCTCTGGTTCGGCCTTGGGGGCATGCTGTGACAGATATTCCTTTCGAATCTTCATGTACTTAGCGATATTGTCCCTGTGGAGCTGGAGCTCTTTGCGTAATTTCATTTCGCGAACTCCGCGGTTGTCCAGCCAGTTGATAAGCTTGTCTAAATCATCCGGGTCGTCATAATAACCCCATTCTTGGGCATTGAGTACCCCGGTTGGCCCTTCCTCGGCTCTTTTTCGCTCTCCAACAGTCATACCGAATTCTTTAACATATGACTTATTCAACTCATCGGGGAGGTCAATAAACCCTTCCCGTTCAATGTCGTCGGGGCCTTGGACCCATAATCTCCCATTAGCGTAGCCTGCATCCGCTGTTGAGCTGTTGGGAAGTCCTTCATATGGCATTCCATTCCGCTCAAACCAATAGTAGCGGTTCCAAAAACGGTCTTTTCCAAGAACACGTGTCCTTGGACAGTCTGCCTCGCGTAAGTCGTTATCGAGTACGGCTATGTCTGTCTCATACGCCTGGACCTTTGCTTTGAGGTCGTCGATCTTCTTCAAGACCCGTTGATACTGCTTCGATCCCTTTGGTAACTTAGCAGCCTGCTCTTTACGCAGGCGTTCCTCTTCTTGCCTTCGCTTGCGTTCAAGTTCTCTATCGGCCCCTCCGCGGAGAGACCGGCCAATACGAGATTCTTCCTCATCTGATTCGCCAGCACCCTCAGAGTCCTCTTCGGTTCCGGGAGCCTTTGACTCCACAGATTCATCGGGTTCCGGAGCTGGGGAAGGGGGTCTCTCTGGTTCGAGCTCTTTTCGCTCTTCATGTAGCTTTCGTAGCTCTTCAAGGCTATAGTTATCCTCAAATTAGCGTTGCCAAAAACACCTTCAAGTTTTTTCCTCAGGATATACTTACGTAGCTTTTCGAGCACGCTGCAATTCAATTTTCTCTTTCCGGAACTCAGTCATCTGGTTGCTACATTCCTCGAGATAATTTTTGATCGCCTTCGTTTCAAGAGTAAGCATGCAAATTATCTGGAGCGCTTGAACACGGAGATTGATGTTGAGGGTAGAGTATTGCTGTTGGGCGGTCTCTTTCGTTGGTTCAGCGTCCAGAGGGGCGAGATGTGACAGAATATCATCACAAGTCTTTTGTAATCTTGGTCGACTAGACAACCGGTGTAGGAGGCCAATCATCACGAGTTCCCACCCACCGTTTTTGAAGTCACGCTTCCGCAAGCGATCGATCCAGCCATACTCTGCAAACATCTCAGCAGCCCGGTGGACCTTAGCATCGGCAGTGGAAGACCGACTGCGTGGCGGCACTTTTGTATTGTTAATCTCAACCCTTACTAAACTGCTTCTTGTCGCTCTCCGGGGTGGTTCCGGTTCAGGCTCAGGTTCAGGCTCAGGCTCGGAGTCGCCTGATTCTTCTTCAGATTCCTCTTCTAAGGCTGCAGGCAAAGAAACTTGAATTGCACCTTCTTGGTCTTTCTCCGAATTCACCAGCGTTTTCAAGACTGCACAGTGAATTTCGGTGAAAAGTTCGCAATTGATTTCGTCTGAAGTAAAGCGCATGGCCTCGACGAAATCATCAAATGTGAATGAATCAAGATGAAACACTTCGCAATATACATTCAAGGTATTCCAGGTCTCGAGGAGTGCTCCGACCGACTCCATTTTGAGGCCGAGATCAAGTTTCTCCGCAACATCGTCATTTGTCAAAAACTGTAAGCTTGGACGTCGGGAGCCATCTCCGGCTGGTGGTATGTCGAGGTCTTCAATGGGATATTTTATTGGTGGCGGCGGAGGTGGAGAAGGCGGTAGATTTTTAATGACAACAGCAATCTCGGGCACGAGAGTCAAGGGTGGTTCAGGGGGAGGTGGTAGCTTAGGTTTATCGTTTTTGGGCAATCTGAATGAAGGGTTCCCATTCAGCGATCGTCGGTAAGCCTCATATTGTTCCTCCTTTGCTTTTGCGAGTTCCTGGGGGGTCTTTGCCTTTTGACCTTTGGATGGTTTCAGCTGCGGTCGCTGGGACGCAAAAAAACCAAATAGTTTTTCATCTTCCTGCTTGTCCGCCGATACCTTGGCCTTCTTTCCAGCTTTATTCCCGTATTGAAGATGCTGTGGAACTTCGGTGTCGATGTGGTAGAACTCGGCAATATGCGGCTTAACCAACCAAGGCGCACCGTTCCAGGACTCTCTTGAAACCGTGTTCTTGATGAATGATCTCAGCATCTGCTTAGTGAATATCTTCCGATCGCGCGCCAAATGTTCGTCATCAACCAATGCTTCTTCGTTGTGGCGGTTGATGAGCTTTACCAAATATCGTGACGAAGCCCTCCGCTCCAAGGTGCCATCTGCTCGACGAATCTCTGGAAATCTTGCCTTTTCGCGAACAACTCCCTGCAGGCGCGAGCCATTTGTAAGCAATACCGTAACGCGTTCGCCGGGATAGAAATCCTGTTTAAAGTCCTAAAAATGTGGTGAGCCCTGATCAAATTCAGGTCGGCAACAAATCGGCGGGCCGTACCTCATATAGTTGATCAACTGCAAGCCAATCTTAGGTCAGTAAAAAATGTTTGGCATGTTCATAGCCTTAAGACGATACTCACCAAGACTGTCTATCCTAGAGACCGTGGAGAACTGGACTTTGCGCAAGACCGGCTCCTTCAGGGCCTCGGGGAAGGAGTTGTCCACCTCTCTTGAGCCTTCAGCCTGTGACGTGGTCAGCATTGTCTTTTCCAAAATCCTACTTTCAGATCGGTGAAACCTACTTCGCTCCTCAAAGCCTCGAAAAAGGTGAGGGAGGAATGCCCCGTGATTTCGCAGATGAACCGTTTCTATCCGAGAAGAAGTCATTGAGATTGCTCTTATCGATTGTACGAGCATCCGACTAGCCTCCTGATCTGACTGCCGGGACCGCCAAAGACATACGGGCCGAAGGAAGCGAGGACGAGCTGGGGAATCGAACATACCTGTTTGTAAAAATTCATTCTGAGGAAACGTCAGTTATTTGAAAACAGAAATCCCGGTATGCAACGGGACAGCGGTAGCTAGTACTTACCTCTGCAGAAATGGTTCATAGCTAGTGAAGACCTCATTGGTCTCCGGAATAACCCAAACCTGGTGAATTTCGAGTTAGAGAGCCATGTAAAAACAGAAACAAATTAAAAAAAGGAATTTTAGCCAACCGCGTACCTCGGAACTGTCATCTTCAATTGTGGGCTTTGGGAGATATTGGACAGGTTTCCGCTTGAATAACACCTGGAAGAGAAGAACAGTCTGGTGTTAACTATCGCTCCGCGGAAGTATGGTGTTATTCCGTACCATGTTAACGATTTTCGCGTGGCGTGTTGTGAACGGCCCCCCCAGCGAATGGATAAATTGAGGCTGGAGGAGGATATCAGGCAGGCGTGCCCTTGAGGCGCCGCTAAAAGTTGATCGGAAAAAGTGCTAGCTCAAGCTGCCAATACTAGTACTAATTAGCAATGCTAGCCAAAGGGCCCAAGTACAATAGTTTGTCCTCAAAAGCTCAGAACCCAGTTTGATTGACTCATTTGGGGCAGAGAGACGCGTGGTTCGGGCAGCTGTGGCGGGTGCAGAGATGAAGAAATTGGGGCACTCACGTCCTGGAACCGTCATTACGCGTAGATTCCCAAGCGGAAGTGCAAAGTAAGTGAATCGGCAAAGTTAAGCGGACCGGCAGTGGATGGACGTCGAGAAGTGCTGATGGCGGAAGGACGGTGCGAGGAGGAGGGAGGATGAGGGTTGGGAGTGGGACGAGGAGGAGGGAGGAGGAGAAAAACATTTGAGTGGAAGAAGGGGAGGACGAGGGAAGGGTGGACTAATCGGGTATGGGGGGGAGTTCCTGATGGGGAATAGTAGGCCTGTAAGGTTATTTTGCGCAGTGGGAGAGTAACCAAAGGTACAGACCCTGTAACTATGGGCGGGTACATCCTGCCTAGGCTTACCCAACGTCCGTCCGGGCGGTTTACGGACACCAGCTCCCATCGCTAAGAGTGGATGTATAGTTAAGTTCTACTGTGAAGTGTCAAGAGTGAAGAGGGAATACTAGAGATCCTACTTGTATTGGCATCAGCCTATTGCAGACATGTATGGTTTTCGTCAATGAAGATGTATTCGGCGGGGGCTCCCCAGCATCTCTGCAGCACAGCCCTATTGGGGATGCGATGCCGAAGCTTCCTAGCGCTGCTAGACCAAGCACTCCCGTGACGACTATCTCTGTGGAATCACAACCCGGCCACCATCAATGGCCTGCACAGTCAGGCGACCCTGCGCGCAGGACATCGATCTCAACTAGACTATCTAGAGCATGTCTATCACAGATCCTATTTGGCGAATTTCGCGGTGTGGACAGTGACGTATTGACTAAGCTTTGGGCTGTAACTTTGTATGGTAATGGGCGGGTAAAGCTGTCTAGTGTGCCGCGCGGGAGTAAGTTATTAAGTTCTTCGGAGATGAAACATTCACCTTTTCCCCCCATCAAGGCAGAAAGGAAGGAACAGAAAAGACTACTCCGTCACTGGCCTTCATTGACGAAATCTCGTCTCGTTGAACAAACCAGTTATCAAACGACAATGCGTCTCCAGCCATCCCCAACGGCAGCTCTGCAGAAACTCGAGACCCTGCCAAGACACCAGCTCAAAGATCTGCAGGTCGGATGTGCTCCTTGTTTGGTTGTGGGAGACTCCGGCTCTACCACAATCTTCCCAACCTCCCCTCATCTGCTTCCCTCACCACAAACTCCCACGTATAAGTACTCAATCTGCTCAGAATTAGTCGCAGATTTATCCTAGATACTTGCTGATTTGGCCTCCGCGAATATTCCGGGGTATGTACCGAAATATAAGGTACTACACTGACTGTTGACCCCTGGTGGCCTGAGCCCACACCCCACCTCTTCCGCTACTGGCACCTTCAGCCCAAAGTTCAAGCCTAGAAGCATGTCTTTCCTACTCCGTGCTCTACACCCGTCTTTTCTGGTTGCCACGGCTCATCAAGGCCATCACTTGAGACCTGGTCGTTCTGTGCTCCTTTAGTCTCCCCCGCCAACGCCCGACTTTCTCGAATATGCAGTTCCTATTGCATCCCATCATCTGCTGGGTGTAACAAGATACCAGGAATATTCTCAACTTGAGAAAGCACAGGCGACATTCCCAGGAACAATACTCCTGGATTGTCTGAAAGCAATTACTACCTTTGCATGTACTTTTAGTTTCCCAAGCGGCGGCCACAATGATGGTACCTTATTCTCTGCGGCACCAATTCCCAACTTCCAAACCTTGTGAAAAGCCCGCCTCAAATGCCTGAAGTCCAGGAGCCCTGCTCAAATGACTGTCAATAAGCTGTTATCTAAGGTTTTCACCTGGATTCCGGGCATTCAGACTGTTTCTCTTGATCTGTATTGCCTGCAACTTCCCGTGGAATCTGGACATCTCTGGACAACCCTGATTCACATCACCGCATCCTGCCTTACGCACTTTCAATACATACCTATCTACTTGCTGCCTATGGTCAAGACTCGCTGGCTCAGTTGCTTTGTGTCTTGACAAGGTCAGTCAACACAGGCTTTTTTACAACAGGCCTTTTACAAATCTACCCATAGCTGGAAACTTACTATACTAGCTCCATAGTAGATATATCATATGCCCAGGATCTACACCCATCACTCGGATTCTGGAGGTTATAGCATGCTTCACACATGGCTTGTTGTAGTGATCCTTGGGAGTATAAAGTAATTTGAAAGGCCCAATTGGTTAGCAAGCTCAAGTTGAAGGTACTGATGAAGTATTCAAGAGTCGATGGCTTTTGGTGGTTTTCAAAGTCAATGAATCTGGCATCGCAACTTTCAAAAAGAAAAGGCCTGGTTCAAGAATGCCCGTTCAGTTTATTTTGAGATGTGCCTTTGGCTCCCGGACAAGCCATGACGTTCTGAAATTCTGCGAATGATTGGCTACACAAACCCCACTTGAGCCGAAACGGCCTAGTCGATGCCTCAAGCTAGCTTTATGGGGTTTAGCGCACATAAAACCTCGTGGAAGTTACCAACATTTAGTCGAGACTCGGCCGAATATGGAACAGCTACGCAAACAATCTCAGAGAGATAACTCCAGTCTCATGATGTAGTTATCTGGGGTCGATGAGGAAGGAAGCACTATGATGTAAAGTACACCACCATAAATCCAACCCAGCTGCCCACTACCCCCAGTGCCGAATATGAGCTCGTAAACATCAACGGCAAAAACTCCATCCTGCTCCCAAACAGCCACCCGTGTACCAAAGAGCAGTACACAATCAGCGGGATCGACACCGTCTCATACAGCAGCGAGAACCGATCCAGCAAAAACACCCTCGGTCGCCTTGGCACGGGTGCCAGTCGCTCAAAGGTAAACAAAAACAGGACGAGCCAGAGGACGGTGTATACTGTTTTTATCGGGAATTCCGCCGCGGTGAACAGAAGCGGGAACAGAGAGACGTGCCCTGCGACCGCGAGTGGACGGAAGGCACCGAGGTAGCGGAGGTCCTTGAGGGCAAGAAGGCTGAACGGGAGGATGATGAGGAGAATGGCTTTTTCGTGGACGTGCCAGCCAAAAAGGAAGGACGCATAGGCGCATAGAGTGATAGAACCGACGAAGTTGTCCCAGTTGGGTTGGAGCCAGAGTTTTAGAAGTGGGAGCTGTTTGTCTCTGCGAGTTAGTCTTATTAGGTTCGGTAATGGCGTTTAGGAAAGCGTACCAGTTGGAATAAGAAGGTCAAGGCGAAGGTGTGCTCCTTTGTAATTTCAGGTAGGATGGCGAACGAGGTGTCCCCGACAAGTCCTCGTGTTACACTCGTCAGCGCATCTGCTTTCACGGGGAGTCCAAGGCGAGGAGCAACTGTGTTTATCATGCGTATTAGCACCTGCGGGCAAACCTTACGTAACCATGATACATACCCGGGATAAGCACTCTATCCACAAACGAATACATAGCCCAGATGTTCGGTGCCCAGTATGCATGGCAAAGCCCTCTTGAAAACGGGAATAGTCTCTCTTTGAGCTGGTCTAGCTGGCCCCAGTACACAAATGGACCAAATGCGGCAGCAAACACGCTAGTAACTCCGATTCCGAGCTTGATTGTATTGCCGAACCGCGGACGGAAGACAGACTTTGGATCAAGGCAGTACGCACGGAGGAGATACACGAAATATGCCAAGGAGAGGTACAGGTATATATGCTTCAGGCATAGCAAGATTGCAAAAGTAACCCCACTCAAAAGGAGCGTTGATTGCTTGCGAGCTAGGACGATTGATAAAATCAAGATCCCGTAAAGGAATCCATTATATTGAAAATGGATATGGTCGATAATCAGCAGGCCAGGGGACAGGAGAATTGACAGGCTTGCGGCGTGGGCCAAATGCCTGTTGGCAGGTGGCACCGACTTGATATATCTGAACACTCAGTTAGCAAATGTGCCTAGATCTACCAATTAAGCGATAACATACCGACTGAGTGCATAGACTAATGCCAATTCTAGGACAATGACGGATGTCCGCTGAAAGTAAACGGTCTGCCAGGAGTCATAGTTGAGACTGTCCAATTGCAGCATCGCAGGGTCAACAAAAGATGCCGCTCTGGACAATAACCACTCAAGACCAGCAAAAAAGGGCGGGTAATCAAGTGTCCATTCTGAAGTTTTCTACTAGATTTGTTAGTCCTTCTCTTTCTCCAGAGCTTAACTAGTACCAAGGAGAAGGGAGTATTTCTGACCTCATAATACCACTCCTTGACGGGCAAAGAATACGTGATGGCAAGCCAGTTACGGTGCACCTCGAAGTCTGTAGACTTGCTAAATGTGAATGTCGTAGGTGAGCCCCCTGACATAAATTCTACAATCGTCAACTGGCATTGGGAGTACTAGACATACTATGCCGGGAAAAGAAGGATTTTGAATGCTGCGGCCACAATGGCGCATTGCATTAACGAGGGGAAAGATTCAGCCATGGATTACGACCGACATAGCCCCAACTCGTTGGCGGATAGAAGAAAGCCCAAACAGCCCAGAAGCGTAGCCCAGCGATTGCTCACGACTGAATATCAAGCTTCACCACCAGCTGCTTCGAGATTGTCGCCAATTCGCTTTCAAAATTCAGGAGCTACCTTTAGCGTATTACCGTACTGAACTGTTACGGTAACCTTACGACGATCAGTCAGCCACGAGTCACCAGCCACAGCTCTGTTTGCCCTGTTTGACAGTGGCTGCAGCTTCGATAAGAGGACAAACTGGCACGTTGGATATCAGACAGAAGCGCCTAACACCAAACACACAGAAGTGGCAGCATTGAGAGGGTGGAAGAAACAGTTTAAATGTTTTTTGCTATGACACTTGCTTGCTAATTTGCTATTGATTTACTTTTGCAATTTCTGTTGGAGAGTGTTCTTTGAGTTCAGGAGTAGTACTAGTAAACACATCCACGACTACTACTCTCCCGAAACTGGATACTTGTGCACAGAAATTGCCCAGAACCCGCCTCTTCTACATTAATCCCTTTGATGAAAGCTCATTGTCTCCTTTGAGCATATAATGTTTGCATTGCATCTGTGCTGGTGTTGAACTTCTTCTCTTTCATTCTGCCCTGACTTTAGATCCCTGATCAACATTACCAAAAAGCGGTCATAGCAGGCCATTCTCGAGCTGCCATTGAAAATGGTTCTATCATCTAGCATTGGCCGATTTCTGGCCTTGTCTTCCTCTCTGTTTCTGCTATCTCATGCTGATACCCTGGTGGAAAAGACAAGTTTTGGAAATGGAAAGCGGTATGTGGTTCCAGCCATTGGTGACAGGCCAATCTAATGGCTCTTTAGGATCTCTGAAGACATGTCGTCGGTGCCGGGGTGGCAGCTTTTCGGAGAGGACTTCATTCCTGAGATCGTAAGTTTTTCTTCCGTCTCGCCGATATTCAGGCTAGAGGCGAACTCGGCTCTAATGGTCCATAGATGTCTGATCGGATTATCCTCACGCCGCCATATTCAGGCAACAAGAGAGGTGCAATATGGGCACATGATCCGTGAGATATCCTGTGAGCAAACATTTTCTGGGCTACATTGACACCTATTCAGGGTTGCTCAATCGGAGTGGACGGTAGATTTTGAATTTAGATCCAATGGCGAGGATGGGCCCGGCGGAAACATTCAGCTTTGGTATGTCAAAAATGGTAAGGTGGAAGTTGGGACCCATGATATCTATAGAGCTCCTCGCTTTGATGGCTTGGCGATCACCATCGATAGCTCACAAGGGGTAAGCACACCATTGAACAGAAAGGGATTGAGATCACAGTCGTCTGATGTATTTTCTAGAGAGGAATGGTCCGCGGCTTTTTGAACGACGGCACCATCGACTACAGATCTCATCGGAACATCGACACCCTAGCATTTGGGCACTGCGAGTATTTCTATCGTAATCTGGGAAGGCCATCGCAGATTACAATCAAGCAGACCATGTTTGTATTCGAAGTCTTGGTGGATGGAAGAAGCTGTTTCCATACCAAGAAGGTTTGTCATCTGCTCCTTTTGATGATCTTCTATTCACCATGCTTTAGGTCTCCCTCCCAGCTGGAAATGTATTCGGAATCAGTGCCTCGTCTACAGAAAATCCCGACTCTTTCGAGGTCTTCAAATTCCAGCTATCTGTTCCGCGCCCAGGAAGCGGTGGCACCTCACACAATCCACAGTCCCATCAAGCTCAGGCTCAGGCTCAGGCTCAACAGCCTCCCGTCCAGAGATCTAATAGCAACCAAGCACCTCCTGAAGGGCTTTCAGGCGTTCAAGCTCAAATAAAAGATATTCAAAATCGCCTCCAGACTCTCAGCGGGGCAACAGACAGATTGTTAAACGAGCTCGCCTCTCTCTCCAGAAAATTCGACGAACGCCACCAAGAAATCGCCCATAGCTCTGCCCATCGCGACCAAGTCACCAGCGTAGACCAGAGAATCATGAAGCTCGAAAGAATGATCGAGCATGTCCAAAAGGACCTGGCAAGCAAAGACTACCAGCATCGGTTCACCAAGCTAGAAGAAGCCCTGCATCATTCGCACTCGGGCCTTCTTGAAAACCTGCATGATTCGTCGCACCGTAAGTTTATCCCTTCCGCAGCACCGCCCGGGATTGTACTGACCGAAGACCAGGTATTCTCTCCTCCGCACCTCGTATGGGATTCTTTATTTTCCTAGTGATCGTGCTCCAACTTTCACTTGCTGGAGCATACGTCTTCTATAAGAAACGCCGTGCAAATATGCCCAAGAAGTTCCTGTAAAATAGTCCATTTCTTTCCCGTGCAAGTTAGCCTTTTGCTTTCTGCGTGATTCATGTCCGAATGAGATGTGCTGTCGTTTTCGGTAACAACGTGCCCCTGTACCATGTATATCATGATATGTTTCACGGAGTTGAGTCGAGTCAAGTAAAGAAAACCAACCGTTCCCAGTAATTCTCCCAACGCTCTCGAAATCCCGAGCCCTCACCCTAACCCTACAGTGGCGATTTACATTCCAAGCTTTTGAAAGACTTTACGGGGAAGAGGAAGGCATGGACGCAAGTAGGTAGGTAGCTAGAAATGACCTTGATAAAGTGCCATGAAAACCTGGAGCCTCGTTCGCTGGAGTATCAGAATAGGTAACAAGGGGTAAGTATGTAGGCAGTACTGTACACATGTGAAGAGGTAAGGGAAGCGTCGGAACAACAAAAGATGCACCCTCCCCGATTCGCTAATTAGGCACATCTATCTAGAAACGAGTTCGCCACCCATCATCTGGCCAGCACCACTTCCAGCTCCCGTGTCCTTCGTTAGACGTGCATGACGTTCCTCGACCCGCTCTTTGTGCTGTCTGTTTTTCAGATGCACTTCGAAATTATCCACGGTCAACGCCGGGCCGGGAGTGTACAGTTTTCCAGGGCAGTCATGACATCTGATTCGTGGGAAGTATTTGTATACCAGTTTTTGACCGGCGTGAGTCGTGGCAGCGTTTGGCAATGGCAGGTTGGTCTGTGGGTCAACAGCGGTATAGCGCATCGTGCCTTCGAATGAGTCGCGCGGATAGCTTCGTTTTAGATTGTTTAGCCCACGCACAAGCCAGGGTGGAGGGGGAGGCTGCGAGCTGTTAGTAACCGTGGCAAAATGGTGGGGGAAACAGAAGTGTCATACACCAGGGACACCCGGCTGGGGAGGGTGAGGAGCGTCAACCACACCGTTTAACTGGGACGGAGTCGGGCGTTTGTTGGGAGTAGCTCCTGGTTGAGGAGCAGGCGGGCCCATAGAGCCGCGTGGAGGTGGAATTGGGTTGCGGACAGGGGTTGTTGCACCGGCGGCAGCAGGCGAGCCTGTATAGCCTCTTTGTCTCGTCTTCAAATCCTTCATTAATTGTTGTAGCTTGTGTGGGCTGATCCGAAGTTTAATAATGAGTTTCTCTGGAGCTTCCGAACTCTCTTCACGATAATCTCGTCTTCTCGCAGACGTTCTGGTTTCATGAAGAGACGACGTTTCGGGAGTTGCTGAACGGGTGAGATGGCTGCGCATTGCCGATTGCGCGATTGCAGACGCTGTACGCATGCCTCGGGTGCGAGCAGTGCCCTGGGCTAAATGAGACATAGCTGGAGAGGCAGCAGAAGACTCGTCGCTATCAGATTCATCAGAATCCTCCAAGCCGTCACGCTGCCCGGCAGTTGCACGTCGCCCTCTGCCTGTTCCAGATCGCTTGAAGAGTCTACTTTCCTCTACAGAAGAAGCGGCCCCAGGAATAACAGAGGATACGATCATCGTCCGAATCGTACTCAAGCGGTCCTTCAGATCAGGAAGAGCCGGTCCGCCTCGACGATTAACAGAGCGCTTTTGAACTCGTTGTTCGCGGGAAATAGACACCTCAGCTCTTTCAAGACCAACCTCATTAAGTTCCCAGAAAAGGGGTGTGAATTCTCTGGCCTGCTGGATGGAACGAAACGTGGATGGAAGAGGAGAAGGTTGGAATGCACCTCTAAGGACGGGATCCTCGATTGGACGACCATCGAAAGGATGAGATACAATGTACAAGCTCTTTGTGAAGAGCTGTGCCTGCTCTCGAATGGAATGCGCGATTGCAGTGGCAAATTCTCCAGGGAGGGCAAGATCTGTTGCCATTTGAACGGCAAAAGCTTCAGGTGAGTTGTGGGGGTCGTTGATGTCCCATTCGAATTGGTCCACCAGAGTATTTTGTCCGATAGTGATGTTCAGCTTGATTAGTATGCGCATTTCATCGTTTTTGTAGGCAAAATATGGGAGGTGTGGATCCAGCGGTTCCTCTTCGATAAAGATATGAGGATGATACTCCGTCAACTGATCTTGGATGCTCTGGGCGATTTGCCGAACAAGTGGGCCACACGACTCTAATGGAAGGCCAAAGTCTTCAACCAATTTCTCTGCAAAGACCTCCGGCGGCGTCACGCGATCATGTAGATTCCACGTAAAGGTGTCTCGGATCTTAACTTTGTCCCAATCAATGTCCAATCGGATAGGTACCAGATTCTCCGGCTGATCAGCTTGTTTCTCCATTTCTTCTCGGGACAGGCGAATGTCGCGAGATTTCCTTCCTCCGGGCTTCCGTCTATTTGATGGGTATAGGAGTTGCGGATGCTGCGATTTAAGATCAGTTCTTGCATTGCCGAAGCCTTCATATCCCATTCCAAAGATCGCGCCTGGATTCATTTGACGCTCATGTTGGATTTGTAGGTAGAAGTCGCGTTCCGCTCGCTTTTCTTGTAATATCTCTTGATGACGTGATCTATCAGCTGCCAGTGCAGAATGTAGCCATTCACGGTGAAGATACTGCTCCAATAAGACCTTATCCAAGGGAGTCTCGCGAGGGCCAGCGGGGAGCTCCACAGGCGGTGATGTCGAACGCTTAATAGAACCAGAGCGGGAACGCTTCTGTCCCAAACTGGCAGCATTGGCAGAGTCATCTTGTGGGTCAGGCGAAGCCGGGCAGTCCTCCTGGCCTTCGTCATGGTTCTGAGTGTCTGCTGATGCAATTGAAGTTGCTTTCTGCCTCCCTTCGGTTGCCGAACCCGGTGAAGGCTCAGCAGCGGTGGCTTGCATATCGGCAGGCTCTGCTACGCTGGTCGCATCGCCAGAAGCGCTTCCTTCAATGTGTTTTACTAGATCTTGCGATGAACTCTGGGAATTATTACCGGCCACCATAGGGCCATCTGGCGAGGGATCCGAGGAAGCCATTATGGGGCGGATTCTGGGCGCGAAGGAGGATAGGTCCCAGCTGGACTACTCAGAGGACACCCGCACAAGGTGAGCTCGGCGCATATTACAGATCTAATGTCGATCAAAGCAAATCATTAGCTTGAATTATATCTAGAAGCATCCCCATCCTCGAACTGGCAATGGTTGCGCAAGCCAAACAGCCAACCCATTTTCATGGGTTTTAGCGGTGATGTGATATGTTCAGCAAAGAAGAAAGAAAGGAAAAGCAGACAAACAATGAAACACAGGAGACAGCAGTGAAAAGAACCAAGACATTTAATATTAACGCACCTGGATATGCAAACAGGCACAGTGCCGATAATCTTTGCTTGGATGCGTTCGGCTACTCGGCTGGGTCCAAAACAGAATATTAACGCGTGGCGGCAAAAGGAGGAGACTTTCGGGGATTAAACGCGTCCAGCCTTCTGCTGGGTGACAGGGCTGGCTGAATTCGACGATAACAAGATGTCTTAGGCTGCAGGAGACACAGCTTTGAAATAAAATGTCTTGCTTTGATGAACAGTCCAACTTCTGAACTTCTTCACTGCCTCTCATCACTCTCTCACTCTTTCGCTCGTGCTGTTTGAAGAAGCAGAGAAAGGCAGGTCTGCTGACTCATCCCCTGATCCCATCACGTGCAGCGCTAGTGAGCAAGCGATGGCAGAGTCGCTCACAAGCCAATTCATTCAGATCATCATGAAGAAATCACAAAATTACTCACTAATAACAAGTTCTAATGGCAGCAAATACATCAATGGGACATCATATATATCTAGTGGATATATAGGTATAGCTAATGAATACACGCCGTCATCCGAGGAAGGAAACCAAAATTTGCCACCATCATTGAAAATGGAGGTCGAGGTCAGGGGCTTTCAAGCAAGAAGCCCGTCTGCGACGACTGCACGGTGGTCGGAACTGAGTACGCCATCGTCGAATTTGTTTGGCAGCACTGCATACCCTTTCACCGTCCATGGGAATCCTGCCTCTCTTCTCGGTCCAACAAAAATGTAGTCAATACGGGTTGCCGGCTCTCCCTCGTATCCGAAACCTGTGTAGGTGATCTCGTTTCCATAGCGCTCGCTAGGCTTGATTTGATCTCGGGCATCAAGCATCGGAGAAGTTGGATCAATGAAGACCCGGTATGCTTCCTGGTTTACCTCGCTGTTGAAGTCTCCTGCAAGGAAAACACCCGAGATGCTGTCTTTGAACTCGCCATGAAGATACTCGTCAATTTTCGCCAGAATAAGCTTCGCAGACTCATATCTTGATTTGCTGCCCTGGTCGTCGAGATGAGTAGACAGTGCAAGCACCACTTTTCGACTTGCCTGGTGCCTGAAAACTCCGATGGTGACGATCCGGATCGAGGATGCATCCCAGCCTTTGGACGGCACATTGGGCGTCTCAGAGAGCCAGACTGTTTGCCAAGTCTCGAGCTTCCACACATCCGGGCGATAAAATATTGGAGAGTATTCGCCAGCCTCCTTTCCATTATCCCTGCCTACACCAATGTACGCCCACTTGTCACCATGAGAGTTCAGTCCAGATAGGATGTCCAGGAGCTGGACATGCAGCACCTCCTGCAAGCAGATGAAACTCTCGGCGTTGTTCCGTGTTTGGAAAAGGAGTTCGTTCAGGACGAGCTGCTTTCGTTCTGGCCAGGGCTTCTCACCCTTGAATGGCGAAGAGGTTGCATAGCGGATGTTATGGCTAAGAATACGGATTGGCAATGGCGAATCCTGCTTCATGGTTGATGGTGGGGCTTTCTATCAAGTGTAGTTCCAAGGATTGAGGGATGATAAGCACAAACAAAGAGAAGAAGAATTAGAAGAAGCGGATGAAGCGACTGACGATGGGATGAACAAAATGGGCGATGGAGTCGGTTTCTATACTTCCTCGACCGATCCGTGTTCTATGACCGTCGTCACCACGCTCCCCCTCAGTGTTGATGAGCTCATGCAGTCATCATGTGATCGAGCTCGTCAATACGTACGGTGGACATCGCATACAATACTCACAGTCAACAGGGCTTAAAAGGAGTCGGGAACAGAATGCCTAGATCTTGCAAACTGTCCAGCTGTAGCTTGTTGTACTCTCAAGGGAAGTATGTGCGGTGGTCAGCAGAGCTCGGTGGTGGGTTTGGGCGGGGGGAGCTCGCTGGTACGTCATCCGAAAGCGCAACGAAGCGTTTAGTCCACACACTATGATTGTGATTGTCAACAACATCACACAATATTCCCCCCTCCACCCCACTTAAGACACAACCCAGCCTGACCTCCCTGGGGCCCTTGAAAAAAGCTCACACGACCACACCGTGGCTCTGAACAATCTACTTCAATTGGGATTACTCTTGTTGCTGTAGCTTTGGCGAAAACATTCCGCCATTGCTCCCGATCTGAAGATTCAAAATGGCCGAATCAGTTGAGATGGGTGAGTTTCTAGTTTTCCCTCGACTGTAGTCGAAAATAAAATCAAAAGGCATGGCCTTGTCCGACACTGTTGTTTGACAAGCAGCGGCTTTGCCGTCCTTCTTCCGGGTTCCCGCCATTAATGTTGCTCATGATGACATTGTGCTATCGTCAATACCACGTTGCCCCGCGTTTGAACCATCGTGAACAACCGAATTGCGTTGTCGATGTGCCATTGCTTGTACACGGCAAGTTGACCGAAGGCTGATCGGAATCACAAACAGATTATACCCTCAACAATCCCGATACCTTGACCAAGTACAAGACTGCCGCCCAGATCTCCCACAAAGTCCTCGAGGCCGTTACAGGTGCCGTGCTCCTCCCGAGTCCACACGCGATGTGAGCTCTTATATAAGCCGTATATGAGCTGACCACTAAGTATAGGATGGTGCGTGGAAGGCGCAAAGATTCTGGAGTTGTGCGAGAAGGGTGACAAGCTCTTGGACGAGGAAGTGGGAAAGGTCTACAAAGGCAAAAAGGTCGCGAAAGGTTTGTCTCGCTTGTCCGATTTTGAAGAAATCCGGGGATCGCATACCACCTCCCTTCCCCCTTTCCTTTCTATTAGCGGTCATGTAGTAATGCGCGACCAGGAATCTCACACCCCACTACGGTCTCTCCGAGCTCTTTCGTGACTCCGTATACTCCGCTGGCGTCTGACGCGGAAGAAGCCGCTACCACATTGAAAGCGAATGAGGTTGTGAAGATTCAGCTAGGCGCTCAAATTGATGGCTTCGGAACCATCGTT
The DNA here is from genome assembly GCA_001430955.1 of Chrysosporium queenslandicum. Taxonomy (NCBI): domain Eukaryota; kingdom Fungi; phylum Ascomycota; class Eurotiomycetes; order Onygenales; family Onygenaceae; genus Chrysosporium; species Chrysosporium queenslandicum. Next base: position 223,961 of record LJPI01000981.1, on the reverse strand, counting down.
TGCGATACGATTGTTGTGCCATCAGCTGATGGGCCTAAAGACAAGATTACTGGCCGCGAGGCGGACCTGCTTTTGGCAACTTACTATGCCAATGAGTTGCTCCTGAGACTCATGGTTCCCCCCGGCCTTCTGGCAACTGGCACGGAGGAAGAGAAGAAAAAGGCCGCGGCCGAGAAGCCTCCAACTCAATCCAAGATTTCCGCTTTGCTAGAGAAGGTCGCTAAGAGCTATGATTGCAACGTCGTGGAGAATACTACTACCTGGCTATTTGATCACAATGAGATTGAGGGCAAAAAGAAGATCATCGTTGCGCCGGGCGCAGGAGTCAAGGGGGAAGGTTCCCCTGAAGTGTCTGAAGTATGGGGAGTCGAAGTCGGCCTCAGTCTTGGATCTGGAAAAGTCAAGACGCTCGAGAAGAGAGCCACGCTGCACCGTCGCACTACCACCACTTATATTCTGAAGCGGCCAAGCTCCCGGCAGACGTTATCTGAGATCGTTAGGAAGTTCGGCACTTTCCCATTCAGTCTCCGTCAACTCGACGATGAGAAAGCCGGAAAGGTTGGCGTGGTCGAATGTGTTCGCGGGGGTGTGGTTCGTCAATACGAGCCGGCTGGAGATGCGGACGGTGCTCCGGTTTCGAGACTCCTGACAACTGTTGGTATGTGATCTCTTATATCCTTTTGTGCTCGCTGTACGAGGCCTGCACTCTATGGATTTTGTATATCTCCCTCTGACCTCGAACCATTTAGCTATCCTTAAGAACGGCTTGACACGGCTGGCAGCGCCTCCACCGCTCGACCTCTCCAAGGTCGAATCTGACAAGAAGATTACAGATGAAGAAATCCTCAAGATTCTTGAGAAACCCCTTGCCAAGTCTACTGGCGCCAAAGGCAAGAACAAGAAGAAGAAGAAGAAGAAGCCCGCCAAGAAGCCTGCTGAAGATGCCGAAGAATCTTCTAGCGAAGAGGAGTGAATATCTATTTTGTCATTTGCGCGTTCTTGCAGGAAGTCTCCGGTTCAGACGCAACTGTGACTCAATCCTCATGGTGTGAGCTGGTGTGTCCCTTCACTAGGACCCTCTGCTCTGGGCTTTTAATATCAGTGACTCGGCTGCAGACTTCACGCTGATGGAAGGACATGAAAGTATACAGGGTGCCAAACTTGTTAATTAGCTACATGCTAGCTTTACTTGAGCAAAATATGAATATGACAATGCTCCCTGCCTCTCAGTGACTGCCTCAAGGTTCATGGCCCCTCCATAGTAATACAGGGACCAGCACATAGGGGAACCATAGATAATTCTTCCCCATCGAGTGTCAGAGTTGCTACTGTAAGCCATCAACAGAACGCATCCAAAGCCAGACTTTCTCATGAAGCTCAACGGATCGACAGGAGATATCAAGCGAGGCCAGGAGGGACATCACCCAGGCTGGCTCGACGAACCGTCACTTTGCAGGCTAGTCTCCAACGGAACTCTCCGCAAACCTGTTTATGTTTCTTTGAGATTCCGCCTAGCAACAGGAAAGCTCCGAAGTGTTGTTGCTACGGCGGGTGATCTGGAGACTTCCCTCTTCCCAATATAAAAATTTCCCCTCTCTCGCTTCTCTTCCTCTCTTTCCCACCCACAACCATCACAACGCACAAACGGCTCCATCAAGCTCAAATCCTCTGCTTTCCAGCATTTCTTCTTCGAAAACATATCTTCTCTACATCCTCTTTACCTCTACTCGATCAAGCTCTTTCAAACCTCGCAACTAAGCTACCTACCTCCTCTATTCTCGCTTCATAGCAAGCTACAAACAAAATCTTTCACCTTCTCAGACTCTTGATATCGTCCATCAATCGATTCTCATCCTCTCTACTTTCTCTCTACCTTCGTTATCAAGCTCTCATCTACCTCTCAACCGGGCCACGGTGCTTCCTCGCTTCATAGCAACCTCCGAACAAACATCTTTCACGCTCCTCATACTCTTATCTTCCTGCTTCTAAGCATCTATCCACCGAGGATAAATCCTTTTTACCTTGCTATTAAAGCTATTCTACATACACACCACACCTTCTTCTCCTCATCTCTTGACGCCTTCAATTCTACCTGTTCTTACCTCGAGAACCTCAACTTCTACCATCGATTTCTCTCGATCTCTCTGCATAGAGAGTATTTGTCGCCTAAGAAGAATCTTCTAGGCTGTTAATTACCCTCCTTACTCGCGTCATTCTTCACTTTAACGCTCCCGGTCTCACAACCCCTGAACCACTCGTTCAGCTCGATTCCACACAAAATCCTTCGAAATCCGAATATCTACATAATCAAAACGCATTTACGCGTCTAATTAGCCCGAGCTCACGGCTTTTAAAGTCAGATCAGGGTTGTTTTTGTAACTCCTGTTGTGCGGTCGACGACTGTGTGTGGTTGGCCCTCCCAGTGTCCCTTTTTCCGGCACAGTGAAGTTTGGAGTTTGGCCCCAAGCAAGCTCCTAAACAGCAACAAAAGGCGACCTCTTCATTTTCTCCCCTTCAAAACTCGTCAACTCCCGCCAACGGCCACAACCACACGCGGCCAAATCGTCTTTACGACAACAACGCGTGGTGTGTTAGCTGCCAGTTTGTGAATTTATTTTCAGTAAGTCTTGCTCGATCAGTTTATTTGATTGCCCTGAACTAACAGTGTGTAGATTAAATCTCGCAAGCTGAAAAAGAACTTCCTTCTATCGCAATGGCTCCTCAGCTTCGCTCTCGCACTCGCGCTGCCGAAAGCTCCTCTCGTCCTGCAACCCCTCTCGATGCTCCGCAAAGCAATGTGACAACTGAATCCGAAAATTCTCGTCCTAAGAAACAGCGCAAAACTGGTGCAAATACAAGTGTTCCTGTTGCCTCTACTGAAGAGCCGACACGCCAGAAGCAGAGAAAGACCAAAGTTGGCCCGACTCAACCTGTTCAAGAACCTGCACAGCAGACTACCGAACAAAGCTCGTCACAGCCACAGCCAGCTCCAAATCCTACAGTACAGCAACGACGCGGGGGTAAACCTCCAAAGCTTTACCACCAAGGGAATAACTGGGGCTTGCCAAAGTCAACCTGGAAACCTCCTCCAGAACCTAAGATGAGAGCCAGTTTTGAGGTAGCTGGGTTTAAACGAGGTGGTATCTTCCAGAGTCAGTTCCCTCTTGGTGCTCGTCCAACTCGCACAAACCTCAGAATCGCGAAACTACTTGATGACGACGACGACAAACCCGCCGCTAAGCCTGCTGCGAAAAAGAAGGCCAAGCCAAAGCGAAGTCGGGTTTCGAAAAGGAAGTCAAAGAAATCCAAATCGAAATTTTCAAAAGCAACCAATTCAACCAAAGCCGCTCAAGCAATTGAGAATGCTATCAACGAGTCGACAGCTGCCTCTACATCTCTCGAATCAGAATCTCCCGAAAGTTTCACTCAGCAAGTTAACGACGCGACTGGAGATAATGAGCAGCATGTCCGTCACACTCGTTCGAAATTCGGCGGCAATCTTGATAATGGTGGCGCTGCACAAGTCAATTCATCAGTGCCACCAGCCATCCCGCTCGAACTCAAGTGCAGCAAAGAGAGATTTAACGAAGTCATCGGCTCAGCCATTTCGCGTGCTGAAGCTTCCAACGACACCAAAGTTGCCGATGGACTTCGTTGGATGCTGGATGCCTCGGGCACAGATCCATTTCTCTTAAAGGTCATGGACGATGTTGTCGCCGAGCCAACTACCGACAACATGGCCGTGTTCCAAGCTGCACTCCGGGATGCCATCAAGAAAGCCAAAGCCGGAGAACCCGCCGCCGCCACCGCGGCCGCCGCTCAGGGACGTGAGGATTCAACATCCTCACTTTCGACTGCCAAGTCTATCGACGCTGATGGCTTCAATGCTGCACCGTCTCAACCAGTCAATGATGATATGAGCCTTACAGAGGAGGTGCTACCAGGCTTCGACTCTGACGAAGAAGGCTCAATTCAAGTATCATTGTCCTCTGGTTGGTCAACCCCAGTGCCTTTGGTTCTGGATGGGCGGAAAAAACGATCCCCCGATCCTGAACTCGAGGCACTTGCAGCGGAGAAGAAGAAGCGCCGCAAGACAAAATTCCCCGGATATCAAGTCCGCCGAAGCAACGTTCGGACTCAAATCGTGCCACAGCCTCAACCAGAGCCTGTGCGCAGATATGATGATGACGATGTCTTCTCCGTGGGGTCTGTTGAACCTCATAGATCGCCTATGCACCCGGCTGAGGTCGATAACATCGACTTCTGCCGCGTGTGCAGCGGTACAGGCAACCTCTTGTGTTGTGACGGCTGTGTGGATTCATTCCACTTCGCCTGTCTCGACCCACCCCTTGATGCCAACTCCCCGCCTGCAGGTCGGTGGTTCTGCCCCGCCTGTGAAGGGAAAGGCCCTAGGGCTGTGCTCGAAGCAGCGATGGAATCAGTCCCCCGCGCTCGCTACGAGGTGCCTACCGAGATCCGTGAGGAGTTCGCAGAGGTACAAACCGCCGAAGACGGATCGTACCAATTTAAACGGCAGGAGGAATTTCCACCGACTGTAACTGACGTCCAAAAGCTGAATCCAGATTCTCTGGAGAAGGCCCGGCCGGAAGTTTTTGTCGAACGGGATGCCGAGGGGGAGCTGATCTTCTGCGCGAGATGCCACCGTGCGAACTTGGACGGTGAACGTCAAGTCATCAAGTGCGATCATTGCTCCCTCTACTGGCACCTGGATTGCCTGGATGAGAACTTCTCACATCCCCCCCTGCAATTTCCTGGGAGCGATAATCCACGGCACTACTGGAGATGTCCCAATCACCTTGACAGCATGCTCAACCAGCTGGGCGAGGGCGTTCGATTCCGTCGGCGCCGTCGCCACCACGAAATGCGCGAGCTCGAGGTCTTCCCGTCGCCTTACGAGCTCGACAATTTCCGTGAGGTCGAATCCTACGGAAAGGGTTTCAAGGTGAGCGAGCGCGGCCTCATCCAAAATTTTATCCACCACGTCAAACGGGAACACGCTGAAGAGAAGGCGCTCAAAGCCTTAGAGGCAGCCGAGGAACAAGCCCGGGCCCTACTGGCCTCCAACATGGAGGCACCCGGCTCCTCGAGTCAGGTAGCCAATGCAGAACTTGCATTGGCCAACCTGCGCCCTGACGAGCGCGAGGGAGCCTTTGCCCTTGTGGCGATGGCCGACCCTCAACCAGCTTCTAGCCGAGTAGGGCAGCTGGTCTCTCAGCTCGTTGCAAACTCGCCGGAGACGATTTGCAACGCGACAAGTGAGATTGAACTCCTTCAATCTCTCCAAGGTCTGATCAGCCGGCGCCTTCAGGACCTGGCTGCGACTTCGTCGACTGATGTTACCAATTAAATCCCCTCTCCGGAGCTTTAGCTACGGACCTAACCAAGAGGGAGGTCAATTGGCGGGAATAACTCAGTTTCAGATGCTTGCGCTAACTTGTCGCAACTCCCTTTCTCCGTATGATGTCGAGCTGGTCGGCAGTTTTTTCCACCGCGAAAATCGCCCAAGTCCAAATTTTCTCGTGTCTTTCAAATGTTTTCTTGATACATGGCGATTTGGAAAAAACTACCTGACGTCCTCGAATCATACCGTTTGACGTGTGCGGTGGTAGCGTGCGGATGCGGCTTGGTTGAATTTGGTTGCTCGTCTTGCTAGACGACAAATTCACAGCTGAACAGGGGCAGCTGTGGTCCCTGGTCTTGTTTCTCGCCGGGACTTTGATTTGTCGTTATAGCAAGACGGTTTTAAATTATTTTGAATACGGAAATTGTGTTTTTGTGTTGGGTTTTTTGCATGGCGGTGGGTGCATTGGGACCGGTGTTTGGGCTTATGCGATTACGAAAAAAAAATGTTTTTATGGTTGTTTTTACTGGGTTTTTAAAAGGAAAAGGGATAGAGGGAGTTGGGATTTGTGTCGGGCTTTCGCCCTTGTTCTTTTTATTTGTTTCTTTTACCTGGTTGTCTGTCTGTTTTTTGTTGGCCGGACGGCCTGTTGCGCTTCTTGTTGCTCGTTGTCTCTTCTGCTCGGTGCTCTGCTTCCCTTGTTTTATTCCGGTTCTCCTCCCCCGAACCTGCCCCCTCCCGTTCCTCTGGGCTTCAATTTGGTGTTGTGAGCTTCGTTTGGAGCCAAACGTTTGCATGCCCATCTACCCTTTGTACCCTCTCTCGCAAGAGACGATGCGTGTACACTGGGGATGGTGTGTATCCGTTTGCGCTCCTCGGGCTCCCACATTTTGAAGTCCATGGATCGGGAGTGTAACGATGCCCAATCTTGTATGGGTTTTTACCCTGCTCCCCTATATTCGCGCACCTCATAATCCGGTTGGAGTGGATGAATTGTTTTTGGGAGTCGGGTTTACTTCTCCAGAATGGAGTTCTCGAATGCTTGGTTGGATGTGAATGACGATGAAACGGCATGTCCTGAAGCTTTTGTATGATTAGATTTCGTCTTGTTTATTGGGATTGCAGAGCCTGAGCAGCAATGAATGGCATTTGCCAAAAATTCTTTTTTGAAAACAGGACGCCTTGGAGAGCTTTAATCAGTCTGGATTGACCCGTTGATAACATCTGAAGCCTCAAAGCAGACTGGGCTTAATTCATGGCGCCAGGCGAGAGCCACTGCGCCGGTCCGTGTCGCTCGACTTGTTAGTAATTCAGTACGACTTTGAGGCATTTGAGCAGGCCAAACGACCAGTGCCAATGCGTTTTTCGGGCATCACATTTTGTTTCCAACTGCGCACAGAGTCTTTTTTCGACCACTGTTGATCCGGTTCCATCCTGGTCGCCGGTGAACACAACTAACTAACTAACCCACACACACGCATCATACAATCCGCCAAGTCACTTCGTTTCAGAAACGAAACGACCTGCAAACAAATTCCAGAAGCAGAGGCAAAAAAGAAGAAAGCAACCCGCCGTCTTCCGAGTCCGCGCCTCCTGGGCGTATGCGCTAACCCGCCCGCCCGTTCCCCTCCCCTTGTAACCATGGTTGACGCCAGGTTGCATCCTGCCCTACGCTAGCTGTGGAGTACAAGGTTTTTTTGCGGTAAAAACGATGATGAACAGACTGGACGGAAAAGAGACAGCGGGCCATGCACTCTCCCCCCGGAAAGACGGAGAAGGGGGGCAGTGAACCCGTTGTTCTAAAGGCAACAATTGGGAAGCTGAGAACGCCCAGTGGGCGGATGCTTCCTTTTCTCTTTTCCTATGGTCTTTTTTTTTGTTCTTTTCATGCTATCCTGAGCATGGGCGAACTGAAGGATCTTCATCTCCTATTGCTCTCTCCCCCTGTTGCCGAGTGTCCTTAATAGACGTGTTTCTCTGGGAGAAGATGCGACATTTATCCAGAATACCCTGTCATTTTCTCATAATATAACGTCAACGTTTACAATCAACTATCATATGTGTTAGGAACACTGCCTACGATTCTATTCTCCTTCTCTCCAACGGCTGATCGGCAGATCTGCCGTTGCTTTTCCTTAGATCTCATTCTGGTTTCTGTCTTTAAGGTCCATCGACTAGCCTGAGCACCGGCAAACGATGCCGATCCGCGAAAGAATGAGACGGGTCTTCTGCCGAACTACCTCCGGCGCTTCCTCCACCTCTTCCTCTCCACAACCTCCCAAGCCCAAAACCACAACTGTAGTGCTGGCAGGCGTCAAGACGGTCAGGGTAAAACCTCGGATAGGAAGGGACGGGAAACCGATAATCGAACTATACAAGCCCCACGAGGTTCCACGATCAAAGTATCGAGGGCCTTTCGATGAGGAACATTTGAGGAAGCTGGCTGCGTACTCGATTCCCGCCGCCATGTCGGATAGGCCGAGGTCGATGGTGTCTGAACTATCGCCCATGGGAACGTGGGCACCCCCGACGAGGCGGAATAGCTTGGTTAGCCATGAGGCGGTGGCTAAGAAGATGATCGAGGGATTGACGCAAGCTCTGGAGGAGATGGAGCGGGGATATACGGCGGTGGAACGAGCTGAATGCTCGCCTTCTCGATATGATCGCAGAAGATCCTTACGTCCCAATGTCAAAGATCCGGGAGACCTATCTGACGACGTCGCAGGGAACACGACGTGTTGTTCCGAGGGAATGGATAACCTCAGCTCTAGCACGTTGTTATCATTACATTCTTTGCATGCCGAAGAGCAAGACGGACTATCTTCAAGTTATCCTGCAAGAGAGACGATACGAGAAGGTGGTGTGTGCAAGGTTGACTCTCAAGCCCCGGTGGCTTCAGGCATTGCATTGAATCCCCATGATCTACGCCCTGCATGACGCCACCATGCTTTTGACACCAACTTCTTTGTTGTTTTCGCCTCAGTTTGATATATCGGAGTTTTCAAGGGATATACAAGTGGAGTTCTAGAGGTTTGGCGGGGAAATACCTAGACAGACATGCACACGTGTTCATGAGGAAAGCATATCTGAAATGGAATAGATATCTTCCAGTGATGAAGATCAATTCTCACTTCCTCCTGCCTTGTTTTGCGGCCAGTCTCGGTAGTTTGCCCTTCACGGGGAGTTTAAGATATGGGCATCTCCAAATGGTCCTTTCCCAGACTTCACTGGATATGTGCCCGGCCTAATTCAATGTCTGATATAGCCATCAATGCAACTAGATCAGGCACAGAGTGCCTAACACCGGGCACCTTGATGTTGCAGGTGAGCTGGGGACATAGTCACAAGCGATCCTCTTCAAAGCATGTCTGCAGGGGAAGTTTCTCTTTCAAGTGGTGGCCTGGAGTTGATACCGTAGCCTGGAACAAGGCCGCCTCTCAGCTCAGGCTAGGGAGAAAAGGAACGAGGTCTTCTTCTTCCCCAAACAACCATCAGCATTAGCTTGTAACAGCTATTGGCTTCTTTGACTGCTTTCCACACCGTTGTGCTTCTCAATGCTGCATGATGTGACAATGATCAGTGATTTGACATATGCATTGATGAGTTTACAATTGCCCTATCCAATCAATGGGAGCCAGCGTGAATGAATATGAAGCGTATCTTTGCATGAAAACCACTGATCTGCTGGATGGGTTGCTTTATGAATCACTTAACAATGAGCTATCGAAGTAAATCTCATTGTTTTCAACTTTCAGTAGTAGTAACTACCACGAGGAGTAACAAGGCCGGACACCCTAGCGGAGAGGATGAAAGCCATCACCACCATTGGGTAAACATTTAAAGAGTCTTCTCTAAGAACAGGATCTTAAGCTATCCTTAAATGGTTGTTGTGAGCTTTTCTCCGCCCCTGGCATTCTCGACTCTATTCCACGACGATAACTTATACTCCGTAGTTGCTCCCATCCCGTGCTTCATTACAACACCAGCCTTCGTGAACTCGCTTCGCTTACGTGCCGCACACCCAAGACCGTTGTTCGAATAAATTACACCTGCGCTGTGGCTGACAAGATCAGTCCAGAAATTCTTTTGTGTCATTGGCAAAGAATTGCAAAGAGCTTGATATATCTAGCAAGTCCTTTTATTCAACATCAATCAGGCAAGGTGGCCGAGCGGTCCAAGGCGACAGGTTAAGGTCCTGTTCTCAGAAATGGGGCGTGAGTTCGAATCTCACCCTTGTCAAGATACTTTTTTCGTAATCTTCTTTTTTCCCCCTTCACGTCAATGTTCTTTGCATATTTTTTTCCTCGACAATATTCTTCTTTTTGCTTATAAATACATGAAACTTGGATTAACGCACGCCTTCATGGAGATGCTCATACGAGTTCATTTGCGTTGCAATCTGCTGCCATCATTTGTTCCATCAAGACTAGTACGGATCGTGCCCATCTCAACAACTTCGTAGGACAGACCCTCTCAGCTCGCCGCCACGTCAACATCTTTACAATCCTCAGGCTGACGAGGTCACGAGATTTTGGCCTAATGCTCCCATCACTGTGAACCTGTGTCTTGATTAGTCCGTGACAAAGATATGGACCACATTGAGGTGACCAGAAAGATCTCGACCAACCCGACGTTGCTGCCAGATCTCCTGGCGAAGGAGGCATGCTCCAGAGGGGAATGAATTTAGACCACAGAGCATGACAGGAAATAAGGCTAGGTATCCAGCCGTCTACCGTGTGAAGTAGCTACCATCAAATATAAACGACAAACAGTGGGAAATGAACAACATATACAGCGGAGAGGCATACGTTAAATAAAAATCTCCATAATCAAGCACGTAAAAACATAAAGAAGTGATCATTGTTTTCAGAAACCTTGCGTGATATATAACAACATATTGTATTGAAAAGGAGAAAAGAACAAATCGATTCTCATGCTCTATGACCTCGTCGTGTCAATCTCCCACTTCCCACTTTCTTAGCCTGCTTTTCTCCCTCTTTCTTCGGTCGAGACTTGGGTGGCCTTCCACGTCCAGCTTTTGGAGCAACCGCAGGAGATGGAGATTTTTTGGACCTGGTTGATCTCTTGGTTTGTGGAGGCGGCGTGGATGACTTTTCGACGTCGCTCATCTCTGCATCTTCGTCGGGCTCGTCCCGGTGCGAGGCCAGAGTCTCGTTGTCACTATTCCCATCAGGCAGCGAGGAGAGCTCAGATGATCCGTCATCGTTGGGAAGGTCAGAGTCGTGTTTCTCTTCATTTACACTTGCAATCCCGCTACTGCTCTTTTTGTCCCATTGCTCCATCTCAATGTCGGCCTCGTCACTATCTTCTTCAGCATAGCTGATGCCCGTTTTTGTTGAACCTCGACCGCTTCGCCGTCGAGCAGCAGATGCCGCACTAGCCTTCTTGTTGCGGCTGTCTCCTCCATCGCTCTCCCAGTCGTCTTCATCCGTTTTCCTTCGTTTCGCGGGTTTGGCCCCGGCTGTGCCAGCGGTCGACTTTCTTCGAATCGGAACCGTACGGCTATTCTTCTCCTTGCGCGACTTCTTGCCAGACCCCGTTCCATCATCGCGATTCTTCTCTCCATGACTTGCCTCGACCTTTCGCTTTCTGCTGGACTGCGACTTGGGCCTCATAAAGTCTCGCACTACTTTATCTAACCTGTCATCCACTTCTTGTGGCAGAAAGTTCTTCGTGGCAATCTCCTGAGCCTCCCTATGGCTGGTAAGTGTTGCAAATAGAGAGCTGGGCATTCGCATTTTGCCAGGATAGGTTTGCAGGATATTCGCGGCGCCACTTCCGCTGCTACCGCCAATTTTGTGTTGTTGGGCATACACCTCCGCAAAACGGCGTATAATGGATTGAGAAAGATCAGATAGCGTATGGAGCCGGGCGGACATTACATCAGATTCGGATCCTGATATCGCGTCCCGAGTCTGCTTCACACGTTGGGCAATGTGGAAAATCAACGACAGATTGTTTTCATTCGCGACTGCACTGAGGTAGAAGAGGATGTAGCGCGCAAAGTCAACCAAGTCGTCCACTTTGGCGGATTCATCAGAATTCTCGGGCGGATAATCAGGGTGGTGGGCAAGAAGAGAAAGAAGTCGTGCAAAGAGCGACTCCATCAGCGTTTGTTGTTCGGAGGATTTATTCTGACTTTGTCGGGAGTAGAACGCGGCACGAGATCGGAGCCACGTCAAGGTACTATCGTATAAACTGGGGGTAGGCTCAAACGCTAGCAAGAATGATACCGTATACCAGCGCGGGGAGAGGTGTGGCGGTTGTACCAACCTCTTCTTGAGCTGAGATATAAACCCTGACCTCACCTCAAACACGTGGTCCATCGCGACAAGTGCAAGCGAGTTAAAATGAGCGGGAGTAAACATATGATCGCACAAAGGGTGAGCCGCGCACAGCTTGAGCACGGATTTCGCAGCAAGAAGTCGGAGCCTTGTTTTCTGTGCTGCCGGTGTATCGCCCGCTTTCGAGAGTTCACCCCGGTTGGAAATTAGGGTATTGAGGATGGTATACACAGGTGAAGCATAGTCGCGGAACTCGCTCTCGTCTACATCGGGAGTTTCTTTCGACCGCACCCGATTCACAAGAATTTTAAGCGCCCATTCTTTTGCTGCGGTCTCCTCGTCCGTTTTATCAGACCACGAGTAATCCGAATTGGGCTTAGGATTGCGATTGGTGAGGAGAATCTGCTCGGTCGCGATATCGAGAATTGTGTCTCCTTCTTCATCGACTTCTCGGGGTACAAGGAGGTTCAACTGTGATATTGTGGCGAGTTTGGTAAGGAAATGCTCGGAGCCGTACGAGCATCCGTGGATACTCTTTCTGATCAAATCCCTGGCATACATCTCCTTCCGCTCAGAAGCTGCCATGAGAACTGTAACGGCATTCTTGGCTGCGCGAGGATAAGAACTATATAATGCGTAATTCGACAAAGCCACCAAGAATTTTCTTTCCTTTGGAAGCTTGTTGGGAAGTTTCTTTGCGAATCCGGCACATGCTTTTAAGATCTCTTCCACCCCTGGATCGTCAGGGCGGTTGGGAGCGGGAGCCTGGGCCTCCAGATCCTTGCACATTTCTTGTACATGTGCTTCAAGAACCTCTGGATTATGGGACGAGATTTCCCTTAGCATCTCATGTGCAATGTTTCCCAATCCTAGTTCATCGGTCCTTGATAGTTTCATCGTAGCAGGTACGTGACTCTTGTTGAAAATTAAAGAACTGCTCCGATAAATAAGGGGAAGGAGACTTCCGAGCATGGAAGAAGTAGCCGAAGTGTTTGATTGGATACGGCTTGTTAGTTCTCTAATTGCTTTTGTGACGGTTCGGTAGTCAGATGCACCAGCCATGGCAAATCGGATAAGCTGATAGCTTCGGCGGTCATGCATCTTTGCGAACTTCCACAGATCAGCCGAGACAAGCGAGGAGTCCGGGAACGTCTTAGATATTGAATCGATAACTTTGGTCAACCTGGCTTTGATTACATCCTCATTGCTCTCCATTACACCTCCCTATATATACAGTTAATAATCAATTGAACACGAGGGCCTTGCAAGCGGAAGACTGAGGTGGTGAAAAGACTCACATTGTACTCTTCACAGGCCTGTAGATAGAACGTCATGAACGTCCTCATACTCAACTGTCGGCCTTGGATAGCGAAGAATACTGTTTTCGCTTTCTCTTCCAGATTTTTAGCCAACGTCAAAATCCGGCGCACACGTATGGTGTCTGGATCAGCTTGCTCTTCCTCCGATGACTTCAATTTCCGCGACTGACTGGACTCGTTCTTTGCGCGTTTCACTTTGATGGGCGGATAAGGTAGGGGGAGCAAAACTTCAAATATGACGTGGTCAAGAAGAAGATGCACTTCAAGAATATTGGTATAATAAGCCTCCAGTATCCTAGACGGGGCATCTTTGAGAATCGGGACAACCTCCTCATTATTCGCCTCAATTTCGCCTGCAGCCACGGCCCACATTGTCCCTAGAATGGGCATCGCCTGCTGACGGACTGCGTGTTTCCGGTCCTTCACACGTTCAGCTAATGTAGAAAGCAAAGAGCCGGGTTCTGAAAGCCCGCCATCTATGCCTAGCTTTCTAACAATGTCGGGAAATCCAAAAGTGCCTAGAACCTTCACGGCTGCAATTCGAACCTTTTCGTCGGCATCTACTAGCATCCGTTTGAGCCCGTCCACCAAGTCCTTTTCCTCGTGATCACTCAGCCCTGAACCACCAGCAGAGGTAAGCAGAATCCGTCCAATTGCGGTGGCCCAAGCGGCACGCACTGATGCGGACTTATCTTGTCGTCGGGTCAGAAAGTTTTCAAATGCGGCAGAGTGGGCATGGGAGAAAGGCTTAGGGGAGAGAGGGGTTAATAATGGGTTGGACGTGGGTAGAATTTCAGATCCGGATTCAGTTTTTAGCGTTGCTGGAGGGTATGCAGCTGGATCCATCAAGGCGGGTGGAGGAGGTCCAGCGACTCCAATGCCAGAGACTATATCGCCAATTGTCTGAGTCGCAAGCAATCGGAGAGAGGTGGACTCCGCTGAAAGCTCTGCTTCGAGCTGTGGTATCACGTTTTGCAGAACATCCGGGCAGGCGCGCCATAGTTCCCGAATCAAACGATGTGCCTTGTCTAACTCTTTAACATTTTCCCCTTCATCGTCGGAATCGCCCAGGTCCACCTGTCGATGGCGTTTTAAGTGACCATTTGCGGCTGAGTCGGAGGCGTCAATGATAACATTGTTGAAATATTGACCGACATAACTAGTCATCTTCTCGGGGCATGCGCTGCAAATTGCTTTGGCCATATTATACGCTGGAGGGTAATCCTTCATCCATAGAGTTGCTTGTTTCGCATCAACCACCGTGTCCTTTTTGCTTTTGGCACTTGCAGAGCCCTCAAGGAGCCGTGGATCGACACGGAGAAATTGGGCGATGATGACATCCACTACCTCTGGGGCAAGACTCGACGCTTCGTCGATAACTGGCACCAGTAGCCGTGTGATGTCATATTCCACGTTTTTGGCGAGAGGCTCACCGGTGGAGGCTTTCGACGAACCGGAGACGATGTCGAAACAGGATGAGAAGAGCGGCAGTATTAGAGCATCAGGGGCATCCAGATCGGTTAACAGGACAATACTTTTGACCTCTGCTAGAGACGATAGAACATAGACATGTTGGTCGTTGTACGCATTGGATGGATTCGCAAGGGCAGGTATTATCGAAGTGACGATCGTTGTGAAGATATCCTATGATTGCAGGAAAATCCATTAGCGGGATTGGCCTCTAAAAAGACATTCAGGCCATGTCCTACTCTCAATTGATTTGCAGTAAACGGCGCATCCGGGGCGCACAGCCGCAAAATGTCGACGACACAGCATGCTGTCCAGGCTCTGACACCCTTATCCCGGTGTCCAAGGAGGTGCCCGCTGGCGAGGTCTTGCGAAACCTTTGTCAAGGAGTCTCTGTCCGTATCTTCCTGATCAAGTTCCCGCAACTCAACTGCGAGCGATTCCAGCCGCCGAAGCAAGTCCGCCACAGGGATCGGTCTGCCTGCTTTCCACGATATAGGTTCGTTGAAGCGGAGTCGGCGAAGACCCGTCTGCTCTTCCTCCACCACCTCCGCTGCCGGCGAATGCGCTCGCCGAGTCCGCGACGGCATTTTTGAATCGCAACCCCGCGTCACCCAAGCACAGCGTCGACTGTATACTATTCCCTCTTGAAAAACCGCGTCAAGCTAGGGGGCGAGCTGAAGCTGCGTGTAATTCGCCGATAAGTGCTGCAAGGAGGGCCGGTAGAATCACTGACGTTCCGGCCAAAACACGTGTAAACCGAAACTGAACAGTTTTGTGTCAAAACGCAATGCGCACTGCAAACTCACCTCGCTCGCTACGGAGTCGATAGTCTGGTTATTGAATTGTTATTTTCTCGAGCTCGCGACCCCGAAGCTGAGCTAATCTCCCCTCAACGCGTCGCTCCCGTGCAGGTACCCACTCGCTGCCTAATCCGGACTAGACTGGGTTACAGGCACGTTCGCTGCACTTCCATCAGGCCTCACTTGAAGCGTGTGATTGATGCAGCTAATTACTATTACTTTGGCAACTCAGATATATCCAAATTAAGATTCAGAATAGAAGATTCCCTCATTGCCCGTTCATGACCAACACATCTATCAATCCAGACATCATAATCCCAGCAACTTACTAACTAAACTCCGCCAGATGAGCTTACTTCTTTCCACAATAGCATGCAAGAATCTCTGCTAGGCCGGCTGATAGCGAAGCGCTAGGGTAGGCCCGAGGAGACCACGTCGGATCAGCAACTCGCAATGTTTCGTCTCCTTGGCAGAGTCAATAGGGCTGTATTCTACTTCTCGCGCCATGGACTCTGTGCTATGCTTGCAGTCATATGCCAGGATGGAGATCGTAGGATAGACACTGTACCAGCAAGCCGAGATGAGTCGATCAAAGAGTTTGTGCCGGCCGAGTTTGGGGAACTGTTTGGCTTGGAAGCGGCACTCCAAGTCCTCCGAGCTGATCTCAATGTCTTCAAATGGCTCATGGCCATAAACCATGAAGTACATAAGGGTCCCAACTGCAAACTGCTCAGTTATAGCACCGCAGAGGCCATAAAAGCCCTCCAGTGGTCCATCATCCAGTTTCCTAGCCCATGGAGCACGAGAGCTTTCGAGAGGCTGCCCAATTGTGGTGGTCCAGTCAAAATCCGACAGTTTCAGATTCAAATCTTTGTCAAGAAGACAATTGCGCGCATGTACATCGTTATGGCAAAGACCCATTTTCTCAATAAACTCAAGAGCAGAGGTGATCTGTCGTGTCCATCGAGCAACAAGGTCATAATCCTCGAATTGTTTCACACCCACAACTCGCCCATCCCCAAGTGGACTTTCCTCGCGAATTTGGCGTCCGTGAAAGCGGAAGATAATGCTGTTAAAATCACAGTACGACAAAAAAATATTGTCTGGGAGGGCGAGGAAACACTCGACTATATCTGGACATCGATTCTGGCACTTTTTAAGCGATTCAAAGAATTTGATCTCCCGAAGGAAAGGTTGTTCTTCAAGATCGGAGCATTGACGCCGGACAGTTTTCACCACGATAGTTGGACTGACCCTGTAGACAATTGAGAGACTTCCAGCGCCAACGTAATCGTTCTTCTCGAGAGTGTCAGAGTAAGATTGCCTCATGGCGAGCCGTGTGAAGCTGCAGAGGCAGGTCTATGGTAGTAAGTGACCGAGGTGATAGTAAGGATGGTATGTTTCTGTGAAACATGAACTGGCTTTCAAGACCAAGACCTCCAACTAACTAATTAGCTAGCTAGTTAAATGTGATCCTGTACCTTCAGGAGCTGCTGCGAGAGCACTCCGCGCGTGTTTATTATATGCGCCTTATCGCCTAAATTAAACATCATAGTATTTAGTCCACCAAACTCCAATTCCAATGCATGAATGCTATCCTAAAGTCTTTGTCAAATCCCAATCGCTATCTCTCCCTCGCTCTATAATTTTGGACTGAACCGACTCATCGCCCTGATCCTCTTCCCGTATACGTAAAAGAGCATCGGCACCGGAATCATCGCCACAGTCAAGAACCCCAAGAGGCTGCCGGCCCACCGTACTCCGAGTTTACGGAACATCTGAGCCGCAAACAACGGAAACGCAGCCCCAAATCCGCTTCGGACAAGCGTATTGGCCGCGAACGCAGAATTTGTAAACATCATATATATGTCTGTGAGATAGTTGATCCCCTGCAAGAAGATAACGATGATGCCAAATCCGGTGGGTATCCCAGCGATGACTTGCGGAACCCACGACATCGTAGGAAAGGAGGTCCATGAGAACCAGAAGAGGCCAGCCGGAAGGACAAATGCGCCAACGACCATCGGTGGGAGGCGCTCCTCGGGTACAACGGCCCCCGCTTCTCGCATCTTACGAGCAAAGCGTGTCTTTGTCATATATACCACAAAGATACAGCCAAAAAGGATCCCGATGAAAAGCCCAATAAAAGGGAGCGCGGCGACCCCTGGATGCTTCCAGCCGCGAACCTCTTGAAACGAGATTGGGTAGGCGAAAAAGAAGAGGTACAGGATCCCATAGGTGATCGCTAGATAAAGCGTGATCAGAAACAGGATCGGTTCCAAGACTAACATTTTCAACGGCCGAACAAAGTATTTAGAGAAGAGTTCTCCCATTGTGGGCTGGGCGTCGTTTAGGGCGGTGCGCAGCGCTAGATTCCCGGTCTCTTTTCTAAGGCGGGCAGCCCGGCGCTGCAGTAACAATGGGCTGAAGGTCTCGGGAATGGTTATCACACAGACACAAGCTACGACGACCTCTAAAATGAGCGTTATCCACGCAGTCCAACGCCAACCTAGGCGGGAATCAATGATAAATCCACCCGCAATGGGTCCAGCAATTGGTCCAATGAATGTGGACGAGGCGAATGTAGCACCGGCTATTGCTCGATTAACTGGATCCCATAAATCCACAAGAACTCCTCCCACAATGGCCATGGCCGCAGAGCCAAATACTCCAACCATAAATCGACATATCAAGATGGTTTCAATATTTTGAGCAACAGCTACAGGGATTTGGAAAATCGAAGAGATGATGAATCCAATAAAGAGGGGTCTTGTGCGGCCATACACTTCAGACAGTGGCCCGAACACCAGCGGGCCAAGTGCGAATCCCTTTCAGAGCATGTTAGTTAAAGATACCCGGAAGAGCGATAACAATTCGCAGAACTCACTAAAACAACAAAGCTCGTGGCCAATGTGGTGACCTCTGTCGAAACGTTGTAGGTCTTCGCGGTGACTGCAGTGGCCTGGCTGAAAATGCTGCTGGAGAAGGTGATGCAGAAAGTCATTGTGGACATCATCATGGTAATATACCATTTCCTTGCGAGACCCCAGTTCATAGGATTCCCCGGGTCCGAAGGGCCGTCCCAATCTACAAGATTGGGATCTTCGGATTGAACCGCAGCGTCGGGGCTCTGGGACTGAGAGACCTCAGGGCCCTTCTCGAGATCTGCTGTGCATCGTATATGTGTCGGGGCTTTTAGTGATGGAGGCTCTTGTGTAATCCTGGCGTCGGTTTCGGTGGCATCACTACCAATGCTATCGTCTGAAGTTGCGCTGGGCGGAGTGCGACCAGAGGCATGTTTGTTCGGTGTCGTAGAGCCTGACTCAAAAGAGGGCTCCGACGACGGATGTTTCTCAGCATCCATCTTAGCATATGCTTTTGCAGTGATAGCCCAAGGGACATATAGAAAGCTTGAATTGGAACGCCGAGCCTTTTGGATTTCCAAAGGAATTGTGCAGAGTAGACCTGTAGTTTATCAGAAACCGTGGACCTAATGCCATGAACTAGTCATGGCAATATACCACATAATATAAATCCACCAAAAGAAGGCAGTAAGGAAAAGGAGACAATCCCATGTCTCCAAAAGGATACATAGTCATCTCGAAGCCGAGACAAAGCTGTTGAAGCCGAAATCCGAAACGGCAGGATAATGCTATCACTAGCCCATCATAGAGATCATTACGTTGAATAGGGCCAATAGCAAAGCAAGACCCTCTGCCTTCAACCGGGCTGATTGATAATAGCCTTGGTGAAGATGGATTTAACCCCCATTGCTGCTTCGTCAAGCCGAGGTTACCACTGGCCGTCTCTTGCCCAGACGCCTCTTACGCGCTAAGCGGATGGAACGGCACACTGATCACATCCAGGAGCTAGAGACGATTGCGATGAGGGCGCTAGGAAACTTGCGCTGCAATTTCTGGGCTTGAGCGAAGACCGTTATGCGACTCTCGGTCAGACAATAAGCTGTCAGCCAGTGGCGAAGCTTCTGCTTGGCCTGGGATATGGGCTTGGCGTGAAAGCGGAGGCCGAATCTCTGCAGGTCCACTCCATGATAGCCATTTTGATATCCTTTCCACGCCTTGTAAATATTCAGTTGTGAAGCGGTGGCACACTCTGTGGTCTGGTGGGGGTTGCTGTATGGAGAAATCAAAGGCGGGGGTGAGTTCTAGCAGTACGGAGTACGGAGTACCAAACAACAAAATTTGGCCAGGGACGGGAACATTAAACTTGATATCGACTGCAAAAGACAGCTGCTCGTTTGATATATAAGATAACTATCGCAGGCTTTAACAATGCAAGAATATCGCCGCTCATGTTATAAAGTAGATCCCTTCTGTCCAACCACCCGCTAGGCGCCTAAACCAGAATTATTGCTGGGCAACACGCCGAAGACACCGCAACCGGACAACACCATGCTATGCATGTGGCTCGCTATTATATAGTATTCGCAAAAAGGACATGAGATAATACATGGTATAATTGCAACACTCGATAAAACTTTCGTCACGATGATACCGCACCGCTACTCTCGCTTGCCTCGTTGGACTTGAGTTCTTGAATTCTTTGAACAGCTTTCGTCACTTCACTGTTGGCAATGTGAGCCCACCTTGTCTTGCTTTCCTCATCCATAGGATTGCCTGATTCCTTGGACCCCGCAAAATCGTACAGCATGCGAGAAATGCGCTTATTGATTTCAGTATATTCCTCTTTCGTTACCAAATGCTTGCGGTAATGAGGTTTCAAAGCCGCTCTGACGATCTTCTGCAAATCCGATTTAGTATGAAGCGAGAGTTCAGGGCGTGTGGGCGACGACTCTGTAGATTGTAAACGCGAGCGCGATGAAGTATCGTTGGAACGGTCCTGGAGTCGTCTCAGCTGGCGGGAAAGACGGCTCTGGTCTACCATCGCAGTATCATGTGCGGGAGAGCACGAAGGAGAGAACTCAGGTGAAGAAAGGGCAGCGTCAGGCATTGAAGATAAGGGAGTGGTTGGGCCGTTTGTGAATGGAGGGCTGGTGTAAGAGGATGGCTGGGGTGAAGATCGACTTGAAGATATGGGCGACAAGGCGGGAGATGATGGCCCAGGAGAAGTTGGGTCCACAGACCTATATGGAAGGTTCGAGGCCAAATGCGAGGCTTGGATGCGATGAGGACCAGATGAATCTTCCACCTCTTTCAGAAGCGACTGAAGGAACGTTGGTCCAGGGTCTGCCACTGGACTTCCGGCGGGATTGGTAGGTCTCGCTGCTCTAGAAGACTCTCCACGTTCAACAAGTTCTGCTAATTCCTCTGGCCTGCGTGTTCGCGGTCGTTTTAGTCTACGCTCCGGCTGGGGTTGTTCAGGTTCGACGGGGGAGGCAGTTGGGGACTTTCTCTTCCGTCTGCTAGAGCTCGGGCCCTCTTGAATTTCACGCGCTCTCTCGAATGCATTCCACGCTCTGATTTCATCAAGTGACTCGGGCTCCGGGCTTTCAACTCTTTGCCTTGGTCTGGATGGCCATCCCCTACCTATTTCAAGCAACTCAGACGCATTGGTCCTGAAACGGCTGATTGCGGTGGACCGCTCCGTCTGCCTGAATCTTCTTTCCCAGGTCCTGAATTCTCTTCTGTTGGCAGCTTCACGCCGTCGCTGCTGAACAATTCGATCCACCGCTTGTTCATCATCAAATGGGAAATCCAAGTCTAGATTAAGATGGTCCCAGACGGACTGCCAAACTCTAGCCCAATGCAGTGCTTGAAGTTGATTACGAGTCCGGGTCCTTCTTAACTCGCCCCGTGTACGACGCGCAGAGCGATTCCGAGGCCGTGAATACTCCGGCTGAAGCGGCCGCTGGGCTTCACAGTGACAGCAAAACCATAGTCCAGAGGGGACCGCGTCTAATCCCACACAATATGTATGGGACACCGTATCGCATCCATCGCACAGTAGCAATAAGTCTTCGTTATCGTCATCTCCGCAGATGGGACAGGGCTGGGAATCCGCATCGTCGGCAAGATCTTCAATGATCAAAGATGGGTCGACTTCGGCCACTTGCACGCGGTCTTCAACAATATAGGACGAAATTACCGAGCCTATACGAAACAGAGTTAGCATGCCACTCGTTACAACTGTCGGCGATCGTCAAGGGATTCTGTGTTACCTCCAAGGTGCTCGGCCAACTCGACAACGTTGAACTTTTGCCTGCAGATTGGACAACTGTTGGCTCGCTCTACCCAGGGCTTCAAACATTCATTATGGAGGTTGTGGCCACAGGGAATCAAATGAGCGATACAGCGGGATCCTTCGTCGGAATTTTGGGATGGAGCAGTGACATCTTCATTGGTACCGCCATCATCGCCCGTAGGTCTTGGCAATGGATTGAGGGCGAGGGTGGGATCGCTGGCGCCTTCGCCAAGGTCTCCTAAGCACACAATGCAGGTATCGGACATTGTTGATGTGATGAACGTCAAGATTACACGATAGGAGATTTTTTGGCGGCATGAAGATCAAATTAAAAACTTGAGGGCGGATGTAGAGGTGAGGTAAAGAAACAACCTCTGAGGTTGTGGGGGGACGTGGATGGCCTTTTTGAACCTGGACTAGAGAAGAACGCTAAACGGTAAACGGAATAGGCACGGATAACGTGACAGCAAATGGTGACAACATTAGCTCAGCTGAGCACCGGCCTATCAAACCACGAGAACATGCCTGAAGATATGATTTCAGGACGGGAGGAAGCAACCCCGAGATGGCTCATGTGATTGGCGAACTACAGTCGGCTTCTCGCCCTTTTGAAACATCGGCCTGCATGCAGAGGTAATGGGATACCCCAGTCGTGTGTACCAGCCTCACAACAGCACCAGCCCGAATCCGTAAATAACATCTGTTTGGTGGTGATATCTTTTTTTTTGACCAATGGGATACTCGATTTGTATGGATTTGACTGAATACTCAGCGAAAGGCGGCCAGGAACCACCCAGGAACACAAGAGTTTTTCGTCCGACACGGCGGTTTGACGCCTTGTTCTATACCATCTGACCAAACACACGGAGAACTGAATACGGAAATACTGAACACTGAACAAGTAACCGCGAATCGGGATGGGGTCATAAAATAGTGGTATTTCTGTTATGTCTATCGGCGAGCCTCGGCCGCAGAGAGGTGTGCTCGAGCTATCGATATTCCTAGTGAGCAGATCCAGCCATATTGAGTGGTCAGGACTCCCTTAGTATGCCCCATCATTCATCATTTCGTGCGACAATTAAAAAGACATAAAGAAGAAAGGAACGCCAGATTCCCCCACTTAAACTTCCGCAATTTCACGAAGACGACGGATGGTTGATCGTGTAGCAACGGCAGCGGGAGTTCTGCAAAAAGAAATGAAAATCAGTATGATTCAAACTGAACCAAGGCACCCAATTCCGAGCGGTTTCCCCCGGTCGATTGGCGAGGAAAACTTACGCAACGGTCCAGGCACCACCAGCAACGGTTTTCTTGCATGAGCGGCACTCCCAGATACCGACGGCCTTTCTCTTGACGGTGTTCTTGCCGCAGAAGGTGCAGATGTATCTGGCGTGCTGAGAGATTTCCATCTTCTTCACCTGCTTACGGAGGGAGGCACCATATCTGTCGAGCGAAGTCATTCCAGTCAGCAAACCCGCTTCGATTCCAATTTTCCCACATTCAACAGTTTATCTAGCGGAACTGAGATCGGTTGCGTGAATTCGGAAGTGAGTAAATCGAATCGTACCTGGTACCATATTTACCGGTAACGCCAACCTCTGGAAATCATCATATTAGCCATCATAAGCTCCCTGAAAATATCAAACCAGCTTTCGAACGTACTCTTTGTGCGCTTCGTCATTTTGTCGCGCTTTTGATGTATGTCTTGCGGTCGAGGAATGAAGGAAGAGCAGTTCGACAAATTCCCAGATGTGGGCGGCCTCGCTTAGTGGGTTGTGAGGCTTGGCGGCGGACAGCTTCACTAAAGCCAAAGAGGAAATCGGGGTCAGGTGATACTAGGCGATATATTCCTCCGGAGCCGAGAGATCCTCAAGCCTCACGTGACAGTGTTTCTTTGCCCAGAAAGGTCCATCCGCGTACTGCATTTAAACCTGTTCCGATGGGCATGCACTACGCTTATTGAACTCATGTGTGCCCCGTTAAAATTGTCCATTCATATACTTTTGCAGCGGGATCTGTGTCTGCCGGGTCTTGGGGAGGTAGGATTCTCATACAATGGTCATCAGAACTACGTGGGCTTCCATGCCTACTAGTACTAATAGTTGCAATGTTGAACTCTCTTCCAGGGTTTCAAATACTGCAAATAAACTTGTGAGGATTTGGCTCCCCTCTCTATAGCGGATATCGATGGGTTGCATATAGGCCAGGCGAAGACACTGCCACAGAGCGCGAGAGGAAGAAGGAGAGCAACAGCCCTCACCAAAAATTCAAGCAACCAAATAACTACCGTAGCTTAGGCTACATCTTACTCTGTGCACCAAACACAACATTGTCGATCCATTTGGTTATAATTGTGTTGCACTCCTCTGGCTTCTGCCACAGAACCCAATGTGTACCATCGACCTCTGCTTGTGTTAGATCTGGTATATACTTTGCCATATTCTGCGACAACTCTGGGCGCAAAGCGGGGTCGTTGGTAGCTCTGATGAAGAGGACCGGAATGTGGAGTTTGCGACCGATGAGCTCGAGGTCATCTTTATAATTCTGTTCACGAGTACGGTACCAGTTTACTAGGCCAGCCGTTAGGATACCCCTTTACGACCAACAGAGCTAGCAGTGAAGAAGAACGGTACTCACATGGGCCATGAATTCCGCTTCTGGCGTACTCATTGACATAGTAATCAAGTTCCTATTCACACTATTAATGCTGCACTGACGCCGTTGAGGCCCGGAGGGGATTCGCATACCTCTTCGCTAATGACCCGCGGCCGTTCCAAACCTGGGACTTTGTCCAGTAACGCACCCTTTTCAACGTCGAACCCAACTTCACGCGCCGGTGTTCGTCCTCCAAATAATGCAATGAGGAATTGGCGAATATCCCTCTTGGATTTGATGACTTTCTCCAGGTCACCACTCACAAACTGGAGCTGGTAACCGAAGAAAGGGATGCGGGTTGCGACCAGGTTGTCCAATGGGACGAACTCGCGATGTGGAGGGCCGTACGGGGTGCAGACAGAGAATATGTGTGTGACAAAGCCTGGACAGTGAAGCGCAATACGATAGACAACGAAGCCGCCCCTAGATTCGAGTTGCGTTAGAGCAAGTAATTCCTTGATGGCGAAAGCCCTTTGGTCCTGGAAGCAGGCCGTGAAGCTTCTTCCAGAGGGACAAACCAGTCGTGGCCTCCGAGAATGATCTTCGAGGTGCCTAGTTGCCGTGCAAGCTCCTTCATATCCTCCGCACACTGCTTGAATCCGTATCGACGAGCAGACTCCTCCGTGAACTCTGGCGCTTCCTGCAATCCAACATTAATGGGCCCGTATTCTCCGGTTGTAAGACAGTAAGCCAATGCGCACCGTTCCGCCATACCCAAGGCAATCGGGCGCCACAACCCGTAGACCCATATTTAATAGAGCTGGGATTTGGTATCGCCATCCCATAGAAAGATCAGGGAAGCCATGGATCTGGATAGTAACACGATCAGACTTGATATCAACAATTGATAGAATAAGGATCCTGGGCATAATGCGGAATGACCCAGAACCGCTTAGTGACCAGAAGTATGCTTCCTCGAACTTAGAGCTTGGTCGCAGCATGCCACACCCTGCATGGTAGCTAGGCGGTTCAACCAGGAGGACGTACCAGGAAAACAGTTGCCCGATACTCCCCGCTGGGAGGGACACCGAGTAGATAGCCTGTCCGGTGATAGTTATGTCAGAACAAAAGGAATCTAGCTGGGAGGTCGCCCGGATGTGGCGGGAATAGGATAGAAAGCAGCACGCGGGATATGAGAGATTACAAAAATTCACATTGTAGATATGACATATATCAGGCTGCTCATCATATAGTGGTGATACTTACCATATCTCGTTCCATTAAGAAGAGTAGAGCACTTCTTAATGCGTGAATCGCCCAAAACGTCAATCTTATCCGCGGCCATAGTGCAGCACTGTTGAGTACTATGATCCAGCAATTATCCCAAATCAAAGTCAACACCAAATGATGTCGTATGAAGATACTCGTTTCGACATCAGATTACCATCCTCACCGAAAATAAATGCTACCTACATGGATATACTCTAGGTGTTCCTAGCCCGATGTCTTGATACCCGACTCCAACACTACCCAAACCGAGGTTAAGCTCACGTGGATCAACATTGGACCAGCAACTATTCGCATTCTGCTTCATCCATAACAGTGAAGATGGTGAGTCCTAATTGCTAATTGCTACTTTTGTACTATCGAAATGAACCTATAATAACTGAAATAATTGTACGCGCCTCAGGGTGCGTACTCCGGAAAGGGAAACAACATGCTGTGTGTTGGAGCCAACGCTGGCTGACCACAATGAAGCAGAAATCCTGATGCGGTATTTGAGAGTAATCAATCCGAGTGCGTGTTGAAATTAAAAAGCAGAATGTTGGCCTTCGGGAAATGTAAGCGTCAAGAGAGGGCAGATTATGGGCCAACCTAGTAAATAACGATATCCTCCTTGTCTTCCAAGACCACCTCTCCGGAGTCATCTTCATGGGTTTTCGCATGGGCTGCATCCTCGCTCCGGTCCGGAGGAATAGAAATATCATCATTAGTAGTTTGTTTCTGGTCGTCTGAAACTGTTTCATGATCGTTAGCATTCTTGGAACCCACCGTCTCCAAGACTGGATCACTTTTAGTATTCGAGGACGTCATATTCGTGGCGCTGGTGGACTCATCTGCTGGAGGTAATGCTGTCGGCTCAGGTTCCCTTTGTGACCACCCGTCATCTTTTGTTCGATGTCGGTGTTCGAATTCTTCAGTTTCTCTTGCGATGGTAGTTTCAGCGTCATCTATCTGCTTGTCGATGGTGTCCTTATCTTCTGGCCGAAGTTGCCACGGTTTGTAGTACTACAAATTGTGTTAGTAACGAGCCATACAATATTGACATTGACAAGAATGGTGGTGTACATACAAGTATCGGCCTCGTCTTGGTTTTGAGAAAATGAGCCGTCGCCTTCATATTTGAATGTCGAAGCCGGAGCTGCAAGTTGTCCTTAGTAAATGACGGTCCAGGCCAGCCAAGGCAGATCGGACTACATACCGACTCCCTTTCATACACCTTCTGGTCCTTTCTCCGCCGGGCCATTAGCTCCTCACGCCGCCTTTTGAATTCTTCATCATATTCTTCATCCTGCTTTTTCAGCTTGGCTTGTTGCTTCCGTTCGATGTCAGCGCGTCGCTTCTGTGTAGGTGAAAGTGAGCTCTGTGAAAGCGTTCCCAGCAAAGCACCAAATAACCTCTGGCCTCGCTTTCGTTCTTCCTCCGGTCCACTCTTCCGTCGACCCCGTTCTTTGTCTTCCGCTGAGTGTCCAGAAGTCCGCGCGACCACCGATGAAGTAGTATCGTTTCCGGTAGACCGTGCGTTATCGGTACTATATCGACGACGCTTGCTGCCATTCTCCCCGTCAGAGGGAGGCTGCCGCCGTTTTAAGGAGGCATCTGGACTCGATGGTTCCGGGTCAGGCAGTGCGACAGCTGACGCGATCGATCTATATCACAGAGTCTCAGCCCAAATGCGAGGCAGCGACCATTGAAACATGCACGTACCCTTCCGCCATGGGTTCTCAACAGGTTCCGAAGTTCCGAGCGTATAGCTGCCCTAGAGTACAGACAGCCAGCTTATGTATCAAAGAGAATTGTGCTCTTTCGAGCTCCCATGAAGGTAGAGACGCCTCAGGTCGCGCTTGGCCCGTTCTAGCCTAACCCCCCACCACGTGACTGGTCTGTTTTCGAGATCTTTCCGCCACTCGAAGACAAAATGGAAAACAACATGAGGGACTGCGCTGGCCATCATCACCACCGAACTTCCCTATAACGAGATCCACCTTCCGTGCGAACTCTCCAAAATCGAAACATGTCTCGCCATCACCCTGATCTTGTTATGTGCCGCAAGCAAACCGGTATTTCCATCGGCCGTCTCTGCGACAAATGCGACGGCAAATGTCCCGTTTGCGACTCCTATGTCCGGCCCACCACGCTCGTTCGCGTCTGCGACGAATGCTCATTCGGTAATTACCAGAACAAGTGTATTGTTTGTGGAGGAGAGGGAATCAGCGACGCGTTCTACTGCTTTGAGTGCACCAGGCTTGAAAAGGATAGGGATGGATGTCCGAAGATCATAAACTTGGGGAGCTCAAGGACGGATTTGTTCTTCCAGAGGAAGCAACACCGATCAACAGGGATATGACCGGATATGTTCTTTTTTCCCTCTTGGACGCTCTTTCAGTGAGCATTTCAGGTTATATCGCAAATGGAGACGATGGAAAGGCGTTTACGAAGATATTCGCCCTGAAGAGCTCGGTAGTCATTTATGGAGGAGATATCAGACCGGCTACACAACTATTGTCTGCTAGTGCGATTCGAAACCACTACAATTTGCGCGTCTACGAAGTCACGATCACCGACCCGGCCGCTTTGGCCTTGCAAAACCTCGCAGCGAGGCCTCTTCTTTCGGCGGATTGATTTCCTCTTCCAGTCGCTGCTGGGTGATCTCATCGGGAGAAGATGCCTCGATCTGTCGTCATGGTTATATCAGTACGCGGTTTTGTGCAGAGGCATCCGCATGAATTTTCAGCACTCACCTTATGCGGAATTGTTAATCCCAGCCCTTCAGCCAACTTTAGTGTGCCTCTGCGACAGCTCGCGTATAACATGCGTTCCTTGATGGCCGACGTTGAAGGACATGTATAAACGAAAATAACTGCAGAGGAATTGGGATACCGGTAGAACGTGTACTGGGGCTTCGAATCTGGCAACAGACTGGACAGCGATCCGGGAGTGACGTTTGACTCCGTGGAAAGAAGCGTAAGAGTTTCGGTGGGAATATCGATACCCTTTTGAATCCTAGTCAGTGTATGTTCCACGAAAATAGAATTTATTTTAGCACTGCGGAAAGAATGTAGCCTTACAAGCAAGACAGCTGCTCCCTCGTCATTTTCCAAGTTCTGCAAGGCTTCTTTGACCCCGTCCCCCAAAGGAAACGGAACCCCCTTAAGATCGGCTGTCCCACCGGCGCCGACAGTGCCTCCAATCCCAATATCCCTCCTCATTGACATACTTCTTGCCTCGTTCTCCGCTCGCCGAATGGCTTCTAAAGCTCTTTCCTGCTCACCCATGGCATCTTGTCTCCTTTTCTCGGCTTCATCGTCCCCATCTGCGAGTCCATTTCCGTTACCTCCATGAGAAGCTTTGTTATCTGCTTCGCGCTCCCTCCAGATTCGCTCATTCAAGACCTCATCTTCATCTACGGCAAACACAGTGCTGGCGAACTTTTCAGAGCCCAATTCACGGACTACCGTAGCACGGGTACTTGCGAAGAGGGTTTTAGCTCGAACGCCGCTGTTTGAGGGGATGTATGTGAGTGCAATCAGCTGTGACTCTGCGGGGTCCTCGTGCGCAAAGCGACGGAGGAGAAGGTATAGCGGGGTTTTGGGCTGTAGGACATCTTTGAGGGACGGGAGGGATTGGAAGAATGGCTGATCGTCGATGGGGTTGCTGGCTTCAGATGCGAAAGTGATAGGTGACAATGGAATGAGTTGCTCCTTTTCAATCGTTATAGGGAGGCAGAAGAGGGAGGACGGGGAAGAGAGAAAGGCCTTGAAGGCGTCGTGGAGTTCGGCCGAAGCTAGTACATAGTATCGATTAGCATCGTAGGATTGTAAATATAGCAAGCATACAGAGACGGGCTTCGGCTGAATACCTGATATTCCTGACTGCATCTTGTTGTCGGGATGGTTAGATGTGGGTGTTAAGAAATCATGGGGCTTCCCTTCAGCAGCGGCCTTATATCTCGCGAGGGGTAAAGCTGCTGCCTCCTTGGTGACGCGTGCCAACCCAACAGTTAACTAACTAGCGACTAACTAGTTAACTAGTTAACCAACTGGCAAGTGTTGCATCAACGTCAAGCGATGGTGCCAAACCTCTCCATCCATTGCCAAAGGAGCATTGGTCCATCGACTATACTGGATATTGCTTCGGAAAAGGGTTCCATTGAAAGCGCATTATCTACGATGATATCGCCAACTCAATGTACATACAAAACGCTTTTTGTGCCAAAGAAGCATCCAAGTCTATCAGGTGTATGCAACAAGATCCAAGATCTGCAAGAAATGCAAGATGCAAGCCGCTCAAACACCTTGAAAAAATCAAAACCAGCAAAAGGGAATACAAAGCCGGAAAGAAAAGAAATATAGGTATATATACATGACTGCAGAAATCTGATCTTTATATGCCCACCTCTCGGCGAAGGAGAATCCCAGGAAACGAGCTGGCTCGGCTTATGAGTTTCGATATCGACACAAGCCACCGAGAATGAAACGCAATCGTGGCTCTTGATTGCGTTTATTCTTCATATTTATTGCCCACAATGGGAAGGGTGGATTTCTCCATCTTTTCTCTCAAGAACTCATAGACAGTGAAGGTGACGGCCTGGCCGGGTGCGACTCTCATCACTCGTGGAGTGATACCCTTATAGAAGGCTCGCGCACCTTCTTGCTTGAACATATCGCGGGAAATCGACACAATGCGTGACATGGCCGACTGCCCGGGCTCACTAGGTGTGCGCTGCAACCGAGTCTTGATCGTGTCAATGGGCGCGTTGGAGAAAGGACCCATGGCACCGGAAATAAGACCGATCACCATGGTCTGGTACGACGGAAGTTCGGTATACTGGGGCTGCCATTCTTGCAATAACTTCTTCATCTCCGTGTACGCGGTGAAGTTGGCAGCCTGGTTTGTTCCTTGGCGCAAAGCAGTGAGGGACACGCCGCGGTATAGGGCGCCAAAGCCTTCTTCCCTCAAGACCACCAAGAGAGCATGTGGGGCGCTGCGGTACTTGGGAGTATCGAGAGGATCGGCCAAGCTGTGGCTCTGGGCTTGCAAACGAATCTTGATGACCTCCATAGGGGTGACAACAGCGACGGCCTCAGTCACACCCGCAGCAAGACCGGCTAAATGGATTCGATGTCATAGGTAAGAATTTGATCGGCCACAAAACCATACTTTCAAGGTGATCCAACATACCAAGCATGTTGCGAGAGCTGCTCAGTTTTCCGGTCTCTTTGTCCGCAAGCAATTGCTTGTACCAGCCATAAGAAGTGAATCGGATGGCCATCTTTGGGATAATTCCACTCAGCACAGCACCGAGACCCTTGTATAATCCGAGGACAGTTTCTCTCCGCACAATCTCTTGGCCGGTCGCAATAAATCCACGGGGTTTAACCTGCAATTTCCATATCAGCTTGGAGATCGCGGCGCATCAAGGGCAAGCCATTGCTACTCACACCGGGGGCTCGCGCCTTTTTTGAAAGCTGCATTCGAACTTTCACGGTATCTGAGGAGTGTCAGCAAATCCATCGATGAAGCTGCGAGGCTGTGAGAAAAGGATCCATACCTAAAGGATGGCACACCAGAGCTTCCATCATTCCAGCACCACCACCGGCTGCCAGGGTGTCAATGTCTATTGCAAAACAATTCTAGCCGACATGTTTCCCCTTACCAACCAAGTTCACTGCTGCAGATGCAGGCTTCTGATTCCTATCTTTGGACGCCATTTTACTTGCGGTCTAGTTTTTGAATTGCTGTGCAAAGCTGAATTAAAGGAGCAAACCAAACTGCCGCCGGTGACTGAGAGTGGAGAGGTGCGAAGTCCCAAAGAGAAGTGTATTGACGACTCGAACAAACACTACAAGGGACCAATTCGTCCAAAGATAAGTTGTACGTGAGTCAGATAAGGAGTGACTTGTGCCGAGGGTTGTGGGAAGAGGATCCTTTTTTGAATAAATTACTGCAACGGCTACCCGAAACGCCCCGGGATTCTAGCTTAAAAGGCTGAGAGGCATTGGACCGAGAGATACAGAAGGCGGAATTGGAAAAGGACAAGGAAAATGAGAATTTAATTGGTGTGATCCTATCCCTTGGCTCTCAGTGGCGGGATCTAGTAGTAGCGAGTTCCAAATATTTCGTCAGTGGACCCAAGCGTGGGCAGCGCGCAGCTTTATCAGATCTGGATGAGCGGAAGAAGTCTTCCCCACATCGTCTCCGGCTAGGGTAGGCAACGGAAAAGTGGGATGTTGCACTGTGGAAAAGCGCAAAGTCAAAATGAAACTGCAAGAGGAATCCATGCCGACATGTCAAGAAGGGCAGAGCCAGCTCTAATTCTAACAAAGGCCATCATGAAGACGAGTTCAATTCAACAGCCAGGTACCAGAATACTGGACGAGATGGAAAGTTATGCACTAAAACCTGGCGTATCGTCCATGGTTCGAAAGAATGGAGGATCTCCGAGGTTCGAAGCACGTTTTGTGCGCAGCAGCGGAACAATCCCACATGGTCGTGTGAACCTTGAAGCTTCAAAGTATTTAAAGATCTGGTGGTTCCCCATGGTTCTCCTCCAGTCCAAGGCGTAGAGAGAGCATGTGAGATACCCATCATATGATCCAGCACCGCTCGTCACATGCTGGTTCTTCCCACACCAGCTGTTTCTGTGCCTGACAAGCCACGCCAGCAGCTGTTTGCAAACCGGCCGTCGCG
Organism: Chrysosporium queenslandicum; assembly: GCA_001430955.1. Taxonomy (NCBI): domain Eukaryota; kingdom Fungi; phylum Ascomycota; class Eurotiomycetes; order Onygenales; family Onygenaceae; genus Chrysosporium; species Chrysosporium queenslandicum. The sequence continues at coordinate 191,977 of LJPI01000981.1, read as the reverse complement.
GGCGATAATGATGCGGGTTGCGGGGAGCCGGCCAAGCCCGGGAGATTTCGGGGCCGAGATGCCTATAACTAACCTTTCTTAACTCCTTGCTTTGTACCCTTCCCCTTGATTTATATGGAAAGATACTTGTCAGAACTGCCGAGGATGTTTGCTGCAACGCCCGGGCCGATGTATTATGTCAGCTTTGCGCCAAGAGTGTGATTTTACCCGGCCGGAAATTACGTCACCTGGCCAGATGATGTCGAAGGCCATCTGAACAGGCCATCGACCGCTGCTGGATGGAAATACAAAATGACAAACTCAAAGAATGATTGTCGATGCTCTTACAACGCATATGGCTTTCCCTGAGCTACTCTCAAGGTTCTTTGTTTTCATTTTGGAGGACCATGTTTCTCCGATTCAAACCGCACGACACGGCATCCCGCCAATACCCTTGCCCCTGTCGGCGTTGATGCAGCTGCGCTCTTGAAAGACACCTCAAGCTACTTTGCCAATCTCTACGCGCAGGATTGGGTTCTTAGGAATCTGCTTGGGATACGGAATATCCTTGTACGCTTTTCAGGGGCAGGTTATTTTGGTATTACTATTACGTTGTTGATAATGCTTGGGCGAGAGAGCTTCATTTTGGACAAATCTGCTCTCAGATCATGAAAACCTGGGGTAAGGAATGCTACATGAGCAAGCAATGCGTACAGATTCGTGAAACCTTGAGCAATGTTTTCAGTGCCAGATGCTCAATACCCTTGACACCTTACCGGCCAAGCATAGTTTGATTTGTCGGCCATCATTACCGGCGGTCAGTGTTCGCCAGGGCCTTTTTGATATGCAGGACTGAACAGTTTCAGCCAAAGCACATCGTGATTGACCTATGAAACACGATGCTCTCGTCTATTAGTACTACTACTACAAGTCGTGGTAACCGCGCTTAAAGCCGCTTTTTGAATTCGAATACTACATTGAAGTTGTTCCTTGTGCGTGATCTTCAAATTGCATTCAGAGAGCAGCGAAATATATTTATCATCACGAATTCTAGATGTTACATGTTGGCCCTAGTCCTGGGTAGATCACAGCCCGTAAGTTGTCGGCGACCGGAAAATCTAAACTCCACTCAACCCTTCGGATATTATAAATTCCGGATAGCGGCCCACATTTATCTTATCTGATTAGATTTGTTATCACTCCTTGTTGACATGCACATCGAAGCCAGGCTGCCAGAGTGGTTCGATGATAGACCTCATGGTTTCGCTCGCGAGCCGACTCGCTTCAATTCATGGCACCTAGCCTATGCATGAAAATGACATATTTCGGCCCAACTGCGAACTCTGCGTTTGGATCAGCGTGTCATGAAAGCGTGCAAGTTCAGTCCTATCCGCCGTTGATAGAGTTGCCCCTACATTCAATCAAGCCATCGCAGATCAAGGCCGGCACCATTGATGTATCGGTTGCGGTACCTGCGCTTTCCCACAGATGTCCTTGATGTGGACTTGAATCAAGACCAACCAGGATTTCGCACTACTTCTTCTCAGTGGCTAGCTAGCGACTGATTTCCCCACCCGCTAGACCGATCCTGTATGGCCCACGAGAGATGGTTTTTGGCACATATTTCGTCTTACTGTGGCTCGTTGCGTGCTGCACTGGAAGATGGCATTGATGTCTATCTCCCTTACACCAGACGATAATTTGCATTATTTCAGATAATTGGGGCTGAAAAGCCTCAATCTCCACATTGCTGCAAATGCTTCGTAACTCCGTTAAGCGATGACCACCGACGTAATAACAAGAGGTTCGAAGAGAATTGTGTCTCCAGACCGGGCCCTTACGAGCTCCATTGATAATGGACAACCAGGCTCCCACTTCTGCACCTGAATCTTGGGAACGGATACCTTCATTAAAAACCATTGCTTCTTTCGTCTTGCGTCAATATCTCTTGATAGGCATTGGAGTCTCCTGTTTGTTGGCATATCTTTTTCCCAACGTCGGCAAACATGGTGGTATCATCCGCGCGGAGTACTCAATATTGTACGGCGCAGTTGCCATAATCTTCCTGATTAGTGGATTGAGTATTGCAAAAGAAAAGCTGGTGACGCAGATGCTCAATTATCGCGTCCACATCCTGGTTCAGGGGATATCCTTTTTGGTCGTTCCGGCCGTTGTGATTGCATTCATGCATTTGATTTACACGGGTGATCGGAGCCGTCGAATCGATGAGGCGGTTTTGGCCGGGTATGTGCTTGTGGCCTGCTTGCCAACTACCATTTCCTCGAATGTGGCAATGACTAGAGAAGCTGGAGGCGATGATGCGGTGGCACTCGTAGAGGTCTTGGTAGCTAATATACTAGGTCCGTTTATCACGCCTGGGTGGACAGTAACTTTGCTTCCAGAACCGGACGCTTTTGATCCTTGGAGAGATGCCGATTCGGACTTAGGCGCGATGTATCGCCAAGTCTTTCAAGCCTTAGGTGTGAGCGTCTTGATCCCACTGGTCTTGGGTCAAGCGGTTCGTTGGACATGGCCGCAGCAAGTCAAATGTGTCGTTGACAAGTTACACTTATCAAAAGTATCAGGCTGCTGTTTGATTCTTCTTACATGGTGAGCTACTCCGTCTGTACGTATATGCAAACATGTCCCTAACTTTAAGGCGTTCAAAGGACGAGTTTCTCCACCTGTTTCGCAACACGGGCGCTCGAGACTATGACAAAAGAGACCATAATTGTGGTTGTATTCTTCAACATCGGCCTCTACTTGTTCCTGACAGGGATTTGCTTTTTCTTATGCTGGCCACCAACATTCCTCACTTCACGACGTTTTCTCGGTTTTGTGTTTCGCCGACTACCTCCCACCGAGACAATCGCTGTTTGTTTCTGCGGCGCTGCGAAGACCACCGGTCTCGGTATCCCGATGCTATACGCGATGTATAAGTCGAATGACATATCTTTGAATGCCAGAATGTCTGTGCCAGTTATTTTGTATACGACGGAGCAAATATTCTCTGCCCATTTTATGATCCATGTCTTCAGAGCATGGCTGAGAAGAGTGCGCCAAAAGGAGGAGAATTCTTGTGGAAGTGTTGAGCTTGACTGCGGTTGCATTTTGACAAGAAATCTGCCAGACGAGAGGCGCAACGAGAGTGAAAAAGGGATGGGGGCTTCGTCGTCCCACGGTCCCTGCTAAAGTGACAGAGAAATTTAACCTGACCGTCGATTCTCTCGATTCTGAAAAGTGAACCATGGCCCTCTAAACATTAGAGATGCTTGGAACTACCTTTCTTCAAAGATTGAATTTCTTTTAAGAAAACTTGGATTGTACCTCATTGTCCCCCCTTTATACCTGGATATTAGTTATGAGCACCTAGATAATGCGAAATCAACCAGACCTCTACGTAATTAGATAGTATGGAAATATCCTGCGGCCTAAAAATTACCGAGTACTTGCCTGCAAGCGCCTCAACCAAAAAAGCGATGCCCCAAATATCTACATAATTATACACAATGAACACACAAGAACGACCGTATACAGACAAAACGAACTACGCAGGAAAAGAACTGCCGTTAAATATAACTGACCTTAACGCCCATGCCCACGGTTCCCCGAACCTTCTGCCACCCAGTACCAGTCATCCTACGAATCCTTTCACGTATATCTGGGCGACCCAGGGCCATTATAACTCCCATAATGAGCAGGATAGCTCGAAGAATTGACATGGGGCTGGAAGACATTGACTTCGCCATGCGTTTCAGAAACGCAACAAGTAAACTGCCCAAATGGCGGAGCTGCCGAAGGGCGCCGGGTTTCGGCTTGTTAGGCTTCTTCACTTGTTTTGACGACTCCGGTGAGCGGGACGACGACTTGATTGCTGATTTTGTGCTGCGTGTAGTTCTGTAACTACCGTTTGGGTTGGACTGCTCGATACCGTAGTCGGTTTCGCTGCTTATTCTCTTGTGCCCGTTTGTTGAATTCTCAGGAGTGGGTTTTGAGGCTGCCGCCGCTTCAGCTGCGCGCTGCTGTTGCTCTTCTAACACTCGTCTTGCTTCTTCTTCGTCTTCTTGTTGTTTGCGCAGCCGCTCGAGTTCCTCCTCTTTCTCTTTTTGGAGCTCTGCAGCCCGCTGTGCATCGCGTTCCATTGCTTCTTGCAAGCCATCTAGTGTTTGGAGAAATGTTTCCTTTCTCTCATCATCCAGGACTTCACTTAGATTTATAAATTCCCTGGCATACTCCCATTCACCATTTCGTGGAAGAATATGGAGAGTAAATAGCTCCAGTAACCTCACGCGTATCGTTAGGTCTTTTGGAGTGTCTGCGCCCCGAGACGAGGCTATTCTCTGCTTTCGTTTTGTCGGGGAATTATTTTGAATATGTGCCGTGATATCCAGGTCTGGAAGACCGTACGACGCTAAGTAGTTTTCCAATCGTTCTTGATTAAGAGTTTGAGTGGGCGAATGGTTAAGGAGGAGAGTCGCTCTAAATGTCAGTGCGATTAATAAACTGCGAAGGCATCGACAAGTAACCAAAGGGAGTCTGGTGCGCACAAGTTATAGACCACATCTGCATCCACAGAGCCTTCCCTTCCATTGTATCCGACCTGAACAACAGTATCCCATATTTCACCATCGCGGACTTTGGAAGCCAATGCTTTCCACTCTTTCTGGCCAATTTGCCTCCTTCCTTCCTCAGGGCCTAAATCGACAATGGAACTCAGAAGTGTGATATAAAGATTCCACACTTTGATCTTTAGGTTGCTCGAAGCCGAGGCGACGGGTGCCACGCTTACTGCATCAGCGCCATTGCCATTGGCCTCTTGCTGCTGGGGTTCCTCCGGGAATGACGGGGTCACAAGCGGCTCGATCACAGATAGTGCCTCTTGCAATCTTCGGGTGAGGAAAAGTTGAGAAGCTTGTTTGTAGGTTTGCTGGAGCTGTTTGGTGAAGGACCGTGATTGCGATAAAGTGGGCGCGGAGAGTGACTGGGATTGCGCCAGCGAGGGCACTCCGTCGACCGACATTGTACTTATATTCAATCCCTGGGCGTTGTATGCACGGGATATTGACTTGAAAGACTGAGCGACCGAAGGCTCTGCTAGCTGTAAACCGAGTATCCTCTTGGGACGACAGCTTCAACCGCTCGCTGGAAGTCGGCTTGCCCACTTTATCCTCGGTTCAGCGATCCCCGGATCAGCAACGGTCATGTGACCGTGCTGAATCCGCCGCCCGCTAAAATTTAGGTCAAAACAACAAGCAAACATCTCTCCAGACAAACTCATCATGATACAGTGAATTTGTGCAGGACTTGGGATGGCTGCATTGCAGACTGATTTGGCTGCATGTAGCCGCCTTTCATGAGTAAACATTGCTGCGCTCTAGCCTGCCTGTCATTAATTGCTTTGTTCCTCCTCGCAGCTTGCTACATCGTCCGTGCTTTCTTTCTTGGGCGATCTACTAGGGTACCAGTTGCTCCATTATCAATCGCTTGAGATCATGATCGTGATCTACTGCTCTCTTTTTTACACAGTTTCTTTCTCTAAGCCCATCAAGAGATGGAAGTGACCAAGTCTTCATTCGAGCAGAACCTTCCCAGGATCCTAAACGACATAGCAGAATCATGCTGTGTAGCGTTGGACCTGGAGTTTTCTGGTATCTTTAGCAGACAAAATCGAAAGTCACCGACTGATGCGACTCTAGCTGGAGGCAGGACTCTTCAGGCAAGATACGAAGAAGTAAAAGAAGCTGCAGAGAAATATCAGATTCTCCAAATCGGATTGACTTTCATTGGGGAAGATGTGGCTGATGGTTTGGCGGAGCTGCTCCTCATCTGGCGCGTTCCATGTTGATGAAAGTAAATAGGATCCTATACACTCCGTCCATACAATTTCCATCTGAACCCGATTATCGATCCTAAGCTAGAGGTGGAGAGGACATGGACTTATCAAAGCAGCGGTTTGTCTTCTTTGTCATTATCCTTTAACACATGGTTACTGAGAAGACAATCAGCAATCGACCTTCTCCTGAGTAGCGGATTTCGCATGGACGCGCCGTTCACAGATGGCCTCCCGTATATCTCTAGAGCAGAGGAAGAGCAGGCGAAGGCACGAGTCCGTGATAGGCGAAACCGCCTAGCTGCTCTAGATAATATAAGCCACGGCGACCTAGACCCGGAGTCTACTGCATTATTGGCAGAGGCTCGCTGTCTGATAGATGACTGGCTTAACAAGTCTGATGTGAGAATCGTGGTGCTGGCCTTATTCAGTGCTAGGTGCCTAGCTGATGCTAATACTCCCTGAAGGGTAAAAAAGGCTACGTTAATATTCCAAGCGCCGAAAAGAGATCCGTTATAACAGCGGGTATAAATAATTACCAGAAACGATTGATACATCAACTTGTCCGTTCGGAATATCCAGATTTAGTTTCAATCGGCAGGCAATCATTTGTGCAAGTCATCCCGTATGACGAGAAACGTGAGCTGCGTATACATGAAGGACGGATGAACGACGTTCGCGAGCGTATCCATAATCAAATGGGCTTGCGATGGATCTTTGAGAGTTTGGTGGGCGGTGACTTGTCGAGGCTGCCCCCACAGGCGTTCCTAGATGGGAACAGTGGCTCTGTCCGCAAACGGGAAAATGCCCTTGTCCAGGCCGACTATTTGCGGGACAAACTGAAGTCCAAGCGGCTCGTTTTGGTCGGGCATAACCTTTTTACAGACCTGGTCAACTTCTACAAGTGCTTCATTGGGTCTCTTCCGGAAAAAGTAGAGGAGTTTCTAGATGCTGTTCATGAATTGTTCCCCGTAATCGTCGACACGAAATACCTGGCAACATATGATTGCGGGTCGAATATTCCGTCTTCCATGCTAACGGAACTCGACGAGCAGCTACACTCAAGAGAGACGCCGGTTATTAGTCAGTTACGAGATTCAACTCCGAGGCACAATGCTGACCGTTCTTCCTAGATATTGACCCGAAGCATGCTAAATATGCTAGCAGCAAACCTCTCCACGAAGCTGGCTACGACAGCCTGATAACAGCGCGAGTCTTTCTACGACTTGTTTCTCAGGTTAGCGAGAAAGGAGGGTATGTCACTAGCATGGGAAGCAACCGAACGAACGGTGACTATGATGAGAAAGGCGTTCAAAGGCCTTCACCGCCCCCAAGCGTTTCGGCAAATTCTACGGATAATATACTATTATCAAAATCAACCAAATCAACCTTGGTGATACGAGAACAAAAGTCATCTAAAGAACAGGCAAATATTGCAAGCCATCAGCCGGCCCTTGCACATGCGACTAAATTTGATGTTCTATTTGATCGTGTGGAAGACAATATATCCGACGACTTTTCCGACATTATTCAGAACGACTCGTTTCTCACTTCAGGGGGGGAGCCAGCGATCGATTCCAAAATTGAGAATGGTCTCTTGATACCCCGGCTAGATAGCGAGTTCTGGAAAGTCTACGGGAATAAACTTCGGATGTTTGGGACCGATCAGAGATTTTGCGAGCTCAGGGGTCGACAGTGAAAAGGTGCTGGCTGCCGTAGTTCTGTCTCTAGTATGCCTTTAGCCTTCTTGATGCATGGTAGCCCGTCTGTTCGGGGTGTTTGAGCTGGAATGTACGCAGTGACTATCTAACAGTACACCTTGGTAAAATCGAAGGTACCGCTAGCGAAAATTGACTGCAATGAAAAGCTTTCTCTAGGCACTATAAATGATCAATTGGCTGTAGAGAACAAGAAGCAATTGATGATAAGGATTCGGTGCCTGATAAATGTAAAAGAAAGAAAAATTTCGGTTTTGGGGACAAAGTTGAAGTCGAGAAAAGCTTCGGTTGGATCACGTGAGCATTAACTTGGTTGGGATTAGCGTGCCAAGCCAAGAATTTCGTCCCATCAGTCTCAATAACTTTTTAATCGCTGGAGATCGCAGGGGAGAAAGGAGAGGCATTCCCAACGACACCCGGAATTGCACCATTACGCGAGGAGGATGTCCGCTGGTACAAATGGCGTTAGGCGCGTAGCAACGCTGCTGGGTAAGTGACCCTTCGGATGGGGATTCTACTCTCAATTGAATGCTAACTGGCCGAGTTCTCAGCGTCGAGATCGACACTTGATGCAGCTGTTTGCAGAAGCTGTCAAGAGACGTTGAACCGCCGTGGATACGCCTCCGCAGCAGCAGCAGCAACTTCTTCCATAGACTCTTCTTCAAGCACGCCATTACCTCCCTCGTCCACAACCTCCACCCCCTCGACAGCCACAAGCGAATCATCACTGCAACCGACATACAGCATCAAAGCAGGCGTTGTTCTCTCGCGTGCTCCTCAGATTACCCGCGATCTCACTCCATTTGAAAAGTCCTTTTACTTCTATCAGCGCCGCCTCAACGAACGTCTTGCGCTCCCTTTTACTCGATACTTCTACTTCAAGCGTGGGACCCCGGCCGACGTTGAATGGAAGCGCAAGTACAGGGAACGTCAAACGGCGGCCCGGGATATTGGCAACTACAATGCCTACTCCAAGGATGCATGGAATGATGAGTTACTCGTTGGAGCGATTGAATCTGAGCCCGAACATCAAGTAGAAGCACTCGTGAAGGATGCGGAAGGGTATGCGGCAAGTGAGGCCGGCGACAGCGGCTCTAAAAGAGAAGAGATCCCAAGACCGTTACCGAGAATCACAGAGGCCGATCAGAAAGGGGATCAAAAGAGTTTAGACCGCCTCTTGCAGAGGACTCTTTATCTGCTGGTTCAGGCAAAGGAGGGATACTGGAAGTTCCCTAGCGTGGTCTTGGAGGGAAAGGAGAGCTTGCGAGAGGTAAAACACCGCGACTTGGATCTATTGCCCAGTTGAGATTGTGCTGATAGTTCTTCTCATAGGCTGCCGAACGGGGTATTTTCCAATCTGCGGGCCCAAACATGAACATGTGGATGGTCGGCTATCATCCAATCGGTCACTACGTCTTCAACAATCGCAAGCCCAAGGATAACAAGGAAACTGGTATTCAACTCCTTGGGGAAAAGACTTTTTTCATGAAAGGGCGTATTATGGCTGGCCAGGCGGACCTGTCAGCCAACAGCCAGGGAATCACAGATTTCAAGTGGCTGGCGAAAGAAGAAATCCAACAGCATGTGAATGCGCAATACTGGAGTGCCATCAAGAACATGCTTGCTGAGAGATAAGCAAACGGGCATGCAATGGTATTGGGTTCCTCTGTTTTTGTTTACTGTGGGACATGCGTCAGGAGAAAAGAGGCGTGGATAGACGACCAGGTATATCCCTTGGGACGACCTATCTCTTTTACTTTTTTGACACTGCTCTGTACGATTAGATCTTGTAAAAGGTGAAGGTTCTGTCAGCATATATTCTTTGCTTTCATTTCTAGTACGGCTCTGGTTGTTCATTCCAGTCATAAGATGTCTTTCATCCAGTTGCACCATTGGTCCCATGCCTGAGATGTAAGCCAATTCATATTAATGTCCGCCTAACACCATCCAACAAAAAAATCAAATAACAGAGCCGGCCGAATGAGCGCGGCAGGAATAGCAAAAAGTATTGAGAAACTGTCATTTGGCCGTAAACTTCTGGCCCTGAATTACAGGCTGCTTCTGCGTGCTCTTGGCAGCGCTCAGGCTTTTACCACACATTGCACAGGCTATTCTGTCCATTAGCAGAAGAACGGAGAGCGAGCGGTAAATGATTGCTAGATGTTACGTGCGACATACCATTCTTGGAATACGCACATCGCTGGCAATACTTCCTGCCTGCTTCAACTTTCATCTTGCACGCGTCACAGGAGCTAGAATATGCAGCATACGGGTTTTTGGCCTTGCTGCTCAGGAGTTTATTCTGGGACGCAATGGTTAGCGAGTTCGCGAAAGGTGTAAAAACAGAAGCTGATGCTGTTCGACTTTCCGAATCCAGCGATGATGCGCACCTTTGATACACCCGCGTACCCCGAGGTCCCTGAGGGTCTCTTGCTGTCGCCACCTCCGCCACCACCACCACCACCGCCGCCGCCGCCGCCTAGGGTAGACAGCGTGGATCCGTAGAACATGTCACTCTTGCGCTTCACGGCTGGAGTGGCTAGTTCTGTCTTTTGTAGCTTTTTCTGGCATCTTGAGCAGACCATCTTAAGGGTATGATGATAGTAGTTATTAGTGTTGGGGGCTTCAGCCGTAAGTTCTCTGCTCGGCGTGTTCAAGAGCCAGAGAAGGGAAAGAGGTAGTGCGAGTATTAGCTTTGGTCAGTATAGAAGTGAGCCACTTTGGTTTTTCCTGCGAAATATCGATGCGAAAGATGATTGCCCTCGTTGGTTTATTCAGGCCCTGGCGAGAGTTGATGTCAAGATGCTGTCGCTGATTGGCTGATGATCTGCGAGTCACTTGCCACCGCAGCTGAGCCAAAGTCGACTTCAACGGACGTCAAAGAACCAGCAGCGACAGAAGGGCCACTGCCGAGGTCATGGGCCTCTCCCTAGTCTTGCACCTTTCGTCCAGCTTCAGGCGATTGATCTCAGCAGCTGAGAGCTAGCACCAAGGCAAGGAGAGCTAGATCGAGCCGCAGGTGCGGCTCTCCCTCCGCCTCATTCTTGCAGATGCGCGGCCAATGGTGTGACCTGCATCCCACCTCGTATGGAACGAAGCTTCTTCCAGCTGATTGTGTGCCTCCAACGTGGCTAATATTTCCCAAACAGGAGACGGCTGAGAGAAGGTACATACATACATGCGTCAATCATAGAGTTTCGAAGAAATGCCATCCCAAAGCCTCTCGCGCTGTTACTACCTTTTGCCATGTTCCCCAAGCCTGATTTGCCAGGACCGCTTCGATCTCCTGGGGACCGATGAATGGGAGGTTCCATTCTGGCGCATCCTGGAAAAGGCTCTTTCTGCAGAAATCACCGATAGTTCGGGTCTAATCGACCTCCTGCAGACAATAGACGTCACTCTCCGTGGTAGGGCTACCACTGACCATGGATTCCTTGAGACCTTCCTCAAGGCCATGGGTGAGTCGGCGGAGGGGCAATTCTTCCAGAGGGTATGGCCAGTACTGGTTAACCTGGCATTGGAAATGCCCTGTCTCTTCCCGGAGTGCAGGCTTCCTATACTCTCTGAGCACCGGCGCAGAGTAACACTCACGAGACGCCAGGTTGCCTGTCTGGTCATCCATCAATTTCTCTGCTCTCTCCCGCCCCAGCCCTGGTCAACCGATAGCTCGCCGGATTTTCATATCTGGTACTCGACTGATGTCAGGTGCCCAAAGGCTGTAGTTGCTTATATATCCAGTATATTTATATATTTTGAGCATGTTGCGGGGTATTGCCATGGCTCCGAGTCGCCATCGCTACTATCAACAGAATGGCCAATCATTTTTACCCTTCGATCTTTAGAGGGGCATACAGATGCAATTCTACAAACTCTACCAAGGGAATGCGCACTTGAGCCAATGGCTGTCATCTATGAGCCTATCATCTCGACAAAACCTGCTTTACTCGGCATCCCTGACGGGGCATGCGTTATATCGGCAAATAAGAATGTTGGCTTTGGCCAGAGCGCGACGCAAGAAGAGATGCATGTCGGCTCGACACCAGAAGCCTGCCCTATCGTTCTGCTCGCCCCGACCCTCCATGGTACCCAGGTATTGGTTGTCCAGGGTGTAGAAGCCACGACTGTCTTGGAGGGTTATGGCCGAGAAGCACAGCTTCGGGGTACATTTCCCGGGGACCCCTTGCGCTCTGTGCATCCGCATACGTGGCAGCAGCGAACGCTCTTGTTTATGGATGCTCTGGAGCTTGACTTGTACGACTCGTCCGCAGGAATCCCAGACTTGCTTCCGGGTCATGTGGATAGAGAGCTACTGAAGGCATACAGCGCATTCAGCTCACGACAAGAAGGGCCCACGTATTCGAAGATCGTCACCGGGTTATGGGGTTGTGGCGCTTTCGGTGGCAATAGAGAGATCAAAGCCATTCTGCAATGGTGTGCAGCGTCCTTGGCCGGTGTCAGATTGGAATTCGTTTGTTCCGGGGATGCACAGCGAGAGTTTGCGATACGCCTGGAGTTGTTTGTTGAAAAGGCACTGGCAAATAGGTGGAATGTCGGACGGGTTTACGATCTCTTGCTGACCCTTAACCCCGATGATGCCAGCGCGCGAGATGTGTTCGATTACTTGGAGCAGTCTTATGCCGATTCTTGATTAGACGCAGCATAGTCTGGTACCAAGGCCTGTATCCCTTTCTCCGTCTATGCAGTATGACTCCTAGACTTTATCTGCATGGAGAATCCCTCATCATGCAAGTCTAGCTTCCGCCCATTGGACACTACCTTGCCATCACTCTGTTTTCCAAAGAGGGGTCCAGGTCACCAGAACCCTAGACTAATTCTGAGATTTACCTTTATCTGACGAGCACTCTCCCGCTAGAACGTGTGATTTAGCAGATCTACGCGGAGCGAATGGTGAGGGTTGAGGATTTTCGGAGCAGGCCCGGCAATCCATGAAAGGTCGGGCATCTCGGCCGGGGATGACAGAGTTGGCCTACATTATGGTGTTGACCAAATGCGTCCAGGTGCGGAAGGGCTGCATTGTCAAACTATTTTAGAACAGTCTCAGTATTGCATCGGCCTATTGGGAGTCATGATTTCCATAGTGATTCCTCATGCAATGAAATTCTCTCCGTTCCCCTCCGGATAGCGTTGATTCGTGGACATGCCGCCTCAAAAACGCGATTTGAGTTGTCATCATGTGATTATCTCTTATCTCTCGACCGTGAAAGAAGGAAGCCATCTTCCGAGGGCCTTGCAACTGATCCCAAGTGGACCAGCTTGAGTATTCCCTGGATGCTACTGATCTGGCCCATCAAGATTGATACGAGTGGTGTTTTCCTCTCCGCGGACAGTCTGACACACCTTTTATATATCGAATGAGTACGCTGGCCGGTTGTCCACTTGCGTCCAGGGTGTTTGATTGCTCGACATAGAGAGTACGCATTGCGTAATCTCATCCCATAATTTTCTTTTGATGGATGCTTGGGAGCGGTTGAGAGCGGAGAGCTGCAATATCGATCCAACTGACGCTGTCCGGCTCCTTTGGGAAGGGACAAAGTGAGATATGCAGTCACCGAACTGAGAAGATTCCTCAAGAATCGCTCTTGTATGTACCAACGGATGCATCTCTTTAGAGGGCGAGGCTACCGACTTTGAGAAGGCCAGGATGACTTCCTTGTGTAGTAGAAGGAACCAAAAATTCCAGCCGAGTACAGGCCGCGTTAACGAAAAGGAGCCCCCGAAGAATGCATGCGTGCCTTGTTGGCTTGCAACCACGGGATGGCCCGACCAGAGTAAATACATGGGTAGCAAAGTCCAACCCAACAATGTCTTTCTAGAAGAGAATTTCGATCACAGCTTGTAGTGATCTGGCATGCATTCCAGCTTGCAGGATTGATCCATTGTAGGGATATCAAAGGAAGTCTGGTGGTGTTCTAAATCGGCCGCCAACAGCTTGATCTATGCCTGCCAACAACAAAATCCTGGGGGTAGTCTTTGCAGCTCAAGAAGGAATCAAAGGTCTGATCGCCACGAGGATGCTGTGGCCGGGGCTGACAGTGTAGAGATCTCCAACATCTGCTGCTCGATTAACGACGTAGTAAATGTCAGCATAGGAAGGGGTAGATCCTTGTATTGTGACCTATAACTTGGTCAGCACATGGGTTGTAGCTGATATGGGGACTTCAAACAGCTGCAGGCTGCTCCCAGAGTGTTGCCTTTCTTGACAGCTTGCTGACGCCACCAACGATCGTTCATTGATATGTGCTAGCACTGAGCAATGGGGAGACATCAGCAGTAACTAGTAACTAGTAGCTAACTAGTTGGGGAGCTGGGTGCGAGGAGAAATGGCAAACCACCAAGCTAGCTATCCATATATGGCTTAAAAGATTATCACCATGGATGGAGCTGTGTTAGAGCAGGGAACGATGACAGAATTGCCTTCTGGTTTCAGCTGCGCCAGGCACACGGCCAACTCCCCTGGCCCTCTTGATGTTCTTTTTTTTTTTTTTTTTCATTCGTTTTTCCTCTCCCTTGTCGAACTCCACCAGATCTTGCATCGAGCATCAAATCCACTCGATCGAAGCATACCGAAGCTGGTCTCCGCCCAATAGAGAGCATCCAAGATGCAGTCTTCACTCCGTGCATCCTGGTTCACTCCTGCAAGTCATCGTCATCGATACCTAGTTACAGAGTCGCCTTGTGGGATTTGCTCGCAACCTTCGTCCCCCACTTCCTTTTGCCTCCTTGCAGCCGAGCAGGCCCATCTTGTGGATGTGCGTCTATACGATGATGCGCAGAGGAGCGAGTGGATGTATGTACATACATATGTAACCAGGATGGGGATTCGCGCGGCGAATATGTGTACCGCCTCCATCCCAGCAGACCGGGTCCGTCTGGCTTGTTTCTCTCTCTCTCCCAACAAAAGTGCCGACTTCACCGTTTGGGCGGGCGGGCGCAAAGAATGCCTCGGGGACACAGTCTAGGGAATGCTGTGATGCGTCTTGGCCCAACAGCCATGTTGTGAATCTTTGCTTTTTAACTGGGTGAAGTCACTCCTGCTCTTCTGTTGGAAGGATACAGTCTTGTCCTCCAAGGCGATCACCAAGTGGGCGCCAGAGCTGGGGGATGATGGGCCCTCGTTTAGCCACTGCAGACGCCGCCTAGGTTCGTCTGGCCGGGTGGCTAACTCGCATGCTGTCTGTCTCAGTGTGCGTCCTGGTCCGTGTGCATCAAGATGCATGCGGTCTTGCACTCCTTTTTTTTCCAACTGCTTTTTTCTTTTTTCTACCGCTTTCCCCAATTTTGATTATTTTTTTTTATTCTTTTTTTACTCATTTCTTCCCCCCTTTGATCCGTTTCTTGACTTCTTCCTTCTCGCCGTCTGCTTCGGCCGCTCCTTGTTGGGAGATTAATTTTAAGTTCGCTCTTCGGCCTCTTGTCTCATCCTACACTCTCAATTGCGGCGTCATCGTCGTCTGCACTTCAGCCTCGCCAAGCGAGAAAGCTCCTGGGCCGGCAAAGCGCGTCACGCGGCTTGTTGGGAGTTGATAAATTCATCATCGTGGCCCCCCAGCTGTCAGCAAGTGTCATTTAATCCCTCTCTCAGGCCACTGCCATTGCTTCTTTGAGTACTCGGCTTTCTGTCTGTCTACGGAGTCCTTCCCCTTGGTTCAATGCATGCATAGACGGTGTCCTCTTTTAAGTTTCTGCCGGCAAGGTGTTAGTCGCAACGGTGTTCAATTCTCGCTTGATTCTCAGTCGAGACCCGTTTCCGACCTTTCCAGTGGTTTTACGTTCGATTGAGATTGACTAGCTGCTTGGAGAGCTAAACACAGGCGTCAGTGTCAAGCAAACGAGCTCAAACCGGCCCGTCGGCGGCTGGCCCCGATTTCAAAAAATATGCCTCCCCACAGATCGTGCTTCACGGCACTGAATCTGCCGTCAGACTTTACTCTTCCAGAATGCATGGACTATTTCACACTCTCTGCCGCTCCCAACACAGACCTGTGGCGCAAGCCGCCAGATCGCGAGACTACGACCGCTCCCATCCTCTTCACCTCGTTACGCCAACCATTCGTGATTGCCGAAGTCACCGTAACCGCCGATTGGGAGATGGAATGGGATCAGGGCGGACTAGTCATATTCGCGGGCCCCGTTCCCAGACAGCAGCAACCACCCCGACAGCCCGCATCCTCGACACAGCAATCGCAGCCATCCCAACAATCGCAATCCCCATCCCAGCAACCACCACCACCGCCGCCCTACCCCAGCCTCCCCACCGGGCGCAACAAATGGGTCAAAGCCGGCCTCGAGTTCTCCGCCGGCACCGTCAACGCGTCGTCCGTCAGCGCCACCGCCGACGGCGCAGACTGGTGTCTCTCGCCGCTGGCCCCGCCCAACGTTCCCACGTCGATAACATCGCTGCGCATCAAGCTCGAGCGCATCGGCTACTCGCTCTGGGTCTGGTACCAGATACCGGGTCTGCTGAGCGCGCACGCAGAGCGCACGCCGGGCGCGATTGGCAACTCGTGGCGGAAGCTGCGGGAGGTGACGTGGTTCTTCTGGGGAGTGGAGGATAAGAGCGTGCATGTCGGGGTGTATGCGAGCCGGCCGGCGAATTTCTCGATGGAGAATACGATGTGGGCGGCGCGGAACGGGGTGAGGTATGCGAACGGGGTGGACGACGGCGGCGGCGGAAGCGCGGCGAATGGGTTGGTCGTGGAGTTTGAGGATCTGGAGATTTTTTGATTCGGGATACCCGGGGCTGTAGGGGATTCTGGTCTTGGTCTTTCCTATCTCTTGTTTGTTTCTCTTGGTTTCTCCTATGCGAGGTGTTCTGTGCTCTTATCTTTTCTATCTGTCTATCCTTTCCATTTCCTTTTTTTGGATCTCGTTTCTGGTTCCTAGATATCTGTCTTATTACATGTATCTTAGCCTGTCTTCCAGTAATGATGTATGAATGAATGACAACCAACTGATTCTTTCTTTACTTCTCTTCTCCAAGCTATTCTGGCCATCAAGTAAACAGTGGCTGCTTTAACAGCCATGATATCATTGCTTATCTAATAGCTGCCAACACGATCACATGGTGCAGCACGGCCTCCGATTGGCTGCAGAACATGAGCTTCAACACTCTTGAGAGATCAAGCAGGCCGAGGATTGAACTACGGGTGACAGGCGTAGGGCACAGTTCTGCTTGTAGCACTCGGAATCTCTTTGCCCGAGTACAGCTAGCCAGTGCAGACTTCTTGTAGTCTCAAGGTTGCGTTTACAGTTTACTGCCGCTCCAACCAGTCATCAGTAGTAAGTTTGCTGGCGTGCCTCGGGATGAAGCCGAGCAGGACGGAGTAAATAGTTGGCTAAAGCGGCGTGCCTCCAGCTTTTAAGCTCCTGAAGTGTGCGCATGAGCATCGTTTCGCTCGCAACTCTCACCGCCCAAGTTGCCGTGACTGGTGATTCGGCTCGACGTCGGACTTGATCGTCCCGCGATGCTTCTCCACGGCTGTAAAAGTCATTTCAACACCACTAAATGAAGGGAAACACGGCTGGAGGAGCAAATTGGATAGTCTATCTCCATGTAGCTTGAACAGAAACACCAGCAATAACGACAAAACACACTGCTTCTCTCTGCACCTCTCCATCCTCACACTTCCTCAGCCCGTCACCAGCTCTGCTAGCGTGCCCAACAGGGAAAAGCGCGGCAGTTGCCAAGCCCCTTGCACCGTGACAACAGCCACCAGCGCTAACGCGTTTGGGAACAGCGCGGGTGTTTCTCCTCCATCAGATCCCAACTTTGCTGCTGGGGAGATCCATTTTGTTTTGCCAAATCCACACTCAACAGCCAATTTTTGCTGGCAATTTTTTTTTTCTTTTCCTTCTTGCTCAGTGCTTGTGTGGTCTTGTGCCAGAATTCCTGCATCCGAGCTCCTCGTGCATTGGTTCAACCTTCTGCTCTTCCCCCCTCATCTTCCCTCCCAAGCCTCTGATTCCCCCTCATCTGCTTTCTCTCGCGTCTTTGTGTTTCACACAAGGCAAAAAAGCTCATTCCATTGCATTGTACTGTCTGCAAGCTGGGAGGCGTCTTTTCGCAGTTTTTGTTTTTGTTGTTTTAATTCTTCCTGCCCTTGCATCCCTCGAGAGCTGACCACACCCAATCAGCTGTGTAACATTAAGAGCTCCCCCCGAAGAAAACCCTGCTTTTGAACCCTTGCTGAACGCGACACAAACCCCCATTTCCTATCCCCCTTCTCCTCTCCCTTGCTTCACGACAGTTACGAGTTCACGAAGGCATCCGTCATGACTGAAGCTTCAAAGCATTCCGTTCGAATTGCAACCCAGCGCCCAACCTCCACTCCCGCCGTCTTTCTCCTTGCCTCCTTCACTGACCCCGCCTGGGAGCCAATCGAGCTCGAGGCCAAGCCCATCACATCCACTGGAGAGACGGCCGATGCTCCGTTAGAAGCATTCGAATTCTCAAAATCCTTCGAGCTTGCACAAGGCGAATACGAGTACCGATTCCACCTCGGTTCCGATGATAGCTGGTTCTGTAATACAGACCTGCCCACAAGTAAGTGGCTTGATTAGTGCCTCGTCACATGGTCCTCTCCTGCTAACGTGACCTGTTAATGAAGAAGCCGATAAGGATGGTAATATGAGTAATATACTGCTCGTCAACGACCCATCCGACTCCAAGAAACAGGAGCCCCAAGCAACAGAGCTCAAGCCAACAAATTCCGACGGGCATACCGTCGATAACGTCGATCCTGAAGTAAAGGAAACCGTAACCCCAGGAGACACACCAGCGCAAGTCGAAAAAGAATCCGGAGAAAGTCAGGATGCTGCCAATCATCCAACCACACCCGAATTACAAGATAGTGCTCCGTCAGAGTCGAGGCCGGTCGACGATTCACAAGCCAAGTCTGACTCTCTTAGCCAGGACGCGACTGTCAACGCTTCGGACGTGAAAGATGTCCAAGATGCTGAGCCTCAGAGCTTGCAGCCAGAAAAAGATGGAAAGCAGGAACCGGAAGTCGTCAGTGCTGCTGAACCGTCGCCTTCTGAACAAAAAGGTATTTTTCCTAATCCCGAGACGATTGAGCTTGAGACTTACAACGTCAGCAGAGCTGCCCAAGCAAGTTGAGCCGGAAATGCTTGAACCTAAAGCTGACGTCGATGCCGTCGCAGAGACTCCAGAGGCCGCTGAATCAGCGGAACCAGTTCCAGCAGAGCCCACGCCCGTCGCTCCTGTATCTGAAGACGTCCCTACTGCACCTGAGACAACCGAACAAACAGACGAGTTGAAGCAGATTGTGGAACCTGGAGTGCAATCGGAACCTCAAACTGAAATTCCTGAGCCATCCGAACCAGAGAAGCAAACAGGCGAGCCGAAGGTTGGGTCCCCAGCTGTTGAGGCTACGGAGGCCCCCTCAGAGCCAAATAAGGTCGAGCAGCTAAAACTCGAAACCAAGCCAGCCGAGCCTGCGAAGGATTCAGAGTCTAGACCCCACACCCCCTCAACTCCGTCGAGCGCAAAAGGCCTGAACCCAGCAGCGCCTGAATTCAAGCCAGGGCAATCCATTCAGATACCCATCTTGAAACCTGCGGAACATGAAGACACGGCCCCGAAAACTACCCAGGACGACAAGGAATCACAGGCACCCGTCGTCCAAGAGCCTTTGGCAGTCGATGAGGTGCCCGAAGTGACTACACATGGCGAAGCGGCTGACAAGCCGAAGGAAGAGGTCACTGCATCGTCTCCAGAAAAGGAAGGTGATGCCAACACCACAACACTTGAATCTCGCGAGGTCATCGAAGTCGAGGAACCCGCTACAGAGACCGTTAACGACGCTGAGATTCAAGCTGAACCGGAAGCCGTAGAACAAACACAAGAAGATCCTTCCAAACCCGTTGATGAGTCGGCTAAACCACCTGCAGCCAGCGACGTCATTCCAATGGCTGAAGATGTCTCTGAAGCTAAACCTGCCAGCGAGGAGCCCGCTGAAGTCGAAGCAGTGGTAGTTCCAACTGAGCATGCGCCTGAAGACATTCCAGAACCAGAAACACCAGGCAACAAGGAAGAGGAACCAGCTACCGAAACGGAAGAGCCTTCCGACTCCTTGCCCGCAAACGCCGCGCTTCCTGTCACTCAAGTTGCTGAGATCGTGGCACAAAATGACGACGAAGGTGTTTTGCCTTCCGAGACCCAAACCGAGCAGCAGGAGAAGCGTGCCGATGAATCTGTCGAAGAGAAAGAGGAGCAGCAGGCCGAACCAAACGAACATGCAGACGCTGCCAAACCGAATGAGCAGCACGTTGTCGAAACCCTGGTCGATAACAGCGAACGCCAGGCTGAAAACGACGATGTGGCTCAGAAGGAGCCAGCCTCCGGCGATGAGGAGCCTTCTGATGAACCCATTGCTTCAACCGGAGGTACAACCCCGCTCGAGCCAGAGATAACCCCCGAACTCGTTAGAAAGGAGGAGGAGAGAGTCGAGGAAACCGCTAACACGCCCAAGCCCATCCCCGAAGAGAAACCTATTGATGATTCTAAGCAGCCACCAGCTGATGTCGCAGGTGAAACTGAGCTGGTCAAGCAAGTTGAGGGATGCGACGCCGATGACGTCAGCAAACCGGTTGCAGCCGAGGTCGAACCGGAACCGGAAGAACAAAAGGCCGACGCTAAGGAGGATCAGGAAATAACGACTACAACGGACGCCAACGAACCTGAAACTACTCTAGAGGCGGCTGTTATTGAAGATACAGCCGATAGCGAGCAACAACCTAAAGCCGAAGTAAAGGCATCCGTTGTGGAAACGGAAGAAGACGACGTTCTGCCTCCACAGGCGGCTCAAGAGCCCGCTGAAACGCCTACTGACCTAGTCGAAGCCCCAAAGGATGTCGCCGAAGTTGAGGCAAGTCCTTCTGCTGCCTCGACTGAGGAACCTGAGCAGGTTCAAGAAATCTCAGCTGAGGCGGTTGAAGGCCCTGAAGTAAAGGATCTAGCTCCAGTCGATATGCATGCCGAGGCGCCAGTGTCCGAAACCTCGATTGGAACTGACCTAGCTGCTAATGAACAACCAGACGTTCCCACAGCCGACGAAACCATCAAGGGCGATGAACAAGACCTCCACAACAAAGCCGAGCTAGAAGCGCCACTTCCGGTGGAAGAACCGGAGTCAACTGTTGACGAAGAACCAAAGGCAGATATTCCAAATGCTCCAGCGGCGGAAACTGAAGCTGGAACAGCACTCGACGTCCAAGATGGTGTGAAAGAATTGGAAACTGTTGCTATTGAAGAACCAGCACCGGTACCCAAGGAAGATTCGGAAATGCCCATTGCCGCCGAGCCTTTGGTTAATGCAACCTTCTCCGAGACAGTCCAGCCTAGAGCTGAAACAAAGACCGAGACACCCTCTGTAGACATTCAAGCCCATCAGACTGAACCAAGCCCTGTCGAATCCAAGGCTGAGGAGACTGACCCAAATCCCGCTGATAAAACAACGATCTGCGGTGAAGATGCCAAGGATGCAGCTGCACCAGCTGGTACTGCGACCATTATTGAAGTGCCTGCAAACGTTGAAGAGCCCGAAAAACTTGCTGGAGATTCAGGCGACGCTATCGTTACTCCTAAATCTAAAGAGATCGCCGAAATTGCAGATGACATATCCAAGCCTGAGGCACCAGTGGCCCAACCTGCTCCTGAATTCGATGCCTCCTCCAATGCCGCTCCAACTGATAGCCAATCGGCACAACCGGAACAGGCCAGCATTGAAGATGTGAAGGCCAATGAGCCTGAGCTCAATGCCCCGGTAGCGGTCCCGGTTGAAGTCCCCGCTGAAAAGGTTGTCAGCGACCCACCATTGTCGAAACAAATTGAAGAGGCAGGCAAAGTTGATTCCGTTGCCAGCGTGGATTTCGACACTGGATCCGAAGCCAAGCCTGTAGAAGGGGACACCCTGAATGACACCA
The DNA here is from genome assembly GCA_001430955.1 of Chrysosporium queenslandicum. NCBI lineage: Eukaryota > Fungi > Ascomycota > Eurotiomycetes > Onygenales > Onygenaceae > Chrysosporium > Chrysosporium queenslandicum. The sequence continues at coordinate 170,485 of LJPI01000981.1, read as the reverse complement.
CCGTCGTCGCTCCAGCGGAGCCAGTCACTGAGTCGATCCCAGAACCTCTGCCATTGACTGCCGAGGCCCAGCCTACTACAGAACCTGAAGTGGCCAAAGAAGAGGCTCCCGCGGAATCGGAGACTGTTGCTGAGGCCACATCGCTGACCCCCGAGTCCCAGAATGTTCCGGTAAAGGCACTCGACTTGACACCTGACACCAAACCGGAACCAGCAGCTGTAGAACTTGCCTCTCCAAGTCCTGTGGTGCAAAACAAAACTGGTGATGACAACGTCGTCATTAAATCTGCTGACGGCGAAGTGGCTAAAGATATTCCTGCACAGACACCAGAACCCTCCCATCCTCTGGATGCTCCCCCGCCAAAAGCTGCAGCGAAACCCGTTGAAGTTGTCGTTCCTGGCGAAAGCGCCAACAAATCTTCTGCCAAACAATCCACTGAGCCTGCTGTTGTAACCGATGACAGCAAGCCAGCTGCCAAAAACGTCGATGAACCCCAACGCCCGCAAACAGCTAATCAATCAGTTACATCCGTTACGACATACAGGAGAGAGAGCTTCTTCAGGTCCCTGTGGCGTGCTGTTTTCCTTAATTTCTTCGGGGGTCTGTTCGGGGCGTTCCGGCGCCGTGACAGACCCTCATAAGAAATTAATTCTTTTATTAATTTGTTCGGGTTTCGCTAGTTGTGTTTTCGGTTCATCCGCTTCCAAAGGCCCAGAGAATCGGTTCTGGGGGTGCTAAAAGTCTGCAGAGCCTGCTGCCGGTCCAGCCGGTAGCTAATGCGCAGAAACGATCAACGAATCTCCCAGTTTTATTTGAATATTAATGCCGGTCTTCATGTTCTCGATTTTCCCTGTACTTTACTCTCTTTTGTCTCGAGATATCCCCAATTCGTGTGCCCTGTTAATAGTCCTCAGTGCGATGTCCTTCTAGTCAAATTTGTGGCCAGTCGACGAGAAAATGGTACATACCTCACACACTTTATTTTAAAATAAAACGACTTGTCTCCTCTCAATTTCTCGAATGATCTCGCCAGTAGAACGTCTTCGTTCTATATTTCTGATAACTTGTACCTCCTGACATGATATCCCATTTCGGGATCATTTGAGTACTTGCTATATCGGCCACCTTCCTCCTATATTTCCTCGTAATGAATGGCATTGCTTCGAGGTTAAAGCAGATGCTGCTGTGTCGAAGGCCTTTGGCTCTGGGCGACAATCAGCTCCAGAGGCCAACAGGGGCTCGGTAATCAATTTCCAGCCTATCAGGCCCTGGAAACAGTTCTGTAATGCCATTCATGGTTGTCTATTTCCTAATGCCGTTAGCGCAATATCAATGTGAATGACAACACTTTGCCTTACTTAGCAACAGTCTCTCTCTCTCACTTTCTTTTTCCCTTCTCCCTCTTCCTCCAGGGCCATCCATAATCAAAAACAACCAGCTTCAACAGAAAAGACGCGTTTCGAACAACCTCTCTTGCTTATCTTTGGAAACACTGCAACTCATTACTTGTCAGCTACAAATCTCCAGTTTCTATATCATCAAGCTTTTCATACCTTTCTTTCCCTACTACCACTTGAAGATGGAGAACTGCCAGAGCTCCCAGACAATCTCCCAACTTCCACAAGTCGCGGGCCTCGGCCCTATCATCGTTCACCTGCCATCTATGCAGGGAAAGGGGCAGGAGCTGCAAGTGCAAGTCCAAGTGAATGGACCAAGCACCGATGCCGAGAGCACTCGGCAAATCGAAACTCCTCCCACAAATCTGCGCTACGCAGACGTAGCTCGTCGCGCCATAGCAGACTCAAGTAAGAGCGATATTCCTCCCTTTTGTTACCCTCCAGGGGTGGGCAGTTTCATTGACTTTGTCTGACCCGCAGACTCACTGCCCATCAAGAAACATATGGCAGTCCCCACCCCCTCCGCCTCCACCACCACCACCGCCTCCACCTCCAAGCCTAGTCCATTCGAAGACTATGCAGCCTTTCCGACACTAAACGAGGCGAGAATGCGTGCGGCTAGCGAGCCAAAAAGGGCCTCGCGACGATGCCGACCGAAACGCCCAGGGGCCTCCCCTCCAACTGGGGATGGAGACAAAGAAAGCCATGGCCCTCAAACCATGGAACCTTCTAAGCAAGGAAGCCCATCCCCAGTTGAGGAGGAGGGGTTGTTGGAACCTCAAGTTCCAAACAACACAAATGAGGAAATATGTCCTCAGCAGTCCCCCATAGAAGAGGACACAGCCAAGCCAGAGAAGCTCACTGAGAGTGAGCCAGAGGAAGAAAAGCCCAAGAAATCTGCTTCCCTCCAGCCTTCAGCAGAGGATTGCTTTGAAGAGTCTGTTGTTGGAAGCAGTGAACAATCCTTCATGGCACAACTCAAAGCAGCCCTCAGTATCCCTGAGGAAAGCCAGGCTGGTGATGCTGTGAACAGTTCAGAGTTGGTGGAGGAAGAAAAGAAATCAGTTCTTATAAGCTGCCCCTCACCGACCGCCGAGACTCCTAGTCACTTGGACAGCCAGGTTCAGGTTTTCTTCCCTAAACCAAAAGCAGCGGCGGCGATGTCATTGTCAACAAGCTTTTCTCAGGACGTGTCTCGCTCATTTCCCTGTTCACCAACAATTCTTCCCACAACTGTCAAAGCCTCCTCTGTTCCACCAACACCTATGCGAGCGATGACTCCGGAAGCCATGGAAGCTGCTGGCAATCCGCCAGAGTCGCCTCACTACGAGACAGGGCCACTCGGCAACGGCGCCCTCACAGCCCCAGAACAGACTGCGAGGACCGAAATCCATGGAATCATCATGGGAGGCCCCAGCATTAACCCAACGCGACAGGGAACTTACGCCACTCAGCGAAACCCCGTAGTGATCGAGCAGCGAGGCGTCCCAAGCATGCACGGAGTGATTGGAGATTCTGCGCCAGGAAATAATAGTCTACTTTCTGGAGTCTGGGAACAGAGCCATGTGTCAGGTAACTGGCACAGGGCTTCTGGTGCCTACTCCCCATCGGTCTACGACACAGTTTCAACGCCACTCCGTTCGATTTTTCCGATATACCACCATCCTGAAGCGACAGCGAGTAGAGCGGATCATGTGTTCGTGCCTATCGAGAACTTGGAGCGACTAGTCAACAAAGTTGACGGACTTTCGAGCGAGCTTGGTTTGGTTCGGGCAGAGCTACAGGCCCAGACCTTCCAGCTTCAACAGCTGACGGCCCATGTTAACCTCCTTCACAATCAAAACCACCCAATGAATGCGCAGGTCATGCTTCCCACTCCCAATGCAGCTTTCGGGATGAATGAGGTCCACGCTGGGAATCCTGCTCAAAGAGTCGCCCACCATCCATTCGCGTTGAACAATGCTATGATGCGTCAAAACGGTGTCCGTGCCGGTATTCCAATCGGTCCTTCGTCTGACCCTACGGCCGCTGGAAATCAGACTTCGCTTGTTCCAGCTCCCATCCCCAAGGATGACGATGGCCCTCTGAACAACACCCTCAACCCGGCCCCCGCTATTCCTGCACGTCCAACCCGCCCCATTGTCCCAGGGGAGAATGAGAATGGCCCGTCAGGCACCGTTCGCCGCACCCCGGCAGTTACTTTCGCAGCGCAGCAAGGATCTCCCACAAACGCGACAGAGACGGAAACCCAGCCTACGGCCGTGATCAGCAACCCTCAACACCGCCGTACCAACTCGGTCCGAAGCCAGAATGACTCGTCAGAGGTCAATCCCTTTGTGCCTCCGTTCCTTCCAGCCGAGCAGATTGGATACGGCCTTCCTCCTCGCCCCGGTAATCCTGAGGGAGAAAACACCAACACTCAGGGTCAAATGAGAGGTGCTTGGGGTGGCACTAGAAACTGGTATCATCGCGCGTACGGGAACGAAGAGAATTAAGACGGAATTTGCTTCACCACCACGACTATAAATACGTGTGTAAACGCCATTTTCCGATCGGGAATTCCACCAGACTGTGACAGCTTCGTGCTTCGTGCCTACCGTGACTTCTTTTTCTTTCTTTCATTCTGGTTGTGAATGCTTGAATTTCTCCGCTTCCGTTTACATGTTATGGTGATTTCTGAGTTCGCTTCTTCGGTTTGCCCCGGCCAAATGATTCAACTGTCTTGTGGAAAGATGCCATGTTGCTTTTACGGCACTCTTAACTTCTTCTGCTCATCCGGATAATGGAGGAAAGTGTGATGGTGATGAGCTGACATGGGAATCATTATCAATTTGTGCTACACGGGAAATTTGTATTCTAGTACCACCAAAATCCAGAGAGCTAAGTCTTTCAAATTGATTTGAGGATGGATATCTTCGTTGAAAACTACACCTTCACTTAATACTCAAAATTATCTTCTCAATGTCCCGAGCCGCATCTCGAATCTGCGGACAGTAATGCACCCTCAACAGCTCTCCCTCCCATATCGTACTGGCAAAGACATTACTCCCTTCTACATCCGTCGCATTGGGATTAAACACTCCGTCTCCTTTCCGTTCCTCCGTATACCATAACGGCGCGATCTTACGAGCGTGCATCTTCACAACGCGATTCAGCAGCGAGAGCACGGCCAGTGCTGATTTCTCGGGTAACTGGAGAACACTGGACATGAGGCGCTTGGTAAAACCGGCAACGCGTAGTGGCGTGGGGGCGTGGGCGCCTTTGGCAGTGAGAATCGGTTGGAGACAGCGGATGAGCAGGACGGTCGGGGTCTGGAAATTAACCTTCTTGTCTTTCTCTGATATATCGTTGGGGTTGGCGGAGCCAGGGTCTGGTAGACGGAGAGATTTACTAGGGTTATATTCTATATCTGGGTTCAGGGAGGCCGGGTAGAGGGATTGATAAAGGTGCGAGATGAAAAAGCTGAGGTCGAGATGGAGGCTTGAGGCGGCTTTGCTGGCGTCTTGGCCTTCAAGGAGCGCGAAAGCTGTTGTTGAGCAAAGGAGGACCTCACGGGTGGTGTTCCTGGTTACGGCGCTTTGTGTGTCATTTTGTGCATCGCCATTTCCATCGGCTTCCTCATCGCCTTGCGTGCCTCGAGTCGATTCGGATATTAATTCTCTGAGAACTTCAAGCAAATCGCCAAAGAAATCCTGATTGATCAGGTGGGCGTATTTCGCAAGGCCTTCCAGCGTAGCACCCATCAAGGATGCACTTCGAAGCTTAAGAATCCGAAAGTATGTAGTGAAGACGAGCTTTAATGTCTCTGCCTGCATCTTATCTCGCTGTTCGTGCTTGACGAGAGCATCCGCCTCCTTGAGGTCTTTCGCGGCAGCTTTCTGCTCCCGCAAAAGTTTTCGCTGCTTTTTCGTTCTAAATTCGCGCTTCTCTTTGATCTTTTTGCCTTTGTAGGTGTTGCCCTCGTCATCATCCTTATCAATGCCATCTTTAGAACCTTTCGATGAGAATTCAGACAGGAGTCGCAGGTGTAAGAATGTGTCCAAAACGCTATGGTGGATGTTGAAATTCTTAGCCTTCATCATTTTTGCCAACAAGCTGACAGCTTCCATCGAAATGATTCCATCATCATCGTTGGAGAAGATTTCCTTGAGCGCCTCGCGGCACTTTATTGAATCTGTATCAAGCTGGCGGCGGGAGAGCTGCGAAACGAGGATCTTCAGTAATTCCTGTCGAAAATTGAAATGCGGAACGGCATCCAATAAGCTGCACGCGCAGTTTATAGCCACAGATTTGAGACCCTCGTCGTGCTTCGATTTCGAAAACGCAACGAGGTCTTGGACGTAATTGCGGTAGCCAGAGAGAAGCGCCTGCTCATAGTTCCGGACTTTCCTAACCTCTTTTGACACTTTGGCAGTCTGCTCCGCGTGTCCAAGTGGCCTGATTTTGTATCCGGGAATGACATCTCTGTAAACTGCAGCCTGGGTCGCTAGTGCCAATTTCTTCACAGCCGGTAACGATGAAGCTTTAACCATCTCTGCTAATTTCTTGAAAGATTCTATATGTTCCTCCGGATCTTCATTTATCAGAGTCGCGATCCTTGCTAGTTCCTCTTTCGCCTGTACAATCTGTACCTTGGGTGGAACTTGCGACTCGGGTTCCGCAACTGCTTCGGTGGGTGTAGGCGCTTCATCTTGGGACTCCTCTGAGTCAAAGGGGCTAAGGGACTCCGGCGCGGAGTGCTCTGGTTCTTCAACATGCTCTATGGCTCCCTCGGCGGTCTTTATCGGTAATCGTGTCCGTTCTTTATCCTTCTTGCTGCCTTTTCTCGGTCTCCGTTCGTAGTCTTGCTCGAGATCCCATTGCGCGGCATTCGTGTAGAAATTGTTCAATGCCGTTGAGCTAGCCGCCTCGCCAATCGGACTGAGCCGTCGCCTCTTGGTGACATGACCTGGGGTCATTTTTCTGAGCGCTTCCTGATGCTCGTTGACGTGAACGATGTCGCTGTCGTTTGGAGATTTTCCGCCGAATTTTTGGTGGTGCCAAGACCGGCAGCTCAACTGATAAGAAAATTATTTTTTATCGGCTGAAAGCTGCCAACAACCTCTGATGCCCATCAACCTCCATCGCAGCCTCTCGTTTCCTGTATTCTTTTGTCAATTCGTGGCCGAATTGACATCGAATTGTTTTATGCACAGTGTATATTGAGCCGTTCTTCTCTTCGCAATGCGTCCTCTCACCGAATCGGAGACCAAGACGCTCTTCTCCAAGCTCGCGAACTACACGGGCAGCTCCCTGAACCACCTCATAGCTCCTCCATCCTCTTCAGAGGGCGGCGAGTCTGAAGATGAAAGATACGTCTTCCGCTTACACGGTTCCCGCGTCTACTATGTTCGCCTTTCTATCGCCAATCTCGCAACCTCCATCGCTCGGCCCAACCTACTATCTGTTGGCACCTGTATCGGAAAATTCACAAAGACAGGGAAGTTTAGATTGCACATTACGGCTCTTGACGTGATTGCACCTCATGCGAGATACAAGGTCTGGATTAAGCCGAACGGAGAGATGCCATTCCTCTACGGTGGAAATGTTGTCAAGGCGCATGTTGGGCGGTGGAGCGAGGATTGCCCAGAACACCAGGGCGTGGTGGTAATGTCCATGGATGACACTCCTCTGGTATAATTACTCGTTGTCTGTATCATTCCGTGCGCCGCCTGTCTAACTTGCTTTTAGGGCTTCGGAGTAACGGCCCGTTCGACAGCTGAGGCGCGTCGGTTAGACCCTACCGGAATAACGACATTCAGACAAGGTGATATTGGAGAATATCTAAGAGAGGTGAGTCTTCGAGTGCACTCTCATTCCCGAAATGTTTCTGATAGCCGTATAGGAAGATACACTCTTTCAGACTACCTAGATCCAGTCTCGGAGATTTTGGCGTTGAAGGAGCATTCAGGAGTCGGGTTTACTACCCAAAAGCAATTTCACAAGTTTTGCAAACTTGCAATCTATACTTCTTCTCTTGGATTTCATTCAAAGTGCCTCGGTGTTCGTGCCGGCGCTTTGTACTGCTGGGCACCGATGGACGGTGGGTGCGTACATGATGCGCATACCACCAAACAATCTCCTGCCCGACAACGCTGGGATGACGTTCCACCGAACCTATATTCCGATATTTTTCTGCACTTATCCTTGGTCTTCAGGCCCTAACCTCTCCATTCAACGAAAACCACCGCAGCAGTGGAATTTAGTCCGGATACTGGGTGGATATTTCGTCTTCCATTGGAAGTTCCTATCAAACCACATCTTCCTTCAGGTCTATGTTGATTTGTTTTCTCTTCATGGACTCTTCCGTTTGCTGTACAACAACGGGACAGTGCTAGCAAACATGACATTGCGGCTTTAGGCAGACATCCTTAGTGACGTTTAGGCGAACCTGTATCAAACGACCAAGCTCCAAGAGTATAGACTCTTCGAAAAGTCTGTCTGAGACTTCTCCTTAAATGATACCCTTTTCCACCATATTTACAATCTACATGTCTTCTATCTAATTCTCTATAATCACGTACTTGCTATCAAGCATTCTTTCTTCCTACGTTCTCTCAACATGGGGCTCATCGTCTACTGCCGCTGCTACCGCACCTCCGACAAGGAAAATACGGGGCGCAGCCTCAGGCTTAAGAATTTACCTGCGTCGCAACATTTAGGGCTCAGCGAGTCTGTAGCTACGAGGCTTGCCCTTGACGCTCTTGATAACTATAAGGCCCCAGCCTTGGACTTGCCAAAATGCCAATGTGGCCGAATCAACCTTGCATCCATTCCATTCCATCTCTTTGAGACACTTGATATTGGCCTTTTCCGTGGAGTGCTCAAGGACCAGGTACATCTTCGATGGCAGGGTCTTCGGCGCCCACTCCATGGCGTCACTTATAGTCCGGGCTTAGCGGATACAAGGATAACTATTTACTTGAACTGGCCGTTTTGCTCCGAGTTTCCCAATGCAGTGATACCTTCGCTCATACACCAGATGGCCCATGCATACTTCCTCGTGTGTTGTGGTGGTCAAGAAAATGGCCGGACGGCTGGTTACAATCTTGGCCATGGGCTTGGATTCAGCACGTTGATCGACAGGATTAGTGAGGTATATCGACCCGAAGGCATCAAGTTTTTGTGCACAACAAAAATTCTTCCAAGGCAGTGGAAGCACCGACCTTATGTCGACATGAAACAGTACAAGAAGAAGGGCGAAGGGTGGAGTTTTTGTCCACTTTCTCAGAAACATACGCTTGACAAAGAGCTCTGCCGCACCCATATGTTGACGTTGAAAGAGATGAACCTACCAACCGGGCGCGACGGGAAACCTAGTGCTGAGTTATAGTAAGTTGCATCCCGAATCTGTTTCGAAGCTTGGAGATGGATGCTCACGGAGGCAATCAGCCCAAGGTCACACTATCTTCACACCGTTCAGGCGGAGAAAGCCACTTTCGTCCCGGTTCTCCGTACGCGGTTCCCCTCTACTCCTCAAGAATACGTCGAAATCCATTATGACGGCTATGCAATCCCTCTTCTGCAGTCAGAATCAGCGCATTTTGAATCTCTCAAGACCAAAACCTCGGCAGAGAACTCGTGTCTTACCGTCTCAGCGCCGTCTGATCATATATTCTTTGCCCTTTATGCCTTTCTCCTAAACAATGACTATCCACCTGAACTGGTACAGATCACTAGCCCCTATCTCACAGCCACTACAGCCAGAGGCCCTCCTTCAATCGCTGCCTTTCGCCCTGATGAACCTGCGTACCTCGTCACGGACGTTCAAATGTTCGTTCTCGGTAGTCAAATGGACTTTAACGAACTCAGAAACAAGGCCCTCGAGCGGATGTACGCCATGAGCGTGACTCACGGCGATGCAATGGCTGTACTCGAAGAGATATACAACAAAAGCGGCATCAAAAACGAAAAAGACGCACGCACGCTCCGCAAATGGGCGCGAGATTTTCTTTCGAAGCAAAATGAAGAGTCGGGAAAAACCAACATCGGTATCCTTCAGCAAAGCGAGCAGTGGAGCGATCGATTCACGGACCTCAGGAAGAAAAGCCTGGCGTTTCATGAGGATTGCAACCATACAGAAGACGACTTGCTACTGAGCAAAGCGTTGAAAGCTCTCGGGAGCGGAGAGAAGAAGAAGAAGGAGAAGAAAGCCAAGGAGGACGAGAAGCAAGAAGACAAGCAGCCGGAAGGCCTATTATCTCCCGACGATCTAGAGAGCCTCCGCCACGCCTTTCCCGACGTGTACAAGCAGCTCGTCGAGAAGCAAGAAGCAGAGAAGAAGGCAAAGGAAGAGAAAGAAAAGGAAAAAGAAAAGGAGAAGGAGAAGGGAAAAGGAAAGCAAGGCGAGGATGGCAAGCCCAACACCAAAGATGCCGACAAAAGCGACACCGACGGCGACCACGATGAACGGCCACCGTCCCGCACCCATCACAAGTGTTCTCACTGTCATGGCCCTCGTTTATCTTCCAACCATCACGGACAAGACGCCCTTTGCATGGCGCATTATTGTCCCGGCTGCCTCGAGTCAGCAGCATATGTGTATCCCGCGCAGAACCCCGTCGCGTATAGGCATCCGGGAACGCCTTTTTATTCCGTTGCAGCACCTTATTGAAAATAAAATGACGAGAGATGGAATTCATGTTCTTGCAAGCTACGTTGGATTACTTTCCGGGCGTTTACTGGTTGTATAGTTTCGGTGTTGTTTTATTGTCTTTGATTACTACTCTTCGCCATTGAGCAAATTTCGTATTGCAAGCTCAGATATCTTGGATGATAGACATTACTCATTACCACAAATTTGATGTTTCTTTTCAAGAGCTTATTGACCCATGAATTGATGCTAGTACTTTGTTACTTCGAGGAACATTGACAAATTTGTCCTCTTCTCCCTTCGTAAAGGCCATCTAACCTGACATCAAGTCGCGCCATGTTGGTTGATAGACAACCCGTTTGATGCATCCAAGTCATCCTCTCTAGCCAAGTACTAGCAATAGTAACATATGCTCAGTGTTTCCAAGCTTTCCCTCCGTTCACTCGACTTCCATATCGCCACTGGGTTCACTCTGTCCAAGCTTTCTCTTCGCAATGACCACGAAGTCGTCAACTGCACCGGGCCAGGCCCCATCGGGACTCCACCATTCCAAGCTCGGATCTTCCAGCGTTTTTCGCATCAACACTTCGGTTTGCTCCCACAAATCCTTGTTGATAGGACGCTTCCAGGTGCCTTCGACGAACTCAAGCCACCAGTCCAACCACGGAGTAGTCTTGGTGTTCCATGAGACGCCACCATTGTCAGGAGTGAAGAATAGACGCCACTGCTCGGTTGCAATCTCGAGGGTGAGATGGCGCTGACCTGGTAGGCGGCAGAGGATGAATGCATAGCGATATACGCGCCTGAAAAGATCGGGTTCGTTGGGGATGCGTTTTCGAAGGTTTGAGGCATGGGATGCTTGTTTTGCAAGGGTGTCGGAACTGACAGAGGTCTAAGAAAAGGGGTTTGAAGACGCGAAAGGAGGCGTAGAAACTTACCCTAGATCCTTCCATCCATCAACGAAGCTTTCGCGTGTGAACTCACCCATAGATGGCGAACGAAGAAGTTCGGAGATCGCAAGGCAGACAACTTCGTCAAGCTGCACCTTGATGTCTCCCAAATATTTCATAGCACCTTCGATCCCGATACCATCGGGGTTATCGGCCGGAGCATCTACGTCGATTCTTAGTTGAGGGTCATGATCACTGGTATAGGGGGTGGTGCATACCTCGGTAGCCATCAAATAACTTGTTGAGAGCAGACACGATGCCCTGCGAGGCTGTCGGGTTGTTTTGAAAGTAGCTGTCGGGCTCAGCAGGCTCTGTCAGTGGATCCATTGTTCACAGGTGATAGAAACGCGTCAACAGTAGAAGATACAGCAGTCTGTAAACTGCCACGGGGCTTCAAAGTAAGGCCAGCAAGGTCACTGAGATAAACAACCTCTGGCACCACAACTGATAGTGACCAGCGCTGGATGCACACACGGAGAAAGATGGTGACCACCCTCCTCTTATAGGGAGCCATGACATATGGCATTGCACGTGATTTAGGGAGAATGGCGTAGCTTTCCTAGGCCATGCTCCCTCTTGCACACACCAGGCATTCATGGGGACAACAGGTTTACAGTCTGGACAGATAGCTCATGGGGTTGTCAAAAGACCAGGCAACTGACCTCCACAGTCCGAATTCCTCATTAAAATACCAGATCATGGTTCATAAATGGCCTCTGGGTATCTCAAGCAAAGAAGCCTCTCTGGGGCTCAGCAGTATGCTCTGAAAAAAAGAGAACTAGGCGTTCAAACAAGGGGAGACCAGGGCAGAGATGAGACAAAACACAGTAGAACCAGGAGTCACACAGCAACAAACACAACAGGGTGAAGCAGCAGACAACAAGTGAAAAGCAACCACCTACTCATCCACAGCCCGTTCAACGTCCCATGAGTTGTTCTTCAGGAACTAGTAGTTGTGCCAGGAGCGCCGACCATCAGCAACATGCTACCCCACCACTCCCACTCCCGGGGAGCTCCTACAGGGGGGGGCAACTGCAAGCAACGAGAGACGCCCAGAGTCATACCTTCGCGGCTACGCTGTCCTTTACGCTGGCACACGCCACAAACCGCGCTATCAGCTGCTTCTGATTGGACGTGTACGTGGGCATGGCTGCCAAAAGGGGAAGGAGCGGGGGGAAGGGAGGGAAGGAGGGGTCAACGGTTCTGTTTGTGTTGAAATCGTAAGGAAGGTGCGTTGATGCACCGGTTCGAGTCAGCCACACAGTCTCGTTTGGGCAACTACGCCATGCGGCAAGGGCTCACAGGACCGGCAGGAACGACAGTCTTATATAGTAGTACTAGTCCATCGCTCTTTCCGTACTTGGGTCTCCACAGGTGGTTGCCATCCCGGATCAACATTTCTCCGCGTAAGCAATTTTGGCTGACGTAACTAGTGGCTTCGAGAGTTAGCGGGCTGTTGGCTCACGAGCCCCTATCCGGTCCATGACTCGAGACCCCATCGCGTGTCTGTGCTTCGGCTGCAGGACAATGAAATGCAGGACTCTACAGCGTACATACGGAGTACATACATTCCAAAACATAGATGTTCATTCAGATTTTTTGCCCATGAATAACAAAATCAAAGGGTAGTTACATCAACCTAATCAAGTAAAGGGGGAGGCGCCTTTAGAAAGAGTCAAGAAACAAAAAGAATGGAGCGCACAAACCAAACAAAAATAAAAGACTGCTTGGATCCCATAGAATGGGAGATGTGTACAAAAGAAAGCAGACAGTAGAGGAGTGAAGCGAACCAAAAAGAAAAAAAAAACAGAAAAAAGAAGGGAGTATCATAAAACACCCCCGGGTAGCTGAATTGCCCCAGGTTGTGCCCGGCCAACCCCTCCGCCTCCTCCGTCAATACCTGCACTTCCTGGCGGAATGCCAATTCCGCCCCCTGGATATATACTGGCAGCCGTCCCGTCGCTTAGTGGCGTCTGTCTTCTTAACATAAACATAGGCTTCTGACCGTCTCCGGCCAATTGCTTGAATAAAATCAGAGGCTTCTCTTCAAGGCCAAGGCAGCGTTCCTGGTCACCATACACGATATAGAGCGCATAGTGTCGCCAGTCTTCGTTGATGTTGTACTTCTTGAGCGCGGCCGGGAGGACTTTGTGACATGGGTCGTCCATAGAAACGCGGAAGGATTTGAATATCTCCACACTGGGACCTGACGCATCGTTGTGATTGCGGGAGCCGGAGGGATTGCTGTTGGCGCTGGGATGGCCTGGAGTGGGTCGGTCTTGACGTTGCTGCGATTGTGGGTCTTCTGGGTGGTCGTAAGGGCGGTTGATGCTCGAGGTTTCGCGGGAATATGATCGGGATGCGAGGGTCTGTTGTGGGTAGAAACTAGCGGGAGATGTAGGCGACGGAATGCCCTTTGGTGACGGCTGTCCACCGTTCATGGACGCGGTCAGGTGAGATGAGGCTGCCATAGCTGCGGCAGATGGGTCAAGCGTTGAGGTGTCAGTATATGTTCTTCCTTCTGGTATAGATTGCGGGATATGCGTGGGTGAACTTGTTTTGGGTGTGGTGCCTCCGGCGAAGAGCTTCTTTGAGAATGATCTGGAAAGGCTGGGACCTGCTTTCTCCTGGCCAATCATTGACGGAGAAGTCGCGGGTTGATCGTGATTGTATTGATCGGATATTAGCGTAGAGCCGCCATAAGACGAGGTAGGTTGATACGGCAACGGCTGTGATCTGTCTTTAGCCATTTTGAAAACGGGGAGAAGCTCTTCTCGGAGCTTGCGATAATCATCGGCCAGCTTGCGCAACTCTATCTCTGCTGCGGCCAGTCTCTCATCCCGTTTCCGAATAGTCCTTATCAGAAGCGCCACATCTTCCTGAGTAGCTACCTCTTTCGCGTTACTTTGCTCAGCAGCTACCCAGACGTTAGATATAGCCCCTTTCGCATGTACAGTTGCCAGCAGAAGGAATATGCTTACATAACGGGACATAATGATCTGGGTCAAACGGCACTCCTTGTTTGACCTTGATCTCGTATACGCTTTTCAACAGTGTTAATCGATGGCCAACGCTGGACATTCCCAGTTCCTTCAGTTCTTCATGTCTCAACGCAATGAGTGCCTCTCCAACAATTTCATTTTCTATAGCAGAGTCATGTCAGCTTTGGGCTCGGAAAAGAAATCTCATCCGCCTCGCTGGCACTCACCGAGGAACGAATCGCGATACTGCTTCAACCCAAGGCTCGAAGCAAAATTCGCACATTCCTCTGCAGACCATTCAACTATCGAAGATCTCGGCGAGGTCCGGCCTTCTGGCATATTCCCAAAGGTTGTCGGCGTATTCTCAGCCGAAGGGGGTTCGGAATCGGTCGGGGAGGCTTCGGAGTCGTCAGCGAGGCGGGGTGAAACGACGATGCTTCTCTCGTATTCATCGTCTGCGTCGGAATCTGCGTGATGATATGCGGAGGTGAACGCCATCGCAGACTGAAGTCGCTGCTCCCCCAACGCACGCTGGTCCTAAATACCAACTCGGCTCTAGGGCTCACGGGTCGAATCCGTCGCGGGGAGGAACGGCCTATGGCAAGATCCTGAGCAAGGGCAGCGGGCGGAAAGAGGGGACGAAAAGTAACAGAAGGAGTATCCGAATCGCAAAGTCGAGGTAAACGTTGTGATAATTCTGCCAGCGGATAAACTTCAGAGATTTAAAAACGGACTAGAACTCGACTGCAAGCAAGCGTGTGAGGTGACGAACGCTGGGGTCAGAGCAATAACGGCGGAAAGGTAGGCGGTAACTATGTATAACGGTGTGATGGGACTAAAAGGCAGCCCCTCCACTCATCGCATTCAAGATACAATAGAGACTTGTTGAATTAGACCGCAGCGATCAATAGGGCCATTGATCTCAATCTGTACGCTGGAAGGCGGCCTGGCGGTTAGTCGAAATGGTTCAATCCGTGACTGATCAGCGAATAGAAGGCTCTGAAACTGGGAAGTCTCACGTTCAAGCGATGGGCTCCTCCCGCAAGCGCGCAGACTCATACAGTCATCAATGTCAAAGTGTGTAAACGAGCGTTCTCCCAAACAGAAACCCCTTCGTCTCCCGTAGTAGCAGCAGCAAGCCGATGATCGATTGACGTTCACCCTCGATTCTTCGATTTGCTTGCTTGGTGGTCGATGCGAGGGTCGGATCTGGATACGATCACGTGAACTTTATCCACCCCCCAAGCTTGGCTTCACGTGAGCTTCTTCGCGCCAATTTAGGTTTAGCGTCAGCTGGGAAAGGTGGAGCGTGCGATCCGCGCGGCGCCTAGTCCTAATGCGGTATGGCGGGTCCACTCCCTGCAGATTCTGACAATCGAGCCGATTCGTGCCTCTGCAGTCTCGACAGCGACCATGATTCATCGGCTCTCAATGGGATTGAATGCATACGGAGTCAAAGACCAGCCATTGAACAATATGAATGTAAGTATTCTAATATTGCATACTATCTCGCATCAACTAAGTAGCAGAATGGAAAATATAGCGCGAAATCAACATTAGATGTAAAGGCACTCCGGAACACCGGCAACTTTCAAGCACAATTCCGATCAAGGCACCCATCACTCCTGTCCCATATAACACCGATAACGCTTCAGCATGCACTTAAGAGTATTCGACCACCTCCGTTACCGAGTCACAGTAAACTGAAAATAAATGTTTGGCCGTAGTCCTCGCGATTAAGATTAGTCGGCTGTTTCAAGGTGAGATAGGCACTCGATATGAAACTAGATCTCGCTCCGAGACGGCCAAGCATAAGAATAGAGCAAGTTGCGCAAGTAATAAGTCGCTGGAACGTTTTTTCGAATGGTTGCTATTCCTCATCCAGCATGGAGACGTACCCAACAGCCGCTGTGCGGGCCACATGCTGACAATAATCCAGGCATGAGAGAATCGTCATCGCACCGCTACACTCCTCAATATAACCGGCATATTTTTCGGTCCCTTCTTCATCCCACTTCATCTTCTCTCGCCCAATACGGCCGCTGATGCGGCAAGAGCTGCAGCAAACGCCCCATTCAACAGTGCGAGTGGCAAAATTCACCTGCGGAGCACGCACGGCCCCAGCATAGAAGGTAACTCCGCTGATGAGATCCGCCTTATCGGAAGACGCGTTAGGTTCTGGGTCGAGTTCGGCTTTGAGTTGACTTTGATCGTCTTCATCGTCCTCGTCGCCGCTCTCTTCGTCAGTAACTTTGAAAATCAGATCTTTCGCGCCGTGAAGCCTGATTCCAGCCTCGATGGCATCATTTCTATTCACAAGCTTTAATGGGCTGTGCAACATGCTAGGACAGGCGTCCTGCTCTGGTATGGTTATGGTTCGAAGCTCGCTGAGCGTCTTGTTGTCGAGGTCACATAAGGACCTGGCAAACCCAGTTAAGGCTGTCGGGTACCTTGGCTGGTGAGTGATGCACTCTGGGCAGACGCGAGTACATGAGAAGAGGTATATAAAGCTGCCAGGTCCTCCACACGTGGCACATGAGTAGCTGCTCAAGGCGCCACGGAGGTCTTCGCAGGTTATCCAGGATCCGGCTCCAAAGGACAGGACGGCGCGGAAAACGCTTGGTGCCAAAGTATATATAGAGGTATATTTCGAGATGCTGTCAACGACAGCTTTGGTATCTTGGCTTGCGGCACGGAAGTTTGTGAGTGTTTCTAAATCTAGGTCCCATACTATCATTTGAAGAATCTCGAGAGGAAAGACTTGAAGAACCCCCAGGCTTGACACGGTAGTGCTTGCCGCGTAGCTTCCATAAGCTTCTGGAGATTCACGCCCGGAAAGGCCCACAAGGCGCGTCACGTCGGGGTCATGGGAGTGCCTGAAGGTTGGTGCGAACGTTTGGGCAAAGGTAGCCATGTCCTAGGCAGTTTGAAAGGAATAGGCTTGGGTTTTGTATAACGAAACTCTTTGTATTGCGTCCCCTGCCAGAGTTGCCCAAGCTAAAGAGGTTGTCTAAGTGTCAGTCTTCCAGGTTGTCCACAGGAGCTATATACCCTAGCTGACGTGATGGCTGACTATACATGCCAGCCCACGTGCCGTCAGGAGTCATCATGTCAGCCTGATAGAGGCAATCTAGACTCCTATCTACAGGGTGACGGTGGGTCATGTGATAGGGCTAGCTGTACATAACCCTATCACAGCCAAATGTCTGTCATGAATGGAAGATAGTTTTCATGGTGCTGGAGAGATGGTTAATGTGTGTTTGCAGTGAGTGTATGTATGATCTTCACCTGGTGGTTCACTAGGTTTATTCACAGGAGCCGTGGGTTCACTACCATGTTGACAAAGAACAGTGATAGTGTTGAGCAACCAAAGGGCTTGGATTAAAGGCTTCTAGGGGTGGTGTTCTAAGACATATTAGGTTGAACCCAAGGCATCAGCTGGCAATGAGGTGGAGGTTTCGGGAATTGGGATTGCATTGAGTCACAGGCAGAATTTGCTATTGTGATAGCAAATGCATCCTGGCAAACCGCAGATTGTTTGGGTTCATGATATGGAAACTAGTGTTCTTTATCAAACCAAGCTAAGATAGTATGCATGTGAATTGAACTGGACATGACTCATGAGATGGGCAAGAAACTACCTGGTTCAGAGTGGCACTGCTTTTCAACTGGGATTGTCTTCTATTAATAGCCACTCCCTACTCCGTAGGCTGCATCTAGTATGGTAGCCCCATAGGCTATCAATCAATACCCGAGATTACAGCGTGAAAGCAAAGCAAGCAATATTCAATTAGTGAATCATCATATCATGGTATTTAACACCATTCATGGAAAAGCAAACAATATCAGAAAATCTGCATCCTAGCCAATAGACTTGCTGCTTAAGTCGGGACCATGATGAATACATGATCAAGAAGTTCTTCCCAGTAAATTCTCCTCCGTAGGATCGCTCCAGCACGTAGGAGCTGGTGGTTCAAACCAAGTCGCGCAGAACCCCTGCATCACGCAATGCCGGGATTGCGTACATATTTGTCCATTCATTACACTTGAAAACGGGCCGTCGCTCCTCGCCAGGCTCATATCGATCCCCATTCTCCTTTGTCCAAATGATCTCATGCCTTCCCGTGACGGGATCCGTTTCCCAGAAATTTATCCCTTGCTGCTTGGGCGGAGTCGGCAAGGCTCGCAAGATGGCGCTGATTCTCCCCGAATGGAAATCGGCGGGAAGAACCCATCCAATTTGCGGCATGGAGTGCAAATGCACGGAGTCGACGAAATGAGATTCAGCTCTCTCTTCGTATCTCATGCCAGAAGCTCCGATGATGTCGCCCGTGACGTGAAATAGGATTCCTTCACTGTCTTCTGGGTTCGTTTCGACGAAGATACCTTCGTGGTATCGCTTGGCGGGGTCGAGAGGATCATGGGCTGCCGTATCACGTTGTGGTTTGAAGACCCGGTACCATTTTGCCTGCCCCTGAGCTTGTTGATGCTGTTGGCATTCCAAAAACGGGGCCTCCTCGCTCATGATGATCAGAGAAGGGACTCGATGCGAGCGTTGAAGTTTGTAGACTCTGGGTTTGGAACATGTAGTAGCGAGCAGCTGTGCCAAGCTCCCAACCCCTAGACCGTGAACAAACCTACACTATGTCTCTTGTTGGCGCCCAGCGGCTGGATGGATTACAAGGTGAAGTGTACAGGACTATGATTCCTAGGGTTATAAGTGAAAGTAGTAACAATCGGCTAGAAATGCCAAGCCTCAATCATCCTTCTACTCACCTCTGCATAGAGCAACGAATCGGAAAACCATCGTGAGTCAATATTGGCCACGCTGATAGTGAGTGCTTGAATCCGGCTGAGGGACATAAGAAGTCCTGCTTTCCACTTCTTATTGCCGTATATGTTGGTTAGTAGTAGTAGTATACAGCAAGAAAGCTCGTCTAAAAGATACTAGCAGTACGCCGAGCGTTGCAATGCTCGCAATAGGAATGCGATGTGGAATGTAGTATGTTGCGCGGAATCTGGAGTACTCCACAGTCATACCATATTTCCAGCACCGACCAGGCGCCGAGTTTCTTTATCAACTCGGATCAAGACTGAATGTTCGGCGACGTTGCTGCAGTGAAGTGCACTTTGTCCTGCGAGCGGCTCCACGAACCCGCCGTTGAAGCAGCAAAAACCTTAGTTAACCGCCTTAGCGTGGGCCTGGCCAATCAGCGCCCAGGAAATCTCATAGACCGAGAATGACGTCCACCAGCTGTACTTTTGTCCATCTCAATGGCTTCAATCAACGCCTGAACCAGACCCGCTCACTGGCCTCCTGGGCAAGTCAAGTTCACTGACTAGAAAGACAAAAATGGCGGGACGGAGATAAACACAAGGGCCTCTCTCTCACAAGGAATCTTTTCTCTTTTTCTCTCCACTCCGTTCTCTTTTTCATTCCTCCTTTTTCGCTTTGCGGGCGGTCAGAACATCAGACTTGTCCTCCCGATCTCACACGCAAGGTAGCATTAGGCTGCCCATCTGCAGCTTTCCCGTAACGTTCGACCTCACCCTGAAAACCCACAGAGAATATATCTGACCTGTCCTCCCTAGCCACCGATTCTCCCAATTTCACTCCGCGACAGCTGGTCTTCGCCGAAATCCTCACCCGCTACACCATGCCAGCATCCGACTCCAAAACCCTATCATCCTCCTCCTCCTCCGGCACGCTAGACGACACCTACTTCATCAGAACCCTCACCGACACCCGCTCCGAGTGGGCAGAGCACCCACTCTCCGACCTCTCTTCCTCCACCGACCTCGCACTAGCCTACCTCTCCACAACCACCAAGCTCGAAGAACTCCACGCCTCCATGCTCCACTCCCTCTCCGCCTCAGGCTGGACCGAACGCGTTCGCAGCCTCGCATTCGAACTCCTCCGCTCCGGCCGATGCACACGCTTCGAATCCCTAGTCGACAAGATCGTCCGGCTAGCCACCTCCGCAAAGCCCCACGACGACAGCTCCCCAACCGTTCTCGGCAAGAGAAAACGGGACAAGGAGCCCAATGGCACCGGCGCAAGCAACGGCACTGTGAGCAACGGCGTTGCCGCAGGTATCAAGAAGGAAAACGCCAGCGATACCGAGGCAGACCAGCAAGGCAGCAATCACAAACAGACCAACGGAGCCCATAACCCTTCATTCGACCCCTCCAATGATGGCGACGATGACGACTCCTCTCTCCTCGCCCAATTCGACGTTCGTATTCCACCGCATATCGTTGAAAAAGGTGTCAAAATCCTCCACGAAGGTCTTAACGAACTATTTGCGGCCCCGTCTGAAGACGAGGATGAGGACGGAGAAGCCGAACCAGATGATGAGTCGGATCTTCCGCTGAAACGAGCACGACCAAACGCCAGCTGAATTCCCTTTCTACTTTACGAGTTTACACTTGGGTACCG
Organism: Chrysosporium queenslandicum; assembly: GCA_001430955.1. Lineage (NCBI taxonomy): Eukaryota > Fungi > Ascomycota > Eurotiomycetes > Onygenales > Onygenaceae > Chrysosporium > Chrysosporium queenslandicum. The sequence continues at coordinate 150,086 of LJPI01000981.1, read as the reverse complement.
GGCGAATTGGCGTTGATCTTGGGTCACGGCGGATTGGTATTTGTTCGAAGTGTACAGAACACATAGATATGGGCCTGGTTATCTTAGCTTGCTTTTCTTCATTTCTCCTACCGTGAATTGGGTAGTGTGTAGATTACGTGCATCGAGCGAGTTCATGAAGCTGCCAAGGAGCGGTAACCATTTTCTTTTCACCAGAACATTGATTCCTTTTAAACTAATACCAGTCATCTATTCGACCACTGAGAAACAAATTTCCTGTCCGAAGACATCTCATTGTTCAGGGGAATGGGAGAAACGGCCAATCTAACGTCTGGAAATCTGGTACAAAAAATTAAAACTATTTCAACCCTGCACCGCCTGACATTGATGCCAACCATTTAAAATCCTCAACTGCCATCCGGAGATATGAAGACAAAACCCAGAATGTAGCATGAAACCTCCATGACATTACTTAACCGTAAAGACTGTCGTCGTTGCCAGCGTCGCCGAAGCCAGTCTGAGCAGATTCCTGTTCAGAGGGGAATCGGAAGAAATTGCTTCCACTGGAGTTCTTCATGCTCTGTGCAAATGCTTCATATCGACGAATTTCCGTGTCGCTGACGGATCGGCGTGCCATCTGCATAGCCTCTTCAAAATGGGCACGAGTAAGTTCCGGAACTGGGTCGTCGAGATCCTCGTCCATAACATCCTCGCCGGCAGATTCCCGTTCCTTGGTCCGCTCGATCTCCATAGAGATAGCCTGCTTGATAGCAAGTTTGGCAGCACGTTGTGTAACGAAGCCGAGATCAGCGCCGGAGAACCCATGAGTCTTGCTAGCAATGTACTCCAAGTCGACGTCAGGAGAAACAGGCGTCTTCCGAAGTTGCGCTTTCAGAATGGACACTCGCTCGGGCTCGTTGGGAAGAGGTACGTAAACAAGAGTGTCCAAACGGCCAGGTCGGCACAAGGCAGCATCAAGCTGCTCGGGACGGTTAGTGGCGCCAATGACGAAAACATTCTTCTTAGAAGTCATTCCGTCCATTTCTGCAAAAGATGTTAGCGACAAGCCGCAAAGGGGGAATGAACCTTAGATTGTACTTACCGGTAAGAAGCTGGTTGACAACACGATCGGAAGCACCGCCAGCATCGCCAACAGATCCACCACGCGACTTGGCAATGGAATCAAGTTCATCCAAGAAGACAACACAGGGGGCAGCCGCTCGTGCTTTGTCAAAGATATCACGAATATTACTTTCAGATTCACCAAACCACATGCTCAACAATTCCGGACCCTTGACAGAGATGAAATTGGCAGCACACTCGTTGGCGACAGCCTTGGCAAGTAAAGTTTTACCAGTACCTGGCGGGCCATAGAACAACACACCCTTAGATGGTGAAAGACCAAACTTGAGGAATTTCTCGGGATGATCGACAGGGTACTGGACACTCTCAATAAGCTCTCTCTTGACAGTCTCCAATCCACCAATATCCTCCCAGCGAACGTTTGGAACTTCGACGACAGCAACTTCACGGAGGGCGGAGGGATTAGAGACACCAAGGGCAAAGCGGAAGTTCTCCATAGTAACACCAAGAGAATCAAGGACCTCAGCATCGATCGTGTCTTCATCAAGATCAATAAGATCCATCTTTTCGCGAATTTGCTGCATGGCAGCTTCTGAACAAAGGGACGCAAGATCGGAGCCAACATAGCCGTGAGTCTCTGCAGCAATAGACTCGAGGTCAACGTCCTCAGCAAGCTTCATATTCTTGGTGTGGATCTGAAGGATCTCCAGACGCCCGGTTGGGTCAGGAATACCAATGTCAACCTCACGGTCGAAACGTCCGAACCGACGAAGGGCTGGGTCAACGGAGTTGGGGCGATTTGTGGCCGCCATCACGACAACGTTCGAGCGAGCTTTCATGCCGTCCATCAAGGTGAGGAGCTGGGAAACCACGCGACGCTCAACCTCACCATTAGTCTTGTCACGCTTGGGAGCAATGGAATCAATCTCGTCAATGAAAATGATCGCAGGCGAGTTCTTCTCGGCCTCTTCGAAGGCCTTGCGCAAATTCGATTCGGATTCACCGGCCATTTTAGACATAATCTCTGGACCATTGATGAGGAAGAAGAAAGCACCGGTTTCATTTGCCACGGCACGGGCCATCAAGGTTTTACCGGTACCAGGCGGCCCAAACATGAGGATGCCGCGCGGAGGTTTAATACCAATAGACTTGAAGAGCTGAGGGTGACGGAGAGGAAGCTCAACCAGCTCTCGGATCTGAGCCATCTGTTTCCGACAACCACCAATGTCGTCGTAACCCACATCGTTGAGGTTCCCTTCCTCGTCCTCACGCTGGATAGGTTCTCCCTCACAGTGAATGACTGTGTCCTGAGCCACGATGCCATATTCTGGAGGATCAACTTCAACAACCTTGAATTCGACTTGACGCATACCACCACGAACAGTGAATAGATCGCCTTGTCTGACGGGTCTGTAGGCTTCGCGGAAGTATGGCGCTAGGAAAACATCGAAGAGGGAACCGGTCAAGCCCTCAACGGTATCTGCGATTGGGAGAACAGCAATACGCTTGGCCTAATCGTGGCACAGCTGGTTAGCTAACGTACAATATTTACAGCAGGGACAGACGAAATTCCACTTACATATTTGATATCTGGGCAGGGATGGACAGTGACGACATCTCCATGCTTTACCCGAAGGTTGTGTCGAACAACGCGGTTGATACGTGCACTTCCGTCATCGAGATCATCATCTGCAAGCACAATCAAGACAGTGTCTCTCCGCATTTTTCCCTTTACAAGAACTGTATCGCCACGGAAAAGCTGAAGGGTCTCCATGGTATTATTGGAGAGAGCAATAACAGAGTTGTCATCATTAACTGCATCAGTGACACTGAATCCAATAGTTAGCATTGAAACTTGGTATGATCTTCAGCAACAGCCGGGTCCATAGCTAAAGGAAATGGAATGCCTACATCAATGAATTGGGCTTCTTCTTCTTCTTGAGGATGGCAGTGGAAGTGTCAAGTTCCTGATACAATGTCAGCACCCTGCGCTACGCCAGCCGTCTTAAAACGCTAGGCCGAAAACGATACCTCTTTCTTTTCGGCACCTGAAGGGTCACTGTAGGCAAAAGTTAGACTAAGAGCTTCCTAATTGGGCTGGGCAACGGGTGGGACCTACTTCAGGTTGACCTTGTGCTTGCTGTGGGCATGATCTGGTTCGCCAGACATCTTGACAGCTGCTGTTCGAATATGATACGTGGAAAGTGAAAAGAAATGGGAACAAGGGAGGGGGAGACGGTGTTCGAAAGGGAAAGGCTGTCGGCGGGTAAAGAGCTGAGTCTATGATGCTGTCCTGGCGACGTCTCTGCTACTGAGCAAAACAACCAAAGGGAAAGCAGTCTGCTGCTGAGAAGGAGTAGCTGCTATGTAACAGCAACAGAAGAAAACACACGGAGCAAGGAATTCAAGGTGAGAAGCTGAGGAGATGAGGATGTGAGGAGAAGTTGGATGCTGGGAGGTTGAAGGTGGCAGTTTTGGGTGATGATGAAGTTGCTGGAGACTGACTGGAGCTCCAGCCCACGCTAGCCCCTTCCGGCTAGCCCCGGGGCTGGATGGCGAAGCACGTTCGCAAAAGCCGTGCGATTACTCAGCACAGCAGAAATTGTCCGCCAATCACGGCCACGGTGGCTGTTTGGAAGCCTCTGGAAGGCAATGGACGCACTCAGGAGAGCCACGACAGCAGACGGCAGCCTAAACACCACCTTCATCACGTCCCGCTCCATGTCGACGAGTGTGGCCTTACTGGCTGATGGAGCAATAATGCTGACAGATCCCGACGGGCGCCTTCATCGTCAAAGATACACACTGTGTGCGGTCAAATGCGCCAGAGGTCGCACCATGACAATGGAGCTATAGGCAGCATCCATCAACAGCAAGTCGCAGAGATGGAAATCAAGCTTGGAGTTGCGTAACTGCATCACACCTTTAATGATTGACATTTTAGAATCCAATCATTTCACCGCAGACAGGACCCGGAGCTGCACGTACATGGGGTCGATGCAGTTGCTTGAAGGCAGCAACAAGGCTGTAGAAGGCACATCAGGCTACGGGGTCAATCAGAGGATGAAGACTGTCCCTTTGCCAGTGAAAAGAGTAACCCCAAAACCCGTCTCCCGAAATGCTCAAAGGGATCGAGTTTCTGGGCATTGGGGCACCATATCACGGTTGCTGGAACCGCTATCCTTCTATTACCCTGGTAGATGGCTGTGAATTAAGTGCACAAAGCCTACCCAGGTATCCAGGGGAATAATTCAGTTTTCACCCTTATTTTCCTTTTATACTATATTTGTGTGGGGAACACACCTCAGTGTTTGTATATTTGTTTGTCTGCTGCTTTTATCCGTTGATGGGCTTTCCCCATATTGCCATGCTGTTTTGCTTGGGACATTTGTTTGGTCAACCAACAGCTCCTCAGAGTCACAGCCTGAGATAAAAGGAAAAGGAGCCCTTAGTGCTTGAGATGAAAGTGCAGCCCTACCGCATGCGACCCTCATCAGCTAAGCCCGCTCGAATATATCCGTTCAGAATATACCTCGCCAGTCGCATTTTCCCACCAAAATCCAATCCACAACCTTACTCGGTTTCGGCGATTTCGAAATATTTCTTTCACCTCTGGTCTGGGCAGAATGGAGATCAAGAAGACATACCCTCAAGAATACCAGCGAGCTCTGAAGAATACGTTAAGTGTGAAGAGACTCGACGAGTGCCTCAAAGGCTCCATGCCGATCTTTCTGTTTGGACAACTCATGCTACCGCAGATGCTGAAATCCGTAACCGACACCCCGAGCGGTGTCGACATGGCAGCCAATATGACGCAAGCCAGCCTACTCGGCTACAAGCTCTGGATCTTCGAGGGGGCCAACGTTCCGGTTGTAAGGCCGTCAAGCGAGCTAGGCCAAAGCGTCGACGGCCTCGTGGTTTTCACCCTGACTCCGGAACAGCGGAATTGGATATACGAATTTGAAGCCGAAAACTCCCAGCAGCTGACACCCGTTCAGGTCGAGATTTGTATGCGTGATGGGAACTTGCGGACGATCGATGCCGCGACCTTTGTGTGGACGGGCCGGATGGATGGTCTTGTGGCAGCGACATCCAGGTCGTGGGAAGTAGATACTTTCCTCGAGAGTGAATGGTACCGAAATACCGCGCACAAGCACTTTTTCTCGCAAATCGATCAGGCTTGAGTTCCAGGATGCAGCATTCAGGGCTGTGAGGGGAAAGAGTAGGTCTAAGCAAAAATATTGGGGATCCTGGCTCGTTTTTGTCTAGGCCCAGGTTTCTCTTGTGTAAGGTCTGATAGATTTTAATTGTTTTAAGGGATGGACAATCTCATGTACTTTAAGCGAGGGTTGCTAGAGCTAACTACAGAATACTAACGAAACTACTCACCCGAGTTATGATGCGCAGTACCTAATCGTGTTATTCCAGCTGTCTTGAGAAGATTTCGTGGATCACGATAGTCATGGTTGGAAACAACACGTCGCGAGGCCGCAGAATCACGGAGTTCCATCTCGATAGCCTCGGACGAATTCAAAGGGCATTTCACCACGCCTTGTGGTGGAACCAAGCACCACTTCGGGATCAGGAGCAGTATTCCCCAACAGTACTGATGGGCTCCTTTGGGGTTCTGGGTGGGCTCTGAGATAGTATATCTAGCTGCTTTGGTTCTTGTGTCGGTCCATCCATGGTCAACCCGCTCATGGGCCGGATAGAGCCAGAGTTGAAAACAGACCAATATGTGTTGGGCTGAGCCTTCAGAGATTTATCCCCCAACGTTGAGGATGGAAGCAGAAGCTTTGGATTGCATCCGACTTCAATCTGCGTAGTAGCTATGGGAGGTTGGCCTGATTGTCTAGGCAATGTAATATGTGATAGTGTTCAAGACTAGTAGTAATTCATAGGTCATGGAAGACAAAAATGGAAAGGAAAATATTTGTCTGTTCATACATCATTCAAGGACCAAATTCAGATGCCATCATCCCATCATCATACATGGTACTGAACGTTGGTAATGTACCGCTGTCCCAGAAGCTGTCATAGAAGCAAAAGAGACCAATATGTTTTCAGAAAGAGAAATCCAGAGTTAAATTTGTAAATCCCATTCCCTAAACCAGCGCTGCGGTCCTCCCAACTCCTTACCTTGAAATTTGCACATATTCGAATAAAACACACAACACGCGGTAAAACCAATGATACAATCCTATGCCAATTCCGCACAGCCGGGTTGCAAAACAACAGAGCTGCGCTTCGCGGCCGGCGCCGAACAACCCTGGCCATCCTCCGACCGGACGTCAACCTGCTCAATCTTTATCTGCGGAATCGGCGTCCCGTCGATCTCGCATACATGCCCCGTTTGAGCACGACTATGTCGGGGCGAGGACAAGATGCTCGAGGCATGTCTCTCAAACTCCCTTCCACCCGCCGACATGCGATGCAGCGACGTCGGCGACGACACCCCGTCGTGGCCTCCAGCCCCAAACCCCGCAGACACCGGCGACTGCAGGCCGCAGCGATACGAATCCGCGTCCGCAGCGCCAGCGGGGGGCATGAAGCTCCGGCGGCGCGCGGTGTCGTAGTCCGAGCGCTGCCTGAGTATGTCCGCCTTGACGATGAGGCGCTCGACGAGCACGGCGTGCGCCTTCTTCAGCGTCTTCCTGACGAAGCCCGTCGCGAGGATGTTGCACCGCATGTCGACGTCTTCGCGGAGATACAGGCCCTCCCGGGGCGCGTCGGTGAGGCCCAGCTCCACGGGCTCGCGCGGCTCGCCGGGCATGTTCCCGCCCACGCTCCACTTCTCCTTGATGTCCAGGCCGGCGGGGGCGTAGACGTGGGTCTGCAGGCCGGCGGGCAGGTCGTGGAAGCAGGCCCTGTAGGAGACGTGCCCGGAGAGCATGCCGCCGGGCAGATAGTGGATTTTGTCCATGAGCTCGTACCAGACGCAGTGGAATTCGTCGGGGGGCGCGTTTGGAGGGGCCTTGCACGGCTCGTGCTTGACGACGAGCGGGTTGAGCTCGATCATCTCGGAGTGCTGGTGGAGGGTGTCGATGACGGCTTCGCGGGTGATGTAGGGGGGGAGAGGGGTCACGTTTGTGAAGACGCTGCGTTTTGACAGCATGCTTGCCATGTTTTCATAGATGATGATGATGATGCTGTTCTGGTAGTTAGGTGGGTAAGGTTCACTTCGCTTGTCCGTCCTCAGGGGGATGGAATGGCGGTCGCAAAGCGAGAATTCTCAATCGGAGCAATGATAAAGAACCTTTTTTCTTCTCATCGAGGAGCTGATGAGCTATTTTGAGCCCAACTGGCCCCCAAAAACCTGCCCCGGGCGGCAAGGAGGCACCGAGATACAACCCATTGACAGACCGGGGGCAGAGCTAGACCAAGCAATGGGAGTCAATCAGAATCCCTGGAAGCCAACACCTGCGCGTCAAGCACCAGTCAACCGGCCAGAAAAGGGCTGAGCAGTGTGTTGGGAGCGCAGGCATCGCTCACTGATCAGTGGAACCGTGGCTTGGACAGGAATTCCTGGGAGCACCGGATTCATCGAGATCATTGATGCTGAGCCTTGTTTCTGAGCTTATTTAATTCCCGACGAAACGGTGGTCAAGGATGAGAGGTTTAACGCCACGACAATCAGTGAAGGGATCTACAAGAAACAAGATCTGTTAGATAATGGGTAAAATCTCTAAGGTGTTGTTGCTGTCTAGATCAAGGGTATAAATAAGTATATAGATGCTTTACAGGAATAATGAGAAGCCTCGAGGAGCAAGTAAACGAGGTCCTGCGGTGATAACTAGCTCAGATAGCTTTTGCAGTGGCCTTCCAGGAATCGCACAGCTTCCAAGCACCAGCAATGAATCCAATGAGCCCGATCATGCCATCCGAAACCCCAGCACCGTTCTCCAGGCTCCAATGCACACAGAGCGGGAACCAGGCAAGGTTGCTAACCAGGCTCCTTTTCCAAGCACGCAGCCGTAGCGCTTTAGCAGCATCCTCCTCCTTCTCTCCATCTTTTCCGGCTCTGATCGCCAGCTGTTCCTGCTTCACCGACAGAGCCCGCTCTCGCCACAAACGCACAAACTCCAGGACGACATGGCCCAGCCATGCCCAAGTCGACCATATGTACCATTTCCCCACCCCGCCCCAGCGCTGCAGCCAGCGCTGCGAGATCACGCCCTTGGACGCCAGAAACGCAACGTTCTCCATGAACTGGTAGACCACGTTGACGGAAACCTGCGCAAAGGCGACGGCCCGCAGGACCCGATCTGCGGGCGGGGACTTGACGGTGGCCGAGCCCCATTCCCACAGGGGAATCAGACCGAGCAGGCGGAGGGCGGTGCGGGTCTCGGAGACGAGCGATGCGAGGGCGAGGAGAGGTGGTGTCTGCGGTTTTGCATCGCGGTGTGTGGGACTGGAGAGGCCGAGGCGGGCGCGGAGAAGGACGGAAAGGGCTCGGAGGGGTGGAGAGAAGAGGGCGTAGTGGAGGGCCTGGGAGCCGTAGTTGACTGAGGCGAGCACGGTTTCTTCGCCGTAGGAAGTGGATATCAGGCTGTTGAAGAGCAGTTTTTCAGCCAAATGAGCAATCGAGTGGTTACAGACTTGAGTCTCCAAGCAGACACGGGGGATTGCAGGCTTCCTTACTTGCTCAAGCGTAGGACCGTGTTATCTGCCGTTAGGAGAGCGTCTTTCAAATGGCCGCATCTCTGGCAGGCTCTCTGGCAGCCAGACTGGGCTGATGGTTCGGTTGCAGCGCCATTCGGCTCTGGTTGAGCGACGGGCTTGGAGGGGTCGGGCGGCAGGCTGGCACTGTCCTCCATTGCTAGACGTGATGCTCAGATGGCGAGTTCCTCATGGGAGAGAGAGAGTGTGTCCATCACCGTGTCTGCCTGAACAGTGCAGAACAAACAGCAACAGAACAGCTGCAGCGGGCATCCGGAGAGTTCATTCTTGTCATTGTCCATGTGAACCGAGGCTGATCGCGGTCACGTGTGCGTCTATTCACAGACAAGGAGATGAAGATGCTTCTTTGATCGATTTATGGATTGTTTGCAGTGTGCTTTGTGAGAAGGATACAGTCTTATTTACTAGTAGCCTACGGGACAGAACAGCACTCGAGTAGCAGACACCAACTAGGAGTCTGATGGTAACTATTGTACTGTAAGTAGCAGAAAGCTCTCATCTCAAGAGGTGGTTTACACAGTCGGGCATCTGCTTCTTCAACGGCATCCGCACCAGTACTCTAGAAACCACGCTGCCGGCTCCCAGTCAAGCATCATCGTATTGAATAAATGGATGGCATGATTATGGCCAGGATACCGCTGGTCCACAGAGGTTGAGATCCCGCGAGATTGCTGGTTGTGCCGAGCGTGGATGAAGATTTGGCGAATTCGGGAGGCTGGGGGCGGCCAGTCGGTTGTTGGCACGGTAATCGCATCACCACATCTGGAGTGAAGAGAAGAGAAGAGAAGACATCGCCAGATACTAGATACTTATTCAGTGATCGAGTAGCTATTCATCAATGCATCGAGCTGACCGTGCTGCCACTTGCTGACCGACTGAGCGTGTCCTGTGCTGGCTTAGCGATCAGTTCAGCTTCACAGCTGCTTTGCCGCCATCATCGACTCTCGCTTGATTGGCCTCGTTGCTGCTCTTCTTCTTCTTCTTCTCTTCCTCTGTGGCTTCGAGACGCCATTCACATCCATCATCCTTCATCATCATCATCACCACCACCACCATCCACACGCCATCACCACTGCTGCCACTCGGTAAATGCTCCCTTTCTCCCCAGACACAGACGCTCCTCGTCGCTGACCTCGGCCCAGCCCAGCCAGCCGTCCTGCGCCATAAACAAACAACGACGAACTAACGAAACTCACTAACGCGCACCCCCTTCCCCACGCTGAACCAACCCGGCCGAGGAGAGAGCTGAACCTCTGCATCCTCACTTCTCCTCCATCCGCAACTCCCATCGCTTCTCTCGCCCTCTCCCTCTGCCGCTCAACAATCCAATTCCTGTCCTCGCCTCTATAGCGCCCCAACCATGTCGGTCAAATTCGAAAAGGAAACCGTCAAGACCGCGACCAAGGTCGGCGGAGAGCTCGCTCACAAGGTCGGCGAGAAATTGACCGGCGGAAAGTCGCAGAATGGATACCTGGCTGTATGTTTTTTCTATTCTCTCCGCCTGAGCTGGAAAGAAAGAAAGAGAAAACGGGACAGAAAATAACATCAGGGCGGCGCAATGGCTGACACTGTGACACTGGGCGTCTTTGCGAGCATAGGCATACCTCAAACAACTCCAGTCGAATCCGCTCCGCACCAAGATGCTCACCTCCGGCTCCCTCTTCGCGCTCCAGGAGATCCTCGCGTCGTGGATCGCGCACGACCGGAGCAAGAATGGCCACTACTTCAACTCCAGAATACCAAAGATGTCCATCTACGGCGCTTTCATCAGCGCTCCCCTCGGCCACTTCCTGATCGGCATCCTGCAAAAGGTCTTTGCCGGCCGCACCAGCCTCAAGGCCAAGATCCTCCAGATCCTGGCCAGCAACCTCATCGTACGTTCTCCATCGCAGCATGTCCTCAGTTACTGGCCTCCTCGCCTGCAGTTTGTCGACAAAACCACGCTGTGCCCTCCTTCACTCGACTGACGTCTTTCGCTCTACAGGTTTCTCCCATCCAGAACGTCATTTACCTGGCGTCCATGGCCATAATCGCCGGTGCGCGCACCTTCCACCAGGTCCGCGCCACCGTCAAGTCCGGCTTCTTCCGCGTGATGAAAGTCAGCTGGGTCGTGTCGCCCCTGTCGCTCGCCTTTGCCCAGAAGTTCCTCCCGGAGCAGACCTGGGTGCCGTTCTTCAACATCGTCGGCTTCATCATCGGCACCTACATCAATGCCCACACCAAGAAGAAGAGACTCGAGGCATTGAGACGCAAGGTACGTTTTGAACTCCCTGTTTGTCTTTTGGAAATTTAGAGGACATAAACTGAATTTCTCCCTTCTTTAGCAATACGGCTCTGGTAAGAGCTCCACCGGCCGCCCAGAGGACTACCCACCACGGCCAAACTACTAGTTTCGGCGGTTTGTGCAATTCCTCCACCGACATTCATCGGCGGCTCGTCCCCTGACCCTCGCAAGTGTTCCCGAGTACGTCAGAATCTCATCATCAGGACGTTGGCCCGTGCGAATGCGCCTCAATCGAAAACTCCGCGTTCACGTCGCTCATGCAAAGAAATCACTCCCATTTTCTTATTTTAACGATGTCATATAATTGTTTTCCCCCCTTCCCCCACATCTCTGTTGCTATGATGGAAACCCGATGGAGGGGACGCCGATGGTGACTGGAAGGCCGGGGGGGAGGTTTCTGTTTATTCTCACGTATACTTGGATTATGGCTTCGATGTTTTTGACTGTGTTTTCCCACCCCCCTTGGTATATCAATGTATCTCTATCCTATCATCACATTCATCTGTATGGTCCCGGCTTAATCTTTATATTCCCATCATCTTTCTCTTCTACAAGGTATGTACCTTTGCTTTTCTCTCAGACATGCGAGGTATTCTAGTGTACCAATGTCTCGATATATCAAGACCAGTAAATCCAAACATCATGCTGTTAGAAAAATAAAATGCTTCATACTCCTTGAATATTTGCATTCCATCATGTACAGTACATACATACATCATAATTTGGGTATAAAAGCCTGATAACAACCAGCAAACAATCACAGAAATCAAATGCAAGCTGCTAGCTCTATTATGACACATATACAGAGTATATACCATGCGCTCTCTAAAATAACATCCCAGAAACAGGCCACGGGCCATGTAGACACAGCCCTCAGTGCACACAATGTATTCACAAAACTCTCACCGAAGTATGTACTGGTACTCTCTTGAAAGGATTATGTCAAATATGCACAGAAACGAAAGCAAGATCAATCATCATGCAGCGCACTCATGATCTTCCCCGCTCACCTCCCCATGAAATGCGTGACGCATGTCGTTTAAAGCCGCCGTCATTCCCATTCCCATTGCCACTGCCGTTTCCGTTGCCGTTACCATTACCAGAACTTGAACTCGTCTGCGTTTGCTCAGCTGCAGACGCACCTCCGCTGCTTGCACCACTCTGAGGAACTTGCACCGTCATTGCCGCTTGCTTGGTCTTCGCCGGCCTTGTTCCATCCGCAAAAGATATCTTCCCTTTCACTGGGCGTGGCCGTCCATCATCTTCACTATCGGAGTGCCCAGTATCGCGGCGAGTAATGCCCTCCCCAGCTTCATCCTCGTCGCCGGTGCTGGGTATCTGGCCCAGGGCAGCAAGACGACGTTTTCGTTCTGCAGGTGTTTCGCCAGTGTCGGGGTCGATATCTTGAGCGCGCGATGGTGTAGACGTGACTGGCGCTGGCGGCAAGCCAGCCAGCTGTCGCCGTTCTGCAGGCGGGATGCGCCTTGTGCCGTCATCCTCAGAGTCGCGACGGGCCCGGCCGCGGCTGGTCGATGTTGGAGGGGCGGGCTCCTCCGTCTCGGAAAGAAGGCGACGGCGGGTTTCGGCCGCAGAGACGTGAGGACCGGCATATTGAGCCAGTGTAGCCGCGATATCATGACTAGGGACATCATGACCTCTCTCTGTGCTGCTCTCCTGAGTGGTCAGGGATGGAGATTCTTGGGACATCGGGCTAATTGGCGTTCCTTGATCTTCTGTTCGTGCGGGCCGGGCTTGCCCAGCTTCCTCGGCCTGTTCAGCCGCAGTGACTGGCTTCAGTTGACCTGGGATGCCTTCGTCGTAAATCTCCTTTCGTGCCTTTGGATCAAGTTGCTGAATTTCTCTGATGAAATCTTCTTTCGTCATTCTACGGCCTCCGAGGCGATGACCGCGCCCAGCCTTCTCGGGCACAGTAAATCTAATCTTCTCCTCGTCCGATGACACTTCTTCTTCGAGTTTGGGTTTTTGCTCGCCCTCCCTGCCATCACCGCGGCCAATCCAAGTACCCATTCGCGACATACGCCGTCTTCGGGATTCATCGTCGGCTTTGGCAGATGGTTCACCCTCCGTTGGCTGCTTCTTAGTTGCCTTGGGTCCAGGAATGGTATATTTTTTGATGACTTCGCCATCCTCGTCTTCAACTATAATGGTGTTCGCAAACTGGTAAGCCCGAGCAGAACGACGTGTGCGTTCCTTCTTCCTCTTTTGTTCCGGTGATTCTGTATCTTTCTGTTTCCCCTGCCTCCAGGGGAGGTGCTTCTTAAATTGTTTCATAGGGTGGGCAATGTCCGCTTCAATGGCCTTTTTAACTATTTCGCCTTCTGTTCTTTCATGAGGATGATCTCTTCCTTTAGAAAAGATGCCCGAGGCGTCCTCGCGAACACGCTTGTGCTGAGCCATAATCTCTTCTTCTCTCTGCTCAGGAGAAAGATGGCTGATATCAACCGTTTCAAGAACATTTCCTTCCTCATCTTCAATAATCATCTTGTCTCCCTCTTGGTAGATTTCCAACTCAGGTTCAGCTGGAGACTGTCTTTGACCTTCCGCTCTCGGTCCCTCTTCGAATTCTCTCTCCTCCGCTGCGCGCTCTGGAGGCTGTTCTTCCGGCGTTAGCGACTTGACGCCACGTTCGAGGTCCGCAGATTCATCAGCCGTAAGTGGCTCGGTTCTCCGTTGAGGCATGATAGCGGATTGACTAATCGGTCCTCCGGCTCCAAGCTTCTTCCTTTTCGTAGGCTTTCGGCTAGAGGCACGGCTACCTGGTTGACTTGGTTGCTCCCCTTCCTTTTGCCGTCGTAACAGGTTACCAGGAAGGCCAATTGGACCAAGAGTGCCAGGAGGGAATTGAGGGAGGCCTTCGCTTGACGAATCGAGGGAATCCTTGCGCAAGGAGAGGGAAGCTTTGGATTGGGATTGAATTCGAGGGAGCCGGTTCATCCACGATGGACCTTCGTCGTTGGCCGTTGTGTAAGACATTGTGATTGTTAATGTGTTGATGCGTTTGCCAAGAGTAAACACAGCAACTGAGGACCCATGAACGAGAATCGATGAGATAACCAAGAAGGTGGTTATAGGCCAGATGAGTTGGATAATCAGGTAATTGTGGGCGCCCTTTTCTGGGAGTTCGTCAAGTGGTTGAGTCGAATGGGTCTCCAGCTCTGCTCGGGTCAGAATGCATGCGAAAATTGCGCCCACACCGATTGGCCCAAAATGTCCTGCGAACAGAGCCTCTCGCCAAGTTTTCACATCAGGTATGATAGGTTTTAGAAGCAGCATAATGGGTATCCGACGAAAGAAAATCACAAGAAGCGCAATAACAACAAGCCTCCAGGCTGGGAGGCCAAACTCGGGCGCGTGGAACTCCTGCCATGGGATAATGGCACCGAAGTAGACAAAGTAGGCCAAGTTGAGCAACAAGTCGATGACGTTGGAGACGTGAGACTCTTCTGTTTTCTCAGTAAACCAGCCGTCGTTACTGAAGCCCACGCCTGCAGTAAAGCCCATCAACAAGTCGTCCATTCCCAGCAAACTACCGGTTCCAGCACAGAAGAGAGCCAGCACAAAGTAAAACACCAAGAAGCTCTCTCGATCAATGATCCCTTTTCGCTCTGCAAATTTGATAGCGTGGCGGCCGGCGTAGCCAATCATGAATCCCACAAAAGCTCCGAGAATGCATTCATAGAGAAGGGTGACGCAAATCCAGTGGAGCGACACCTTGCCGGCGTCAGGCCGATAAGACAGTATATAAAGCGAGAGGTAGATAAACGGGAATGCCATGCCATCGTTACATCCTGACTCGGCAGAGAGCAGATCTCGAAGATGTTTGGGGACACGCTTCGCAAATTTGCCTTTGCCAACAACTGACGATGCCAGGACAGGATCGGTGGCAGTAACGCAGGCAGCACAGATTAAGCTCTCCAACCACGTCAATGGCGGTACCATCCACCATATGAAAAGACTCGTCATTAACCAGCCCCATGTCATCACGGGGACCAGGAGCAGGGTTACCGACTTCCAATGCCTTTCCATGTACGATTTCGGCAACTCAACCCCAACAGCGAAACATTGCACAACAAGAACGATGCGGGAGCATTCCAGTGTGATCTTATCGACATTCCCCCATGATATTGGGTCAAATAAATTGGCGGCATGAGGGCCAAAAATCACACCACAGAGAGTGGCAACGGTTGCTTCACCGATATAAAGCTTCTCTTTTACAAAGAGAGAGCATAACATGAACAGGCTGGTGAAGCCGCCCAGGATCATGTACGCAAGATGCGGTTTGTCGATGTCGAGGTGATCCCACGCCATGTTGTCGTGAGAACACCGTCCAAATTTTTATTTCTCGTCGGAAACAAAGATAAGGTAAAGCGAAGACTTCTACGAGTCAAAAAAAACTCGTCGCACGATCTCCCACAAGTCTTTCGGAACCGCGTTCCCGCCGCCTCAGTCAAAAAACAAAGCCACCACCACAGTGCGATGAGACGCTTCTCTATCCGTCGGTCCTTGAAAAGCAAACCTGACTCTCAGCATATCCTCAACTTGCTACACAAGCAACTGAATAGCCGTCATAAAAAAGAATTGGCCGATTCGAATCGCACGGCCTGCAAAAGCGTTCGCAATATTTCAAGAGGGAGGCGAAAACGTTCGATGGCCACAAACAATCTATAGCGGAGGCAAGAGAGATCAGTTTTCTGTGAGTCCCCCAACCGCGAAAGCAACTCTGGTCGTGGATTGTAACCAAGAAAGAGTCTCACTGTTTAAATACGTTTTTCCCTTCCCTCCGATCGCCCACCCGGAGTGCATACGAGACACTCCGTTTACAGCAATGATTGACGGTACCGATTCCGACTTTTCGCGCAGGCAAGACAGCGTCAAGGAACAGGAAACGTTTCTCGAGCGGTGGATCACGAGAACAAACAAGAAATTGCAGCCAAGAGGCAGCTGGGAGGCTTAACTGAACCAAGATAATGTCGACCAAGAGCATTGGCAGAAGTCGAGCAGTCGCGATTTAGCATCTCTTGCGGTGGAGATAAGGTGGGAAGCGATAAGTTTGTGCTGGCTGACTAAGAGGAGCGCAGGCGGTGCATAAATGTGGACGCTGCCCAATCACATCCTTAGGATTGGTGCATACGTTATTAAGCACTGGGTGTTATGCTCACAGCCCTGTCGGTTCCTCCTACAGTCTAACCCGAACAGGCTAGACTAGTTTAGCGCGGCCGGGATGCATGGCCGCCAACGCTTGGCATTCTCCACTGCGGCCTCTGTGACTGGCTGGACATCAGACGAAATCGCCAGCTGCTGTTTCAACCAAAACTCTTCAGCTCCGAGAACAGGAGACTAAACCGACAACAGTAGGTTCAGGGGACAGAGAAACATCCAGTGATTGATTCAGGGCCCCCATACAACGGGCAACTGCTCACAAAATCCCGAAATCTGGCGCTTTTGAGGAAGCGGCCAGACTATATCCTATCTAGGCTATCCAGGGCAGCGAAGCAGCCGAAGGCCTAGGCGCCTCTGTTCCACAGTGGCTGATTCACACACCGACACTTCCGAGCAAAGCTATTGTTACTATCCATGTTACCCGCGTCAACCTCGCCTCTGCTCTTCAAACCGTTATCGTGGGCTGGCTGAATGGAAAGTTTGATAGGGATCCTCCATGCAAGTTCAATGTCGAGAAACAGGGCGCCTTTCAGGCACAATCACTTGGAATCCTTCAATTAATGGTCACAACTCAGACACACGAATGATATCCAAAATCGCGTCCCTTCAAAAACAGAAATAGGCATCAAGCTGGCAATGGGATGTACAACAGTCCCAGTGGTTCATCCGCTCCATAGAATTTCTCGAGTTAACGAATGGGGTATGCTGACAGAAGATACAAAATCATTGTACAGAAGAATTGCGAGATAGACAAAAATAGAAACCTAAGACCCAAAATCGCCTGTTAGCGGAGACCAGGGGAAATGACGGTTCGGTAGCCGTCTATTAATTCGCTCGGCCTATTCACTTGTAGGCATAGCTTCCACTTCGTCACATAGCGCTCGCCAATTATCCGCTTGCAGTTCCGCATACTTCACTCGTTCCTGACTCCAGTCTTGATGTAGACGGCTGATGTGATATTGGCTTCTTTGGAAGATGTACAGTTCGTCACGAACGCATTCCTTAATTAGCACACCACGAGCATGTTGCTGTACGATTGACTCTTTGTCCTGTGCAACAGAACCATTAGGCCGCCATCCTCAAAGCCCACTCCTGCAGAAAATAGAGACGGGGTATGAAATACCTTGAAAATAGCATCCTCGAGCTTCTCCGCTTCCCCAGGCCTAACTGTTCCTTCTGGCCTCGCTCGCAGCTCTTGCAGTTTCTTCTCGTTACCTTCAATGCGCTTTTCCAACTGAGCAATGTTGTCTTTTGCGTATTTATCCTTTCGATCGAACAAATCGCGCATTGCCACGAGGCAGTCCCGTTGCCGCTTGAAATCCTCCAAAACTCCTTCATCCCAAGCTCGCGCTTCATCTTCAAGCAACCCCTGACTGGCGATAAGGTGTTTTGCTGTAGCATGGATTCCGTCATTGAGCAAGGGAACGTCATTCCGGTCGACGGCATACGTATCCGTGGTGCTATCAGTTAGAGCCTGCAGGGCCCGTGAAAACCGGAACTGCTCGGCGGCAAGGCCCTGATTCCGCTTTGCGAGGCGATCAAGTAAATTGCACAGATTTATGTAGATTTCAGAAGATCTTCGGACCCCCGAGCGAACGGTGTCGAATAACTCATTAAGATTAGAGGGGAGAGAATCTTCAAGGTCGGGCGAGAGAGGTTTGCCCGTGAATTCCTCTTGGACGGAGATAGTGGCCTGTTTACGCCAAATGGACAGTTCCTAGGGCACATTGTCAATGGCTTTTTTCCAAGCTCCACGCGGAATTAGACGAGGGCGTACCGTTGGTACAGTCAGAAACATTACCACCAGCTGCTCTTGGTTCAAGACGGGATGGCGAACCAGTGCGTTGGTGAAACGGACGAGGCCTCTGCGGCGTTTTTCCAGGAAAGCATTTGAATCCGCTGTCAGGTGAGTGCCATTGACTTTACAAAGCGTGAGTATGATTTAGGTAAGCTCTTCGCAAGCTCTCAACGTACCTGCTATTCTTTTTGGGGGCAGTAGAGGAATTTGTCGGAACGGGTATCTCTTTTGCAAACAATCCACCAGCCACACAAAATCACTATACCGTCTGATAACCGAACTTCCTCTTCGTGCCGATTTAACCTCGTAGTTTCTGTGCTGGAACATAAACATGCCCTCTTTCTCTGGGAGCATCTGTATTGTTATCACATCCTCAACTCCATTATTATTTATGCCACCTCCACCTAAAGAGCGAGGCATGCTGTTATTGCGGTTGTGATTCCCTTGTCCGTCGCCCGACTGGCCAAAGCCGCCACCGAAGCCCGACTCTCCTTGAGTGCCAAAGTCGCCGCCGGAGGGATTGTTGTATCCTTCTCCGCCCCAACCGGGCCCAACGCCTCCGGAGGCTGGCGCGTCAGAATCTCTGGGTTGGCTACCATCGGCTGTGGTCCTCGTTTGACTATTAAATGTAGTGGATGAGTTATTAGTTATACCATTAACACCAGGCCCGATTGAGGATGATGCAAATTCATTAGTATTAACGCGATGTCGATTCTCATATGAATTGTGGCGGTCACGATGACTTCCCCATGGATCTAATTCAGGATCCTCGAATGTATCCTGGCGTACCCGACGCGTGTTATGCTGTTGCGGCTGGATAGGTTGGCCTTCGGACCGAGGAGCCGTGCCATTCGTCTCTGGCCGGGCCTTTAACTTCTCAAGATAGGGAATATTCGGTCGGGGGAGCCCTGAAATATCACCACTGTTAGTTTGGCCCTACTACGGAGATGTGTAGGAGCGGGAGCAACTATGCTCAACAAAACAACAAGCTTACTCTTCCGTCGTTCATCCACCGCATCCAAAGTCATATCTTCCCCTTCCTGGGCCAATCCCACCAACGCTAGGAACACATTGAATTGACTTCTTCCCAAACTCCCCGTTGTAATCTCTCCGCCGGGCGCAACCACATTCATAATCTTAGACTGCTCTTCCGAGCTCAGGTGTGTGCTCGTAAGCATTCTCCTCGCAGTCGTGAGGCCCACGCCAGCGCTCCCTCGGTTATCGCTCGAGCCCAAGGCGAGATCATACGCATCAACGTAGCTCTCTGGAACATCAGTCGCCGGGAGTAGTGATTTAAGTATGTCATGTTTCGCGGCCCTCTTGGGGGTGGGCATCTGCCATGGCGAAGAGTCGTTTGCCTGAGAATCAACGTTGTCTGCAAACAGCGACTTGGCACCGAAAGACGACGGTTCGTCAGAAAACAACGAGGATTTTGATTTGAACGGTGAGGTCTTGCCCGCAATGGGGGATTCGTCCGGGGGCGTGCCGAAAAGAGACATTGAGAACGAGGTTGGGTTGGATCAGGTATGTCTGGTCGAGCGCGGGCGTACCACAGATCGGGCTGGGGACAAGGACAGAAGATTGACTCCGTACTCCGAGAGAGTAAAAATAATGGTACTGTTGCTACCGAAGAGAGCTGTAGTCTGGTGTGTCTCTTCTGGTGGGTGGCTGGTTGAAGCTGGAACTCGCGGGTCTTTGATGTCAGTGGAAACCGCAGCAGTCTGAGCGTGTGGGGATCATCCCCCAAGCTTCCCCACCAAAACAAGGCTCAGTCGACAGCCTTCCTCACCATCAGAAAATATTAAAGCAGGTATGAGGGTCCGATACAGCGACATGATGCGAGATTGTCATTATCTAAATCATTATCTTCATTAGGGGTGTATATACATTATACAGATTCGACCATACTTTAAATCCACTCCTCCTTGCACCCTTGTTACTCAGGGCTTCAAGAGCTTAGCTCCCGGCCCCAAATTTCCGCAGCTTTTCCAGCTACAAGTCTGAGACCGTTTGGTCTGGATCCCAGACCTTCACCACCAGCTTTCCTTGCGCATGCCCTCCGGCGAACTCCTTGTACGCCTGTACCATCTGGCCCGTCTCCCACATTCCACCTACGTGAGGCTTCACTGATCCATTCGCAGCAGCCTCGCGGCACTTTTCGAGACCGTCTGTATCCAAGAACGCAGAAACCTGTCTGTAAACTCTTGGAACTCCGCCTAGCCAGGCCGGCCACAGTGTGTTCTTCATCACTTTCCAGAAGAAGCCAGGCATGTATGAAAACCCACAGCCAACTTTCGGCCCAACGGTCGCGTAAACATGGTCTCTGCCGCTCTTAAGATAACGCGGAGAAGATTCCCAGAGCTCCTGACTACCGTATGCATCGAAAATCGCATCAAATTTGTCCTCCTCCGTACTGCCGTAGTGGGACGCCAGATATTGCTTTAGATCTCGGTGTTCATTGTTTGGAAAGGCCTTGTAATCAACCACTTCATCACAGCCAAGCTCTTTCGCCAGAATTTCTTTGCTTGGTGAACAGATCCCCACGATTCGGCCTTCGGGGTCACGATGTCTCAACAACTGTGTCGCGAAATGCCCTACTCCGCCGCAAGGTGCGTTGATTAGGACTTTGGACTTTGGAGGAAGCTTCACGGCGTCAACGAGCGTAATTGCGGTATAAAGCGAGACGCTCAATGCCGAAGCCTCCGCGTAGGACACATTATCCGGCTTCTGCGCAATTGATGACGAGTCGACCGCGAGATATTCCGCCAGCGCACCTTGTCCGCTGCGTAGGTGTACGGGGACCTGGAAGGAACCGAAAACCGGTGTGCCGACGGGGAAACTTCGGCTGCTGCTCCCTGCTGTTGCTGGGACATTGGCACCGGCTTTGACAACAACGCCGGAGAAATCGGTCTCCGCTATTGCAGGGAATCGACGAAATAGCGAAGGGATGAGATGCATCAATATCACGGTTCCGGGGTGAAGCGCCACGTGAGTCACGCGGACGAGAACCGATGTTTCTGTTGGCAACGATGGAACTGGCGCATCTTCTATTGATAGAACCTGAGCCGGCGAACCTGCGCGACGCTGAATCACCGCGCGCATGGTTTCAGGTATAGTGGACGACGACTCTATCGTAGCTGACATGGCTCTCAGTTTATCCAGGCGTACTACTGTATGGATGTGCTCCAGAGAGTAGAGTTGCGACCTGTCTTTTAGACGATCTCATACTTGAGATTCTGATCGTGATGACACCTGTCACTTGTAGCCAGTCCATCCCTTTTTAATTTTCCAATCCAATGAATCCTTTAGTTTTGAGCATGCCAAACTTAAAAGAAACTCTCTGCCTGAAGATGCTTGCAGGTGTGTGCGCTGGCAAGGGGTTTTCGACTTGAGGAATATTCTTAGAAGCTTGACTGGGTCAGCAGCCCAGTGAAAAGGCTTGTCAAGCGAATTGATCTGATACCCAGGCCTTGAATGGATGCCCAGATTGGCCGGGAATCCTCCAGTCATCGCCGGCAAGGCCCAAGAGGCAAATCAAAGACATGCTGCTCGTGTTCTGAACATGCCAAGCGATATTCCACCACGCTGACGTCGGTGGAAGCTTCAGCTACCACTCTGTCAAGAGACCATTTCAGCCTCAAGGTCACAGAATATGAATACGAAATCCGAGGTAGTATGGATGTTGGTCGGGTCTAGCAGCCTAGCTGTTTATGGGCAGGGAGGTTGCCAACTGCAATTCTTGCCGGTCTGCTTAGAGTCCCAGGCAGGTTGAATGAGCTGGTTCGCTTCTAGGTACCTCTCAACATTGACGACGGGGGAACGGCCTTTCTTGTCAGCTGGCATCTTGCATGGTTGAATTGCCCTAGCACGGCCAAATCCACTACACATCTTGGTAATAGCTTTACAAGTCAATGGTGTCTCTCTCGCACATCTCGCCAATTTTGTTGGTTTCTCTATTGATGCACGGATAAGACAGGATCCACAGGAGACGATACGCGTCTCTCCTTGAGCTTTTCCGATGATGTGGCTGAGAGAAAGAGCAGAGAGCTAAAGGCCGCTTTGAAGTGTTTTCTGTTGGCGCTGCCGTCTTGTCTGCCTTGATAACTGAGTTACTTATCGGCAACCTGCATCATGCCGTGCCTCCTGAGCTTTGACCGCGATTTGCTGTTGGCATTTGTCCGGAGCTTCGGCGGAAATCTGTCGTTACTCGAGCGTTAAATGGGGCCCAGTGCTTCGCTAAGAGACCCTTTGAGCCGCTATTCAGACTCCGTCGAACAATAGACTATAAGAAGGGCTATTATGTGTCAGGGGCACTGCGCCGTCGCTTAGTGGGCGTTCGATAGCTTGGGAATGCACGCTCAGCTTCTTTATGGGAGGCGAACAAGACTCCAGGAGCATACTTGTCAGACGCTATCCGATCTCTGCCACGGATCAAGGCACCGCCCGATTTCAAAACTTCGAATCAGATCTCTCCTTGGCCGCCAGTAAGCGCCGTTTTCAGTTGAGAGCGAAATGGTTCCAACGCCGTCCGAAGAACAGCCGGCCTCGGCACACTTGCGCATGTACCAGTGCCCGATTTTTGGGTCCTGCAGCCATGTCCTTCTAGACGTAATCCGCTAACCTATGCAAAATTACTCATATTGAGCACGTATTAGATAGAATGTAGCATGGCAGCCGAGATGGATGCATTGGCAAGGAAGGGATGTACCGTAATCTGAGAATTCCGAGTCTAAAGAGAAACAAGAACCGAGCTTCCCCAGATTTTCAAGCAAGCGGCCATATTTTTAACATCAAGCTTTGGCGCCATCCACGAATCTGATAGGCCTTTGAAGGTTTCGCCAAGGATCTAGAAGGAGCAATGAACCGGCTAGTTCAGACTTTGGCTCCAGAATTCGACCAATGCTCTGGATATTCCCATCGGAGTTTGCGAGTCGTGCTTCTTGTCCAGCATCTGGTGGCAAGCAGAATGAAGAAGGCGAGGCAATTAATAATTCCAGAGGCCTGGAATAGTCAATGCTTCCGTGTGGATGCGGACCTGCAGGCCAGCGGGCGTGGCAGAACAATTCGTTCCTGTTTCATCTTTCGTTCTGGAAGAATCCTGGAGCAGAGGCGGCAAATGCCTCCAATGGAGTGGAGCACGCGTTTTTTGAGCGTGCAGAAGGAACAGTGAAACCAACCAAAAGCTGGGGAAAGCAGCTGGAGACTCGGGTGGATACAAGGCCGGCAGCTCACTGGCTCGCAACCCACGATGTTCTCCAGCGAGCCAGTGGGTGCTGGGCAGCAGTGGAGGCCCCCGGAGCATTACGGGCTCCGGGCGGAAATTACAGTGCCAATACGCAGGGAGACCCTCATTACTAGCCTGTATCCGCGATACGACGGGGCGTATGTATCAGTGTGGGCACGGGCCTCCCCTGGCACCGACGACAGCAGCGGGTTGAGTTTCACCGTCTGCTCTTGGGACATGGATTTCGGGCTGGTGTCTTCAGCGCTGAGCTGTCACAGTATGTCTATGCCGCCTGCTGCGCTCAATGAGATTCATCCCCAGGGCTGCTAGCCAGTCGTCCAGCCGGGAAGCCTTGATGTCGTTTTGAATTCGGCTAGCTGTGCCTGACCCTGTAACGTTTACAGTTTTACCCCTTGAGTTACCAAGCAGCATTAACTCCGATTTCCGGAGGCCCGCCCAGCTGGCCATGCTGTCAGCGACCACGCAGTAGTGTCACGGCCTGATAGAGATGGCCAGCAACTCATGAGATCATTCCTCTGTTCATGTTTTTCTTTTTTTCCCTCGATCAACCGCTCGATGCCTCTGCACCCCGCCATCTTCTGGCACGTTTCGACAGCCGCTTAGTCAATTGTTACGTCATTCTGTCGGGGAAATGTCACTGGCTGTCTGGCTGTGGCTGAGAAATCCGCCGTTGTTGTGGGACCTGGCCTCCAATCAGGGCGCTGCGAACGGGTGGCACCAGCTACGATTCTATGCGCATCCAACCGCCGCGCATTATGCTGTCTCGACCTCGGAGGGCAGGTTCGATCTCGCACGATTCCGACTCAAGCAGGTGCAACAACTTGCAGCAACCACCCTACAGGGAAGGAAGAATCATGCAGATGCATGAGTTCTCCTTCTCCTTTAGTTAGCGGCACTGGCGTTTCATAGTGTTCCTTATGTCAGCAGTCCCAACAGGTTGAGATCGATAATACCGCACATACAATGACCGTACTGTACTCTGTACGGTCGACAATCATGTTTCCAAATGTGGCATGGTTGGATGCTTTGGCTTGACACGGTTCTTCCCGCGCAGTGTCGCACAGGAGCAGCGCTAACTAGATTGGTATAAGACATGCCCCGGGCGCCGGATTTGCGGACAGGTGTCAAAACAGGGAAGCCAGGCGTTTCGAAGCACAGATATGAAAAGGAATACGTGCAGTTGCAGATGAAAGGCAATGCACACATCTAATCCACGGCTCTCTGGAAGCGGTTCCTCCGCCGTCAAAGTTGTTGAGTGCTGTGTAATATAGTACCGCAGCGGCCTTGCGTGGGAGTTTTGATACCTCCACTGTCTTGTGGCTAGCGCGGTACCGACATTTCCGTAAATCGGGCCATGAGCCACCTGTACCGTAACTCGTCCTGTCTCGACCAATACACAGTATGTACATTACAGGCCCACCTGTACTCCGTATGGGCGTCGTTACTAGTTACTAGGCAAGTAAGTCAGCCACCAGCCGAGTGACTCCAGGAGCAACTCATTCGTCAGGAAACGAACCTGCTCAACCTTGCACTCGAAAGAGGTGTGTGTGTGAGTGTGTGTTCAGACATCAAGCCTCCCGTTGATCCTCGAATTCTTCCGTTCTACTGAAACCGTTTGTGAGTCGGACATCGAAGCTCTGCTCACGGGCCATCCGCGCAATCCTCATGGTTGGCGTAGTCAATTGGAGCTCACCACCTTGTTCCTGAAGTCAACCCCCGTTTGCCGCCGAGCACTTGCTACGTACTCTCTTCCTCTCGACCAGTCTCCCACCATTAATGAGGACTCCAATCGCAGCGCCTCAACTCTGAGCGCCAGAGCGTGAGCAGCCGCCCGTTTTGAATCTTCGCTAGTCTTGCTCTCTCCTGACAAGTAAACCATTCCATCAATTAGCATCCGTGGCGAGCCTCCGTGCACCCGCTCACCCATTTCCTTCCTTTATCCACCACCGGACGAGCGTCCTCTGGCCCGAAGCCGGTTTCGAATCAGCCATCCCTCTATCTATCTAACATTCTTCAGATTTGCAAGGAACCTGGGAATTGACTACTCTCTCACTATTCACACTCCATCCGAATCCCGACCCTTCGTCGTTAAAGCTCGCCTGTACTAGTTCTTAGCTGAAACAGGTAGGTTGGCACCTCTTGGTCTTCCCGTCTCCTAGTTTCCTATGCGCTTTGGCGACTGTTCACTTCCAAGGCTGAGCTGATTGGCATGATTCTTTTCCCCTCAAGCAAGACACCTGGACCTCAGCCTTGATGCATGCTAATTGCTTTCGTTGTAATAGCCAATGTGGTGATACCGCCCGTCACCCCTTTTATATTGCATCGTGCGCATTCTGCCCAAGCTTCCGATTGTTGCCCTTGGCCTCAATCATCCGTCAGGCACGCCTTGCTGAGTGAAACTGTGCCGCCAACAACTGTCCTTTCTGCTCAATTCGAATATAAGATTCGCCTTTTGATGCATTCAAGAGAGGCCTTTGCAGCGTATCAAACCACAAGTGTTGACCAAGACCGAGACAATGGCAGACCACAGTGTTCCCAGTAATCAACAAAGTCAGGACCTTGTGACAATCAGTGAAGTTGTGAATAGTGGTCCTAGTAAGGCACTTACCCTAAACTTCTTCTCCACATTTGTCTAATGTTTTATCATCATTACAGTACAACAAACAGGCAGCAACAAGAATCAAAAAGGCCCCATTACCGATATACCACCACCCAAGACTGAGAAACCTCGCCCACATGTTTGTTTAACTTGTACTCGCTCCTTTGCCCGGCTAGAACATCTGAAGCGTCATGAGAGATCTCACACCAAAGAAAAGCCATTTGAATGCCCAGACTGCACAAGATGCTTTGCCAGAAGAGATTTGCTGCTGAGGCATCAGCAGAAGCTGCACATGACCACCACACCTTCCTCCCGGCCCCGTAACGTTCGAAGGGAGAGCACAAGTAGTTCTACTCGTGTTAGGAAGAACTCCATTGCAAATGGGGGCAATAGCATGAGGCCAAGAGCCAACACTATCAGTCACGTCGACCGTCCGAATGTCGGAGTAGCGAGCAATACTGATGCTTCGAGAACGCCGCAGGCTGGGCATGCTCATCATCCCAGTCTTAGCTCGGTGCCTAGTATGCCAGGACTAGATTTCCGTGGGATGCCATCCGATAATCGTCACGCCACAATCAATGGTCTCGCCAAGCTGGATACAGCCGCCATTCCCCCAAATTTGTCCGACGGTCTTCGCACAGCCCCTGTTTTCGGTAGCTTCGGCACGGATTTTGCGCTTGGTGACATGTTACTGGGCCAGGGAAGTACTATCAATCCAGCCCAGCTACATTTCTCAGGTTCTCCCAACGGGTTTCTGGACACTCCCACCTCGCCTTTTACGCCCGCTTTCTCAAACATGCCTGCTGCCCGAAGCTTGTACGACGATGAATCCAAGTACGAGTGGATCAGCGGCTTTGACAGCACAATGAAACTCAATGCCAATGAATCCGCCATCGACAACTCATCCCCTTCGGCGATGAGTACGGGGAGCCCCAGCGGCATTAGTGAGGCTATCCTGGACACCTCAAACCACGTTATAACTTCATCTTCTGGGCCGTGGTCTAACACATTGCTCTCCCAGAGCCAGCCGAGCCAGTTTGGCCTGGATTTCCCCCAGTCAACGTTTCAAGATCTCGCCGCTCACACTGGAACAGTATCTCCGAAGGCTCTTTTAACCCCCATTGCCGACCACTCTTTCTCGACATCACCGTCCCTTGGGTCAATGGGAGGCTCAGTCCTATCTAACTTGCCTAATAACATGTTTCACAATGTTGGCACGTCAGGTACTACAGGGTTCGAGACGAACTTCATGAGCACTGGGTTACCAGCATATGCGACCACCATTACGGACTCAACTCGGCAGGCCCTCATGGCGACGTTGCAGCAACCGTCAACTTTTGCGAATCGTCGATACTCTCAACCAGCATCCACTGCAACATTTCCAACTGCGGACTTACGGTCAACAATGTTTGAGAGTAGTGCATCAGTTTTGCCAAGCACCAGTGATCTACAACGTTATATTGCTGCGTATATCAGCTACTTCCACCCCCACCTCCCGTTCCTTCACATACCCACACTTGATTTCAAAGCGCCGGAACACGCCAACAAGTTCAAGGCCGGTAAAGGGTATGGAAATGCAAATCCCTCGAACAATGGGGATAGTGGGTGTTTGCTGCTCTCGATGGCGGCTATCGGTGCTTTGTATGAGTTTGACATTGCCACCTCGAAGGAGCTGTTCGAATCTGCCAAGAAGATGATCCAGTTATATCTCGAAGAAAGACGTAAGGCAGATTTAGCGGTGCTAAATCGTTCAAATACAGGACGAGACAATTCTGTGCAAAATACTCCACTGTGGCTAGTTCAAGCGATGTTGCTCAATGTCATATATGGACACAACTGCGACGACAAAACGGCGGCTGACATCGCAAGCACCCACTGTGCAGCGTTGGTGAGCCTTGCTAGAGCGGCTGAACTTACCCAATATCACCCTCCCGACAATCTTCCGGCGGACCAGTTTGGCTATGCACCCACAGGAGTTGAAGCCCACCTAAACGGCAGCTATGCGGATTTTTGGAATGTCCAGTCACCTGAAGCATCCACAGAGAGAAGCGAATGGCTAAAGTGGAAAGTAGTAGAGGAGCGGAAGCGAACTCTATATGCCATCTTCACGCTGTCGAGTCTGTTGGTGTCAGCCTACAATCGTGCTCCTGCCCTTACCAACTCCGAGATTCGCTTAACTCTCCCATGTGACGAAGAACTCTGGCAAGCCGATTCTCCTGAAGCATGGATGGCGTTGGGCGGTGAAGCACACGCAGAGGGGTCGACAATCAAATTCTCCGATGCCTTGAAGACGCTACTAGTAGCAGGACAACAAACGCCTTCTCCCCATGCCCAATTTGGGTCTGGTATGCGGGTGGACGGACTGTCTCCCACCGATCTTAAACCCAGCACGTTTGGGTGTTTGGTGTTGATTCTCGCCCTCCACAATTATATCTGGGAAACACGTCAGCAGCACATGGGAAAGCAATGGACAAGTCAGGAAACTGAAGCCCTTCATGTTCATATTGAACCTGCATTTAGAGCATGGCAAGCCGCCTGGAGCAGCAACCCGCACCACAGTTTGGAAAGGCCAAATCCTTTCGGTACTGGGCCCTTGTCCGCCGACAGCATCCCCCTTTTGGATCTTGCGTATGTTAGGCTATATGTCAATCTGGGCCGCTCCAGGGAAGCATTTTGGCAGCGCGATTGGAATGGCATGGTTGATGAGCTCTCTAAAGCGGGAGAGGTTCTACAGCACTCGGAGGGAAGTCCTGACTCCGACTTTGGACAAGATTTACTGGCCGAGTTCAATACGCTCGATGTTGGGGTTTCCGATGATTCCAATCTAGGGACAACATTTCAAGGCGCTTCCCGCCGGATGAAGTCGTCAAAAAGCGAACGTCATTTACGGAAGGCTGCATTCTATGCTGTGGATTCTATTAGCATGGCGGACAGATTTGGCAACACCTTTTTTGAATTCACCTCACGCGAGCTCCCACTTCAAAGCGCCATGTGCTTATTCGACTGCGCGCAGGTACTGGCGGAGTGGGTCAGTACTGTTCAGGACCGGGTTGGACCATACCTAGGAATTCTTGGCCAAGTTTCCACGGATTTGAGTCAGGTTCCCGCAATTATGCTGTTGGAAGATGAAGATTATAAGTTGATCCAAAAGATCGAGGACATCCTTCATAGCGTGGAGACCAAAATGAAAGAGAGTCCTCCTAGCCTGTGTTCGAGTAATGGAGAATCGTGGAATTGCTTACCTAGCTTGATGGAAGGCGGATATGCGACGAAGATATCGCTGTCGATAGCCTACCTGTTGGATCGCGCGGGAGTCTGGCCAGGTAAATATTCGCTTGTTATCTTTCTTTATTCCAGTTTTCCTAATTGTTGCGGGCATTTTGACTAATTCTTGTTTAAAGTGATCAAGTTAATGGCTAGCGCCCTTGAAACTCAAGCACAGCGCATGAGGGAGCGGGCCCAGAATTCCCTTGCTGGTTAAACTAACTGGCCGTGCCTTTACCGTGGGAACGTTTGTTGCCGGCTTACTATTTCTCGCCCGCGAGACTTTGTGATCAATCTGATGTTCAGATCTACCTTCCGGCGCTTCTGATGCGTTTTCCACCATATTTCCATTTGCAGCACAATTTGAGACCATATATGTCGGCGTCTGGTGTCTAAGGCACATTCATATTGGGTTCAACTTTGTCATCTTGGTTCGACCTCGCAATCTGGGGCTTTTCACAATGATATTTCACACTTCTATGGCTGATCTATTGAACACCATTTCGTCTCTGATGAATCTAATGACCTGATCTTTCCACCCATGGCAAATTAGGCTCTGTTTAATACTGTTTGTGTTCTGTTGTACCCCTTGACGCTGGAATCACTTACATTCCGTTTTACTTCTCCTCTGTTGGCCTTCTAACACTGTCCTGGCTTTCTCTGGCCATTCTTTTCTGCACCGTTAAACCCTCTAGAATATACCCAAAATAGAGATGGGCGTCACATAAGGATGATCTGGAGCAAGACTCGAGGGTCATGACAGGCCTTTGCATGGATGCTTTCCTCGGAAAAGCTTCGAAAGAGATGGCTGCCTGGAGGCTGGAGAAGATGATTGTCGCTCTGTGATTCCTGTTCAGTACCCTTTTCTCATGTCTGTCTCCACTTTTTACCGCAACCTGTGCTCTACTAACGGCGGCCTTGTGTTCGTTTTCTGTTCCCTTTTTTTGCCTTCTGTTCCATTTTTTTTTTCCTGACCTCTTGCCTTATGTTGGCTTCCACTTCAGGCTTTTTCGCTTTTCGCCCCTGCATATGCATGGTTCTTGTTGATGGTTTTGTTACTTTTTCATTCTTCGAATTTCGTTTGCCTCATTGATCCATTTGTTGCGAGTTAACCAACTGTTCTCTTTTTTTGCTGTCATTTGATACGAGATGCCATGTGATGAATGAAAGGAAGCAGGTTTGGTTGATGGAACATAAATGATGACGGACTGCAAAATACATGTCATGGTAGCAAAATTTTATGGCTTGTGAGAAAACGGGAAATCGAGGCCAATATCTGCAAAGCGGTTTCAATGAAATGATAGTCTTCTCATCATGCTTTCCTAGAAACCCGTGAGCTGTATACAACGGTGATGCGTACACGTTTTTTGCGCCAAAATCCTTGATTATACAACTATACGCTCAAAGGAATATTTCCCAACCGCTTTACCCTTCAGATAACCCAAGTCACGCTGACTTCGTTTCTTCACTTCTCCCGTCGACTTGATCACTTTTGTCTTGCTCGGTTCTTCCGCGGCCCTGTCCCGACCCAGGCCAGCGCCAGTCATCTTCAAAGAAAGCGGCAGCATCTTCGTATCAGTGCCCAAAGGTCCAGATGCGCCCGCAACGTCGTCGTATACCACGATATGGCCGCCATTCACACGTTCCTTGCGCTTGATACGCAGGCCGAGCTCGCCTGCCGACGACGCCTGCTGGTCGTTCTCGGCACGCTTCTCCCCCGGCCGGGACAGCTGGCTCCCGCTCCTCGCCGTGTTGCAGCAGCGGATGAACTCGCGCAGAATGCCCTTGAGGTACGCGGCCTCCTCGACGCCGGCGAGCGCCGCGGATACTTCCGACTTCATGTCGGCGATGAGCGAGGCGTCGCTGTCTTCGCCGCCGGCGAACCCGGCCGCGGATATCCACCCGCTTGGTCCTACGGCGTCGATGCAGGCGTTTAGTAGGTCTACGATGGCGGGGAGCGGGAGGCGGGGGATTTTGGCGCTGGAGAAGGCGGGTGGTGGGTCTTCGGTTAGTCGGGAGGTGTGTCCGCCTGTGGCTAGGGAGTGGCGGAGGTGGTGGATGATGGAGAGGATGTCGGAGTTGGAGAGGGCGGATCGTATGGATTGTGTTACCTTGTCGAGCGGCTCGGAGTGGAGTTTCAGGAGGGAGAGATTCAAGCCGGCCACCGCATCTGAGAGGATTTCTTCGGATTTGGGAGTCGGGGGCTCTTCTTCTGCGGCGGTACTGGGGTTCCGCTTCTGAGGCGACTCGGTCAATGCCTTGGGTGGTTCGGCAGAGTTCGTGGAGTGAGAGCGTGCGACCTCCATGAGTAGCTTCAGGCAATGACCAAGTTCCGTAGCGTCTAAATGCACTGGACCTCGTAGAACGAGGAGTAACATCTTTATTGACCGGCCTGAGTGCGCAAGGGCCTGAACGAAGGATCCGTCAGGAAGTGTCGGGAGAACTCTGTCAGGGTTGGAACTACGGAGAGCGACTTGGATGTTCCTAAGAGTCAAACGCCGCGAGTTGACGAGCCATTGGACGGTTTGGAAAGGTGCGAAGCTGATGCTAAGCTTGGGTGTCACTCCATCCTTTTCAAGCCCTAGTGAGAAAATCTTGGAGAGTAGGAACGAAATCCGTTCCACGTCAACGAATTCTCTTGCAGGAGGAAGGCCTTTATTTTTTGCGTCCGAGCTTGGAAGTAGAGAGTTCCAAAATTTCGTTTTCATGATTTGATCAAACTTCTCCGGATCTTTGGCTTTTGCTGCTGAATCTAGCTCTGACTTGACAGCTGCCCACTTCTCGGCAACGTTCGCATTCGTGAGCCCAA
Source organism: Chrysosporium queenslandicum (assembly GCA_001430955.1). NCBI lineage: Eukaryota > Fungi > Ascomycota > Eurotiomycetes > Onygenales > Onygenaceae > Chrysosporium > Chrysosporium queenslandicum. The sequence goes on along the minus strand of LJPI01000981.1, from coordinate 118,164 downwards.
GAGGCTGCATGAACTGCAATGAGTTGCTGTTAAGCGCAGGCCGCTTTGACTCACTGTCAACAATCCCTAGGCCTTTTCCAATCGAGTCAATGAGCAAACCTGTCCTTTGCCTTTTTCGAGTGGTTTCGTTCCAGCTATACATCGTCGTGAAATCGAAAGCGAGTAGATTGCCGCCACAGACTGCAACTGCTAAGCTAAGTTTGGAGAAGTACGTAATGAATTCGAGTGATGAAGGTGCATCCGCTTGGTTGTTGGAAGCAATATGTGGAATTTCCGTTATCGGAATATCCGCCTGAAGGGATCGAAATTTCGCATCGTATAAGGAAACTGTTGACTTGTTTGCCCCGATCACTAAACGGGGAGAAATCCGCATCACAGACGAAAAAGTGGCGTTGTTAACGATCATTTGAGAATCAATCTCCGGTTTGTAATGCGAGACATCATAACTGATGAAGCCTCGATCAAACGATAAGGACAGCTCGGCCTGGCTTAGATTTGCGGACCAATTGACCCTTTCAGCGTCCACGGGTTCTTGTCCAGGTATATCTGGCAGTGTAATCTTCATGAGGTGCCTTAGCCGTTGGCTCTCACTAACCATAAGGCTGTTTGTCGAATCGTGTGGGGGTATGGAGAATAAGTGAACCATCGCCTCACTTGGCAAGAGTGTCTTCGTTTGGCGTGGATGCATAACAAGCATCAAAATCGTGGACGCCTCGGAACCAATTCCGCGTCCGTCACCCAAGATAGAAGCAATCAAATCTTGCCGTTTCCTGAAAAGGACTTTCTGGGCCTCTTCAAAGCTCAAAGCGAAGCATGCCCGAACTTCTTTGTCTTCTCCAGCCTCAATCGCCGGGGTTAGGATGTTCCACCTCTGGGTCTTGAGATCGGACGACAGTTTGCGTACTCGGCCATTTTCATGAACAACAATCACATCAAATGCTCCTTCTTCTTCTTTCAACGCTTGGGCTGTAGGGACCACTCCAATGAAGACCACGGAGCTCTCGTCGTTATCCAAGGGAAATACCAAGGTTGAGAAATTTGCCGAGCTTCGTTCAGACGAGCCGAATTCCTCAACGAAGCATTTAATCTGCTTTTCCGGTTGATTCGTGGCACAATACGTGTATCTTTTTACCAAGGATGTCGCTGTGGATTTCTCCCTCACTGAACAGGGCGCGCATGATATTGAGGATTGAGGTGGAATCGCGTAGGAAGATATCAATTTCGGAAATTGGACCTGTTTTGTCCGAGTTAGCCTAACGCCCAAAGGCAGAGGGATAGAAACATACATTGTATATATTCACACTCTCACCGTCTATGGCGGCAGCGACTTCATACCGTTTTCTTTTCTTGCTTCCGGCAAGACTGTGCACCTCCGAAAGCTGGCATTTGCCCGCGCTTCCGCTTAAGGGCCGTGGCAATTGAGCCAAAAGCGAAGGCGCCTGTAAAGCCATCACCACTATAGCTCCAAATCCCAAACGGCAATTAGAGAAGTCGGCCTCGAAAGCGGAGCTGTTCCGTCGAGAAGCGTCGCTGATGTGAATTTCTCGAAAAAGAAAAAGCGACGGAGCCGGCGGAACATTTCGCCGACTCACCAGCCACATCCCTGCAGGTCACCAGCCACAACGCGCTATGACGCGCGCAAACTCGGCTTTGAGATGGCTTCACACGCGCACGACAGCCGCTGTCGCCTGTGTTATTGCAACCACGCATCTCCTTCTCCGGGATTTGAAGAGGACACTGTTGGAGATTCACACTTCATTCTCTGTTGTCTATAGATGCCCATATTACTTGATCATTGCGCGAATATCATATTACATCACGATGTGGTAATGACCAGAGAGTGATGGCAGCAGTCCCGAAGGCCATGGGGCAGCATGAACAGAGGACCCTCCATCCTTTCTTTCTAAAACGTGAGTTATGGTTTCTCTGATTTCTGTTCTCCTGTCCCCGCTGATTGGGCTACGTTAGATGGCGGCGATTCAATACCGCACATTCCCCAACTTGCAAGCCCGCTGCCTCACCAATCATGCCTCCAACAGAGAAACGGAACTACGGATGTTGCTGTAGAGACTCTTGCAGGAGACTTTCCATGCTCAGACGGCGAAACTTCAAATGGCAGAAAACGTCGGAAAACAACGCCCCGTGATGCTACCGACGATGCTGGACATCGATCGGGCACAAGCTCCTCTACTTCCGTCGAACCCGAAACCGCTGCTCACCTCTCGAAGGTGGGAAATTTGGCTTCATCTAATGCTGCCGAGGGCGGACCATCCACAGCTAGGTATTCGTTTCGCAACGCAACGATCCACCCTCGTCCGTCCAAATATGTGTTTGAAGACCCCCTAAAGGATAGTACTTGTGAGCCGCCGCGGAAAAAAAAGGTTCTGCAACTCAACCCTAATGGGAAGCTGTTGAATTCGCCCATACAGCAGTCTGATGGAGGGACTCGTGAGACTGGAGGAGAGTCGAAGAAGAGAGGCCGTGGGCGCAAGAAACCCGAGCAAGAAATCGAACCGACCTCCAAAATAGCAACCCTGAAATATGGGCATGGGACGCCTTCGCGGCAGTTCATTGGACGTGCGATACATGGAATTTTGCATGGACATACGACATACCGTCTCTTCAAGCAACGCACGGAAAACCCTTTACGGCCTCAAGGACCCCCAAAACCCACCCACCCTTTCTTTTTGGGCAAACAAACGCCTAAAGAAACGCAAAACTCAGAACCACCAGAGAAACCCCAGCTGCTAGGCGGCATAGAAAGAATGGGTTTGCCCGGAGGTGAACCTAACGAGCGAACTCTCGAGCCGCCTCGTTCCAACACCGTTGTAAGCCTACCTACAAAACCATCGGCCGCAAATAAGTCGTCCAATCCACGAAGATTTAACAACTCCGTTGAACCGTTGTGGCCTCCATTCGGCATGACTCGCGTTGACGGTACTCCGGTGCAACATGGTCGTAAATTAAGCCAGCAACGCGCCTTCGGCCAGAGAAAGGCTAAGGGATTAACGGCTAATATATCAGAATTCGAAAGTGTCCTTGATATTATTTCGCGCTCGACACACATGACTTACCTTGATGCTATGGATTTATCCGCGAACAACCCTCTTAGGTTTCCTAGAAGGACTTTGAAAAATGGGAACACCTTGATGAAAGTTGTGACTGAAAGACTTGATCGGGGTCCTACAGAAAGCGGTCAAAAACAGAGAGCAGAAACTTCGTCTGATAGTTCAACTCAGAGCAAATCGCCACATCCAGCCACCACAAGTATCCTATCTTCAATTTCAACGACAAGGAGCCCGTTTGAAGAAGGAAATTGTGAGGAGTCGCTGTGGACCCAAAAATATGCCCCAAATACAGCTCTGAAGGTTCTCCAGGTTGGTTCGGAGGCATTAGTACTGCGACATTGGCTCCAAAACCTTACTGTATCAGCTGTGAACACTGGTACTGGCAAAACTGATTCTAGATCTTCCAAACCTCTAAAGGCAGAGGTAACTAAAAAGAAGAAACGAAAGAGGACGGCTGAGCTAGATGATTTCATCGTTTCCAGCAGCGATGAAGAGCCCGGCATGGATGAGCTTTCTGACGACGAGGATGAACTGTCTGGTGCTGTCACCGTCCCTCGAAGGACCGTTGTGCGAGGGGGCGGCTTGTTGCTGGCAAATGGCACAACGCATGAAAAATTCCCACTTTCGAATACACTCCTCCTTAGCGGCCCGCCTGGTTGTGGGAAAACAGCGGCAGTTTACGCAGTTGCCAGCGAGCTCAATTTCGAAGTCTTCGAAATCAACCCTGGCAGCCGCAGAAGTGCAAGGGACGTGGTCGAGCGAGTCGGTGACATGACACAAAATCACCTAGTACAACTCCTCAAGCAAATAGACAACAGTGCATCTGATGATTCGGTGAATGGCTCAAGCGTCCCTCAAGGGAACGACAAACAAACATCTATGGGAAGTTTTTTCAAATCGAAGACCGCAACGAAGAGTGTTCCGTCGAAACTAAAAACAGGTGCTTCTGTGGATCCTGTTTGTGAAACGCAAAGATCGAAAACTAGTCAACGACAGTCCTTGATTCTACTTGAAGAAGTAGATATTCTTTTCACTGAGGATAAACAATTTTGGACTGGTGTACTGGCATTAATAGCACAATCTAAACGGCCAATTGTCATGACTTGCAATGATGAGAGCCTGCTTCCAATGGATAGCTTGTCATTCCATGCGATTCTTCGTTTCCGTCCACCACCACCCAGCTTGGTTGCGGACTATCTCTCCGTTATTTGCGCCAACGAAGGCCATTTGCTGGACCGGAAAGCGATTCTTGACTTATATAATGTTCTTGGGAAGGACTTGCGGGCAACAATGACGCAATTGAACTTTTGGTGTCAAATGGCCGTAGGCAGTCAAAAATCTGGCCTCGACTGGATAGTCGATTGCCCTCGGTCGAGTGAATTGAAATGGGATGATGCTGTATCAAGAATATTAAGCGTGGACACATATATAAGAGGAATGGGCTGGCTCTGTCAAGATACCGTTATGGATGAAGGCGACCCAGCTGAGAAGCGGATTCGGCTGGTCATGGAATTGCTCAAACAATGGCATATGTCTGCGGCAGATTGGTTGGAATTGAAACACCTCATGAGGAATTATACTGAAAGCAGTAGCTTGGAGTCGTTGGAACGGGCAAGTTTCGTATCTGATATGGAGAGTTCTCTCGATCTTCTTTGCGCAAGGGCTCCAAGTGGATTTACACAGGTAAATAGCCCCTGTAAACTTTGGTTATTTAGCTAACTCGCCTAGGGTATGCTTGATCCATCCATACCGCCAACGTCGGAGAAGCAGCGCCTTGACTACATTGAAGGCCACAAATTCCTTCAAACAGACGCTCCGCCAGACTATGTTGGGCTGTCAAGCGAAATCAGTGCTACTCTTGGGGTAATGCTCACAGAGTGGCAGTCTAGTTTAGCACCAGAAGAATACGAACAAGACATATTAGAAGATATCTCACAAAGGGCTACAATGCAAAACCCAATGATTCACCCGTCTATGTTCGAAAAGGCATTCAGTCCGATCCTTGACGTGTCTGCTTACTCCACTCAATCCTCGTCCCAGCGGCCACTCTCCTTCGAGCACGGATTGCCTGTTATGTCGGAAGATGTTGCGCCGTATATCCGATCCATTGTCGCCTCTGATTTACGCTTTGAGCAACAGCGGCTTCAATATAGTGCACCTCTTTCTCAGACCGGGACCGAACCCAAGCGTATGAGAACAACTCGAGCAAGCAGGGCAGCAGTAGAAGGCGGAGACAAGGCCACAACCCGAAGAGAGAGATGGTTTCCAGGGAGATTAGTCCCGGCACAAGTCATGGCTACAGGTGGTCCGGGCTGGGAGAATCTTGCCATGCAATATCTACAGCGATTAAGGGAAGAAACTCCAGTAGCCCGGGATGCAACCCCAATGGGAGTAGTTCCTACGGTTTGATTTCAAATGGCATATAAAGTGCATCTGAGTGTTCTTAGACAAAGTGATGATTTGTCAATAAATGTATGCAGGATTGAATAATGAATTTTGATTATATTGAACATGTATAGAAAGAGATATAGACACTAGAGTGATCTGCTGGCAATTTAGTTCTCCTGGTATGTCTTTCCGCGTAGTTTTCTTCGCATCCGAGCGTCAGTGCGGCATGGATTTTCATTCTAAAACAAGCTCTAACCCCCCAAGTTCAACGATTGAGACAGCCTCAAGTGCCCGAGGGGTTCTCTGCCGACTGTTCAAGCTGACCCTCCACATCTGGCTCCGGCTCCGGTTCGGGCTTTCGGTGCTGGTGTCGACAGTGCTTACCGTCCGAAAGAACAAACACACACTCTTGCAAAAACCCCCGCTGACGTCCTTCATCCCAATCTCCTTTACTTCTTTTCTTCCATTCTCTTAGTTGTTTCCCTGTCGGTGCCGGCCCCTTGCCGCCAGCTAACCACCATACCAGCCCGGGAGCACGCTCGTCATCTTCAAGTCTTTTCTTTTTGAACAGGCCCAGGCACCCGCCGCGGAGGCGAAGTTGGGGAGTCGTGTCATCCCTAGAGGAAGAAGCGGGTGTAGTGACTTGTTCGCGGTTGTCCTGGCACGTAATGGTGCTGGAGCGCTTCCGTGCGTGTACTATTCGTGCTTTTATAGCCCGTGGCACTGCGCGAATTCTCAGGACTTTGGCCATGTGTTTTGGTTTCACTTCAACAGACACATTCAGCGTTTCGCTGTGCAAAAGTATTTGCCCTCTGGAATTGTTTCGCCGCATATAACGCCTCCATTTGTCGCTGCTGAGAAACAAGAGACCGCAAATATTCTCTCCGCTTGCTGGCCTCTGGTCAGTAACTCGAATGTGGCCGCTGCTAGTAGATATGCCTTGCTCGTCCTGGTCGCATGTGATGATGTAAAGGACCTCGAATGGTAGTTTTGGTGAACTACAATCGTCTTGAGACTTGCCGTGCTCTAGCTTGCTTGTAGAGTTAGTGTCAGGTAGCCCGTTCGATGGCCGGAGATTTGACACGAATTTTATATATCCTGTGGCGCTGGGAAGACGCGACTCCGTCATGAAAGATGTTGGTGATGAAGATGCATTGATGTTGTTCATTGTGTAGCCAGCGTCGAGGGCTATTCGCCTTTTTCTCCGGCAGGAACCCTCTCTCCGCAAGATTAAGCAATCTCAATACTCCCAGCTCGGAAGATATATCTCTAATCAACGAGAGAACTGTGGAGCAGGACCTCCTGGAGGGTCTCTCTTCTCCAGAATGCTCTCCAAGATCTTTTGCAGGAGACGTAGCCGTTGGTAGAGGAGCCGCGACTTGAAGTTCATACGTCAGTGTGGAAGAATGCCGTGCAGGTTTTTGTATAAGATTGAGGATGTGTCCTTGATGGTCATTCAGAACTAGGTATAGGGTCAGGATAGGGGAAAGGAAGCTGAAATTATTTATGGAGGCCACACAATATATACCATGCAATATCATGACACTTATGTAGAGGCATGTTTGCAAGAGGAGTTGTTAATTTGTTGTTGACAGCTGTGACATCTTTGCGAGGTTGTATTTTAGCATGTAGTGAGTGATTGATAGACCTGTGTCTATGGCAAGCCCTCTTGAATATGCTAAAACATATGCCTGACAATTGTTGCTGTCACTGCTAGAAGGTGTCATGTTGATATAAGCGCCTGCAAACACCCTGTCGAGGTAATAAACTTAGCATTGAATGACTTGGTGGGACGAAATAAGAGACCAATTGCCTTGGCCTATGCAGACCAAGCTCTGTATTCTGAACCTGACTTTTGGATATCAAACAGGACAATTGCCAACCAATGGCTACATATTGCTTTTCTTTTCCTTGAGGCCCTTGCGCCATACCTTCCCATCAATTAAACGCTTATAGTTTTGAATACCCTGCGAATCCGTTAGCCTAGGGAAAGGAAGAGGAAAAATGAGAAGAATACGTACCCGAATCCGCCACTGCCAGTAGCCATGAGAGTTCCAGGCATCTGGGCATGCCAATGCAACTCCTTTACCATCTCCATATAATGAACAAACAACAGTTGCGACGGTACATCCGCGAGAGAGGCATCGCGCCCTTCTTCATCGTCTAACTCGACAGCGAGATCCCACAGGGTAAGTGTGTTATCCGCGGAAGCAACAGCAACAACACTGTCATCCGTGGGATGCCATTCTATACTCGTAATAGGCTCTTTGTGGAAGTTGAATGATGCAACAGGTTTGGGTTTAAGCTGACCAGGCTTATTGCTGTCAGGCTTCCAATGACGGAGATCCCAGACTCCCCATTGACCGTCGTCGGCACCGGTGGCTAAAAGGTGGAACGTTTGTTTTGACCAGCTCATGACGTTTACGTCTGTATTTGAAATCTTTACATCCACTGCTGGTTTGCGAGATTTCGATCGCACATCCCAAACTTTGACGCTGCCGTCACTACTGGCAGAGGCAAAAACGTTCCTTTCGTTCGGAGACCACTGGATCTCCTCCACGGAAGAGGTATGCCCAGTGAAAGGTCGAGTATCCGTGATCCATCCGCCTCCTTCACTGCGAGTGGTTACATAGATTGCACCATCATTATCACCTGTTAAAAGTTTTCCGAGTGGGTATAACGGCGACCAATCAAGTGCATAGCCCTCTGCTTTGTGCATTCGCAAGGTGGACAGTGGTTTCGAGGCGGATGGGGGAATAATCAAACCAGGGTTATCGAAGCTGGCTAGATACGGAGACACGTCGTGGATCAGAATTTGCGAATTCTCGAGCATAGAGGCAGTGAGCGTTTGAGGGGCTTTTGTTGGGTCATTGGATGAATGCGGAGTCTGATGCGCGCGTATACGGTTTGTTGTAGAATTCAGAACTATCGATTTGGATTCAAGGATGGGTTCTGAGGGAGAGTCATCATCTGAATCCGATTCCCCGTCTGTATCTTCCGCCTTATCCCTCTCCATTCTGCTGAGGCCGCTCAACTTCAAGACCATAAGCTGATTTTCCTTCGATCGTGGTCTATCGGCCTGTGTTCCAGCGACGGCATATACAGTGGCCGGGTAGGTCTTTCTATTGTCACCCAGATTGTCGCGGACTACATCAAACGATAGACACGGCCATGGCGTCGTTAAAGTATGGAGCATATCATACGTAGAGGGATCCGGTGTGAGCGTCTCTCCAGGTGCCAGTTTTGTTCGACCGGGGATGAAGGTTTGTTTGTCAACATCCATCGCATCTAATTCACCCAGACATTAGCACTCTCGAGAGGGGGTTTGTTCGCACAGTAGCAAACTGGAATGCGCACCGCAATGCCAGTTCTAGGGCAGCCCACGTACCCCTTTCTTCTTCTTCGCGTTCTGCATCCGGACGGCCATCAACACCGGCTTCGAAGATCTCGTCCTCACTCTCGAACTCGTCCTCAAATTCGTCTTCGAATTCGCCCATTTCGTCTGGCGGGGCATCAGGCATCGGCCGTTCTCCCGCCTTGAGAGCGCCGGAGAGGGCATCGGCCTCTTCCGCACCACGTTTGGCCATGACTCGATTCCCAGGAAAGGACTGCACACACCAAGAAGCACCGGTGGATTGTCGATCAGCCAAAAAGAAACCGAAGCGAAGAGAAAAACCTGGCGATAGGGCTGGCGATGATGGCTGCGATTAAACTCAGAAATTCGAATTTTGGGATCGGCGAGGCGGCGCTAGTCCGCTTTGGGGAACGAGCAAGCATCAGCGCATCATTCCACCTCCCTGTCGGCTGGCCGCTTGTTTACGCTGCGTCTGCCGTGGGTTGAGCGTCGTTGCTTTGTCTTTCTTTTACGCATTCACTAGCTACGCCGGATTGCGGACTCGATTTCTTATTCTCCTCCATTCGCTTTCACCCGTTTCATCAGCCGCTCCTGGCACTTGAACCCGACTTCTTCGGTTCCTAAGCTGGGCACAGACAACAAGGCAGTCCCCATCGGATGGCCCATGCGGACTAGTTTTTAACCAGCAGTCGACGGATTCAGATACTTATCCCCATCGATGAATATTCCCAAGCCGAGCCACCTCTAAGTCTTGAGGTTCACGTTCATCCAGTTGTTGTCGTCATTACATCGTCTCGCTCGCGGTTTCCTGCCCGATCTAAATCCTTCGCGCCGAGTAGCACATCTGGTCAGAGTTTGAGCTGCAGAGATGGAGACACCCATAGCAGATCCGGACAGGCTGCCGGTGCAGGAGGAGACAGTCCAGATTGTTCAGCCAACCGTCGATACCCTGGACACCCCCGAGCCTAACGTCCAACCAGAGCATGACATGCCAGCAAACACAGAGGAACCGCTGGCCAATTCCCCTCAACCTTACAACAACGGATTCAGCAATGGGCAGTCTGCTTCTCAGCCATCAGTTGACTATGCTCAATCTGCGCCCGCACTGTCGTCACACGAAACCGATTTTCCTTCGAGGTTCAGCTCGCCTACAATGCCGTACCAGCAACTGCAACAAGCTCCGCAATCCAGTTCTCGCCCAGGCTCAGGGTTGTCGAGCGGGGGAGACCGGTATGCATACTCACAATCACACTCGGATCAGAACCCCCGTCCTCAGGCGGGCCCGCCAAGCAAAAACAGTGTCGTGATCAAGGTCGGCATGGTTGGAGATGCCCAAATCGGCAAGACCAGTCTGATGGTCAAATACGTTGAAGGGAGCTGGGATGAAGACTATATCCAGACACTTGGTAAACATATGGCTTCACAGCTAAGATTGCGATGGAGCACCGGCTGACATGTGGCCCACTAGGTGTGAACTTCATGGAGAAGACGATCTCGATTCGGAACACTGAGATCACCTTTTCGATTTGGGACCTTGGTGGACAACGCGAATTCGTCAACATGCTTCCGTTGGTTTGCAACGACGCGGTCGCTATCTTGTTTATGTTTGATCTGACCCGGAAGAGTACACTTAACTCCATCAAAGAGTGGTATCGCCAGGGTCGCGGGTTCAACAAGACGGCGATTCCACTGCTCGTTGGCACCAAATACGATCATTTTGTTAATTTTCCCCGTGAAGACCAGGAAGAGATTTCGATACAGGTCAGTTCTAGCAATGGCTTTTGCATCGGTAGCGACACATGCTAACAATGTGCAGGCCAAACGCTTTGCCAAAGCGATGAGGGCAAGCTTGATATTTAGCAGCACGAGTCATAGTATAAATGTGCAAAAGGTACGTGTAGGGTATTTTCCTTTTGTGGTCATGTCCACGCACAGGATGTTCCTGACAGCTGTGATCATTGCTCTAGATTTTCAAGATTGTGCTCAGCAAAGCGTTTGACCTGAAATGCACGATCCCCGAAATCGAGAACATCGGCGAACCACTCCTGCTTTACCAGAACGTCTAATGAGACCACATAACAATGCTTTCGTTGAGACGGGGTGATTCGAGACTTCTTACGATGATGCCATACTTCGATGAGTGATGGTCTTATATTACGATATTAATCTTATTTTTGGGTTGGAAGAAAAAGGCCTCCCAGCTCGGTGGCGGAACCAGAAAACCGCCATCTGCAGGTCGGAATTTCTTTTGCACGGCATTGAACATGCTCCCGAATTTCTGGGCCGCTCGCCCGTTCCCGCTACCAATTCTTGCATCCGTCGTCGCTTTCCTTGCAGTGTTACCATCGCTTCGTTTCTTCCTCCTCAGTACATCCTTGGCCAAGGGCAGCTTTCATTTCCAGATTGTGTTTCTATTAGAGCAGATAGCAACAGTGCATTCTAGGCACTTTTCATTTGTTTAGTTGACCTGTACAGAAAGTTATTAAACTTGGAATGCGAAGTGTTCATCCAGTGTTTAATGGTCGCTTGCTTGGCTGATGATGATGATGATGATATTCGGATGAAAACCAACAAAACAGATGAAACAAGTGGGGGCCATCAGGACCAGTCACTATTTGCAGCAGCGCTAAATGAAGACCTCTGGTTTACTTAACTCTAATTGGTTAAAGCTGAAGTTTGACTTTACATTAGCCAATAATAATTTTACACTTTGTTATTCAGCTGTCCACACTAGCGGCTCTGACTCAGCCTTATCGCTGAATTCCCGCGCGCTAGTCCCAATGCAGGCTATTTCTCCGCGCCATGTAACTCGACGTGCGGCAGCGACATCCAGCCTTGATGTTGGCAAGCCTCCATGAACAGGGGCTGGGGTCCATACGCCTCCGCAAGGCGGAGTCATCGATTGTCATTCTTTCACTTGAGAGCGGCTCGCCGGCTCATGGATGCTGGAGTCTCAAAAGACAGCCTGATGCCGGCATCTCAGACCAGTCTTGAACTTCTTGACTGGAGAGTCGTCTCCTGTCCACAAATCCGTACGGAATGCGCATGAATCCAGCTCTGTTCTATCGTTGTCGACAGCTGAAATATACGCTCGTTTTATAAAACCAACGATGATCCGTGGGAAAGACGTCTTGCCTCCTCCTACCATCATGAGGACAGGCCAGCAGAAGCCCGCACTGCCCGAGAGACCGAAACCTCGCGCTCCGTCGTCCACTTGGGCTGCCACGCCTCCTCGTCCTCCTCCATTGCCAATGCGGAATAATTCAGACCAGCTGCAATCCCGTCCGGCTTTGCCCCCTAGAAGGTCCTCTGACGTGCGCAGGTCGAGCGACTCGTGCTTCTCAACAGCGTCTGTTTCCACAAATTCCACTGGGACCGACCGTTCCGCCGCTACATCACCAAAATATGCTCTTCGTGCACCAGCATGGAATGAAGGCGAGCTCCCTCCCTTGCCTCCAAAAAGGGTCAGCGGGAAAGGAGTAGGGGGTAGTAAAGTAGCGACCGAACGTTGCAGCACCGGAGGAGCATCAAACGGGAAGCAATTTGTTGCTGGCGCTTCCTGCGCTGGACGGGTGTCTGTATTGGCTCGGGTACATGAGCACAAGCCTGGCGACGAAAGGCTGGAAGCCCACAGTATCAAGGCTCCTCCACCTTATGAATACAAGCGGGTTACTTCCCAGAAGGACGGGTCTCTGCCAGCACCGAAGCCTCCGTTACGTCCAAAGCCTTCTATTGCAGTAGAGAAGGCCCCTGTTTCGGTTCGTCAGAGCTTCATGAAGTCTGAAGCCCCTACTGTTTCTCTGCGGAAGATACCACCGCCGCCACCGCCGCCCGCAACCCTTACGAAGATCCGGGAATCTTCGTTTGCAACGTTAAAAAAGTCCGGACCCGTGACTAGTCCAGAGATTCCACCCAGACCTGATTTCAATCGCTCTCCTGTGCCACCTCCAGTGCCTGTTTCTTCTCGTCCTGACCTGTCTAAGATACAAGCCACAAAGCCTCGAATAGCATCCACCATTCCCAATTCAGCCAGCGAAAACCCAGTTTGCCTGAAATGCCGTGATTTCTCTGGTCCTGATACACATGCCACCCGCTTCCCGCGGCAGTCACTCCCGACTCAAGACTTGTCTTGGTTGGCTATTCAACTCACTTCTCCTTTTCCTTCCGCCACAGACAAGGCTCGCGTTCTTTTCACGTGGCTCCACCATAACATCGAATACGATGTAGCATCCTTTTTCAATAACAGCGTCAAGTCGTCAACTCCTGAGAAAACTCTACAGACGGGACTGGCTGTGTGCGAAGGTTATGCTGGGCTTTTCGAAAGGCTAGCCACTTACGCTGGGTTAGAGGCTCGGACTATCGGCGGGCATGGTAAGGGATATGGGTATGAGAAACTCGCTCCGGGATCTCCCCTACCCTCGTTTTCTGCCTCCCACGCCTGGAACGTAGTACGCATCGATGACGGCAAGTGGAAACTCATCGACTGCTGCTGGGGCGCAGGGGCTGTGGACGGGCCAAACCGGCCCTACATCAAGCGTTTTGCTGCCGAATGCTTTACGATGCCAAATGATGAATTTGGCATGCGGCATTATCCTAGCGATAATACTCAATTCTATCGCGACGACGGTCGTCCTAGCATTTCTTGGGAGGAGTACATTCTTACCAATGGACCTAAGGGCGTGGATCAGACGCTCACAGTGTATAGCAATGTTGTCGAGGATCATGGCATTGGTGAAACTACTTTCGAACCGCTGTCAAAATACATATCCATCAGCACACCTGGACCCATGCGTTTCCAGTTCGCGCTGGTTTGTGAGCATTGGACACTTCCAAAACACAGTCACAAGAGCGCACCGTATGTGTTTATGATAGGGATTCACGGAATCGACGGGCGAAAGGACGATTTTGTGCCTTTTGAATATATTCGCGGTTCGGGGCCTGGCGGTGGAGGCGATCACTGGACTCTCGATATTTCAGATCCAAGGACCCTGGGAGCCCCGGGACAAACCTTGACGTTGTTCGCTCTTACAAGCTTTGGAGATAAGCAAGATGCGAGAGGCTTGTCCCCGCGAGAATTCCTCGAGATGAAGGGGAGGACGGCTATGGGCTGGATAGGCGTTGCGCAGTGGCAACTCGTTGCATGAATGAGTAAAGCAGACATGCAAGATGTCTGTCCACTACCTCCTTTTCACAAGCTTAGTTCCTCTGCATGGAGTCGTTTGATGCATTACTCCGATCGAAGGTTTCTATCACCACATATCAAAAGAATCTCATGATACCAAAAATCTATATTGTTTTTGCTCTGTTTTATTTCTCCGCTGGCTGTTTACACACTCTGACCCTAGGCTTCTTTACAAGGCATCTCTAATTTTGGCTGTATTTTCTTTTATTTCCCCTTTTGATGAGGCGGGTGTTGATGGGATGGTAGTGATGAGTTGTGATGACCATGTAGTAAATGAGGATAACCAAACAAGCAGTGAGATAGTAATATCGAACGTGAGAAGTGCAATAATATGTCTAGCACTATCAATGGCCATTTAGTTCTGACCCTAAAGTCCTGCCTTCCAGGAGAAAAGTGAATCTCCCTCCCAGCATCAATAAAATGAAGAAATCCCGAGCCACCTGGTTCACATGTCAGTTCTCATTCTGGATCTTTGCCCCATTCAAACCTCCATCCATCGCAAGACATGAAAAATAAGGTGTGCTTAGCGCTGCAACACTAAGTCTACTGTTGCAGGCTTGTTGGGGCTAAGGGTTTAAGCTTCCCTCCCCACGGCGGTGTTGCATGCGGGCTGCCCCTACTAGCAGCGCCACTTCCGTCAGCCAGGAAATCAGAGATGCCTTGAGCGCCACGAGTATACTTGCTTCATGGAGGCAATGCGAGGCCAGAGAGCGTGTGTATCCGTTTGTGCGACTGTGTTGGCTAGAGGCCGTTTTGGCGGCCTTTGGCTGATTGGATCACAAGATCAGCCTAATGGGAGCTGTGTGCGACCTGGAGAAGTGGCGGGTACACTATGGAGGAGGATACTGTAGAATCGAGTACTACACGAGACGAAGCCCGGGAGTATCTGATAAAGATGTACAGTACTATGTGAGTTACAACGACCGGAAGCAGCGCCAGGTAATCCGGGGAGGGCCCACTTCGACGCGAAATCGTTTCAACAAAGGGTTTGTTCTCATCTGACCTCTTCGAATAATGTGTGCGACATCGATGCGAGCGTATCCTGACAGAGTAACGTTTGCGGGTTTTGATCAGCGGCAGTCCGGTTCGATAGGGCCACGCGAGATCTGAACGTCTATACAGAAGGACTAATGTATCTGACCTGTATCGGGTTTATTTATATCAGCGAATGGAATATCAATGCTGCGCTTCTGGCATCGACATGAGAGAAAGGACTTTCGCGTGGATGGCAGCGAGATTGTCTGGTGCATATACGATGTTCGTATATAGATAGCAAGTACCTCGATGGGATTATTTGCTTATTCCAGACATCCAGAGTTGTGTATAGTTCCCATGTCGCTGAGATGGCTGCTCGAGGACACACAAGGTCTCTCCGCTTGTGGCACCGATGCCCAGGATACTATACCACGCAGTATCATTCACATATGAAGATGAGTTGTGGAGGATCCAGCATAACTGATAGATGCAAAACACCCAACATCCATTCTGCGAGATAAAAGAGGAACCCATCCATGCCATTAGTGCAATTGGAAGCCAACAGCCCCTGTGAGTGGCTAGTCGGATGTTTTCTCCTCTCGGAAGACAGGGAGCAGGGTCTTGATAGATGCATTTCGGTCATATCCGTAGTAGGTGGGTGAGGGGGAGCCGGTAGACGTGCACATTCTTGGTTCACACATTCATGGATACATCCACTCTCGGGAATCCGTGAAACCTTTTCGTTTTGAGCCATGGACGCCAGCTACACTAGCTGCTTCTTCCCATCAAGTCTCGGGAGCCACGGAACCCCCCAGTGCTGATAGATTGCGACATGTACTATATGCCAGAAGGGTCGAGATCGAAGCCCAACATTCTGGCAAAGGAACATGTTTTCCTGGAACGTTCGAAAGCCAACTGGGCGTGGCTGGTCCGTTCTGCTGAGGATGGGATGCTCAGTGACGGGCTCTGGATGCTGGAGGGCACAAGCCTTGCCGATCCCCTTGGCGCACGACCGAAATGCCCGGAAGGACGGCTCGAAGGGGGCAAATGCAGTTGTCGATCGTTTTACATCGTCTGCGCTGCATATCACAGCAGCGCTTCCTGTCTTGTACACTGAAATTGTGTTGACTATGACAGGAAGCAGGGTTCTCGCTTGGGCCCATAACCCACCCCGGATGAAGCACTTGATAGTATACTCTGTACCAGAATGCAGGAATCACAACTCTTGATCTCCCAGCCCACTAGGCAGATCATCTATCTGGATCGGTTGCTTGACCTCCGTGGATACGGGGAAACTTACCGTGGAACGCAATCCAGCAAGCTGACTGGCGCGAACAGTCTGACGCTCCGGGGGCCTGTCTCTACCAGGTAGAAATCCGTATACTGTCCATGCGTATGGGGTTTGATAGGCCATCCACTCCCGCTGTCGAGATGGACGCCAGTCCGTCTACCCAGGTTACTTGGTGACCTCGGCTTAGCTAGTAGGCCGTTCAATGACATTCACACTGCATCTAGAAACGCCGTGTCCGTGGGATCTCTCGAACCTGAGCCCAGCTATCCTTGCAAACTCTCTTGATCCAACGCTTTTTATTCTTTGGTTAAGAAGTCATGTTACCATCCTTTCCCTTTGCCCTCGAGCTAGTTAACCAAGTGGGCATTCAACCCATCGCGGGGGTGGTTACCTAGCCATAAGTTATAGTCGTAAACAGGCGCAAAAGGGGAAAAGAGGTCGTCATAGATCCCTATAGCTTACCATCACCAAGATTGACTATATAACCGGCGTTTGTCCTGTCGTACCGTCTGCTTTTGCTTTTTCTTTCTCTTTCTTTTCCCTTCTGCTTCTTTCCTCATAGGCTGTTCCTAGTGAAGATACTCCCCATCTTACATCGTCGTCCTTCTCATCCAGAGGACAAGGTCGAGATCGCGAGAAAACCTCGAGGGATACCCCCTTAACGGGCCGGAAAACCTCATCTTCAGACAAAATGCTTAGTGGGAACATTTATTACATCGCCGCCGTGGCGGTCATCGGCGGCGGACTATTCGGTTTCGATATCTCGTCCATGTCCGCCATTCTTGGAACAGAGCAGTACCGTTGCTATTTCGACCAGTACCCAAAAGAGCCAGGGAAGAAATGCGGTGGCCCGCGACCTTCTGTTCAGGGAGGAATCACTGCCTCCATGGCTGGTGGCTCCTGGCTGGGTGCGATTTGTTCTGGTTTCATCTCCGATCTCATGGGCCGTAAGAAAGCTATCATGACGGGTGCTGTCATCTGGTGATTCGCACCGTTGTCCGAAACCGGCAGTTCGATCAGCTTGCTAACTTAAACGCTTGTGTCTCAGGGTTATCGGTTCCGTTATTGTGTGCGCATCTCAGAATATTGCAATGTTAATCGTGGGTCGTGTCATCAACGGATTCAGCGTCGGTATTTGCTCAGCGCAGGTTCCCGTCTACATCTCCGAGCTTGCACCACCATCAAAGCGTGGCCGTCTTGTCGGCTGCCAACAGTGGGCTATTACTTGGGGTATCATGATCATGTTCTAGTAAGCCTTCCTTCCCCTTCTTGCACCCTCGAGATCCGTTAGAGTAAGCTGACAAGCAACTCAGCATTTCATACGGATGCAGCTTTGTCAATGGACCAGCCGCTTTCCGTATCCCATGGGGTCTACAGGCAATTCCCGCGGTGCTCCTGTTCATCGGCATGCTTCCATTGCCAGAGTCACCCCGTTGGCTCGCCCGCAAGGACCGATGGGATCAATGCCACGAAGTCCTCGTCGCTGTGCATGGAAAAGGAGACCCAAGCTCTCCATTTGTCGAGCGCGAATACAACGAAATCCGAGAGATGTGCGAGTTTGAGAAACAAAATGCTGATGTCACTTACTGGGAGCTCCTGAAGCCAAATATGATCAATCGCACCCATGTCGGTGTTTTCTGTCAGATTTGGAGCCAGCTGACCGGTATGAACGTCATGATGTATTACATTACGTGAGTGGGAGCCTATTCCAAGAACAGGGAGACAAGCAGCACTAATCGAATCACCCCAGGTACGTGTTCGCCATGGCTGGGCTTACCGGTAACACCCTATTGTTGTCCAGCAGCATTCAGTATGTCATCAACGTCTGCATGACCGTCCCGGCCTTGCTCTGGGTTGACCGCTGGGGCCGCCGCCCAACGTTGGTGATCGGCGCACTTTTCATGGCGACATGGCTCTTCATCAACGCTGGCGTTCTGGTCAACTATGGCTCTCCCGCCCCGCCAGGTGGTCTGAATCAAGTCGAAGCCGAATCGTGGCAGATTTACGGACCTCCCAGCAAAGTCGTCATCGCCTCTTCCTACCTTTTCGTCGCCTCATTCGCACCCACTTGGGGGCCGGTGTCATGGATTTACCCGCCCGAACTCTTCCCCCTGCGCGTCCGCGGCAAGGCCGTCGCCCTCTGCACATCTGCCAACTGGGCCTTCAATTTTGCCCTTGGCTACTTCACACCACCAGCATTCGTCAACATCAAATGGCGCACGTATATCCTCTTTGGCGTCTTCTGCATAGTCATGGCCGCCCATGTATTTTTCATGTTCCCTGAAACAGCGGGCAAGACTCTAGAAGAAGTCGAGGAGATTTTCACCAGTGGAGGTGGCAAATATGTCGGTACTCCAGCTTGGAAGACCCGGGTGGACTATCACAAGGCTGCGCGTTTGGAGATGACTGGTGTCAAGGATGAAGAAGAGAAAATGCAGCGTGATGAGAAGACGGGCCAGCCCGCCGTCGCTGGCGATGTCAAGGCGTAGTAATTGGATGTATGCTGGTAAGATAATGAAGGTCAACCGCAGAAAATCAAGCGGTCCCGGAGTTTGGATTGGGTATTTCACTTGGACCTGTGTTAGTTTAATAGTAGTTAGTTAACCAGTGATTATGATTCTGGCGGTCTTCTTGCGATGTCCATGTTCATGAATATCTCTGTAAGTGACCACCACCAACAATGACTCTTAGAAGGGTGATTTCCTCTGCAAGCATAGCAACAGCAGTTCTCCCCGGAGCAGTTTGACTCTGGCGGACTATTGCCACAGGTATTAAAGCAATGCTCCTTGCAAGGAATGTGAGGCAAGCTTGGGAAATCAACACAAAAAGGGGCCTAATTGACCTTTGACACTTTCCCATGGCACAGCCAGAGAGTGAGCCAGAGGACGATGCCATAACTCGGATCCCCCAGGCTGACAATATACACCAGATATGTTGCGCCAATGGAAATCAGTGGTCACCGCCTTTTAAGCTCAGCTTTCAACTCCCGTTGTCTTCGGACTTCTCTTTCAGCTCTCGTCAAGAGATCCCCGTCCCGGAAGATCTTGTCAGCTTTTTCGCCAAAATCCTCCAGCCTCCTCACCAGCTCGGCTTCTTGTTCTTGCGATAGACTTGGATTCAGAAAAGTCACACGTTGCTCTACTCCCAGATTTCGTCTCTCCTCCTCAAAACGTGCCAGGTCGTCTACCTTTTGCTTCACAATGTCAAGTTCAGGTTGCCAAATTCTCAACTTGAAGAATGCTTCCACTCTCTGGCTACGGTCCCAATCGTAGTAACAAGAATCTAGAGCGTGGCAGTAGACGCTTCCGAAGGAGTGCGGCTTTAAAAGTCCGTGAGCAATAGCCTGATCCTCATACGCCTGCTGGCGCCAAACCCTCACCATGGGAAGCTCTGATCGCAGCTGCTTGCGAGGGTTGTAAGAAGTGTGCACAAGCTCACATACGGAGTCAATGAAGTTTAGAGCTGCCACTGTATATGGGAAGGAGAATAGGGGCTCGGCAATTTGGGCCACTTGGAGATTCGTGAGCCAGTAAGGGGGAACCGCAAATAGCTGAACTGGGAGAGTATGACTCCACTCCCAATCCAGGATTGACGTGATGTTGAAGTTTTCATCGACAACAATATTGGATGGGCGGAGATCACCATGCATCAAAATGAAAGGGCCGTGGTTATATTCTTGTTTAACCCACTCCATCACAATACCCTGACCTGCCCAAATACTGTATCGATAGTGTCGCGCATCTTCTTCCCCCATTATGGAATCTGGACACCGGTAGTAATCGTTGTAGATGAGTTTGAAAATCAGGTATATGTAATCAATTGCGGAGGTGAAAGTCTGCTGAGGAGGCAGGAAACGTGAGCAAAAGTCAAAACCGCCGACTTCTTGATCATTGACATCAACCGTTAGAGGGCGGTTGTTGGCAAATACCCATTTCTCATCATTCTCATCAAGGGTGAGAGCTCCGATTCGGTCGAATTGTTGGTGATGAAGTTGAATATAAACATCAGCGAGTTGGGCGTACAAATGTTCCCTTGTACCTTTCTCAAGATCTTTAAACACAACGCCAGCCAATGTCTTCCCCTCGACATACTCCATAAGCACAAATGGAAGGCCGAGGATGTTGTCATCGCCGTTTATGGAGTAGCCGTGGAGACGAGGAATGGGAATGGTGGTCTTCTCTGCAATATACCTATTTTGCTGTTAGGCTCGCTTATAGTTATGCCATGTATTCCCACGGGACTTCTAGAAAAGGGCTGCGTACTTCATGGTTGCAATTTCACTGCGCATCTTCTCTTTCGGAAATGCTAGTCGAGGAAGAAGAGGAATCCTGACCATCCATTTCTCACCCTCCATGTTCTCGGGATCCTTGTTGAAGATCACAGAAAAACAAACATTAAAGCCACCTTTCTTCCAGTCTGCGAAGATCCGACAGGGCCTCTTAGCGGGATGAAAGGAAGTGGCCAGCTCACAGACTCTTGAAGGATCAATTGAAGCTATAAGCTGCTCGGCGGCTCGATCAACTCTGTGCTTTGTTATTTGATCCATGATGTGCTGGGGAAATCAGATAGTTCTACTGATCAAAAAAGACTTGCGTGAGAACATGGGCCAGGAGGAATCGAGGGTGTAGTGATAATGTCAGCTCATGTTGTTTTGTTTAAATTATTGCTTTTCTGTAGTAGTCAGAACGAATGCGGCTAACTAACTGGTTAAATGCGAATCTGCGATGATCCTTGGCAGCTCGGCCCCTGAATCTGCAATTCATTCACTGCTACCGGCAGAAGACTACTATAACTCGAGACCAACATGCCAAAATGAAAAATTATTATCTACAAATGTTCTAGAATGGCACTTACACTGTTTTACTTGACTGCTTAGAACACCTCCGCAATCATGGCCACACCCTCCAGAAGATGAGCCGAGTCTTGATCCAGACCGATGAACCGGCGTCAAGATGCTGAAAATAGCACCTCTCCCGATGACTGGACATCGAAACCATATCAGGGGCTGGGACAATGTGACGGCGTGATGCCTTACATCCGCTTCGCAAACACCCCAGATGGCTTGCATACAGAAGTCAGGATGAACGCAAGGATTTGCATGCCTACTACTCTTTGAAACGCCATCAACGCCCGCGAAAAGCTCTACAGCTGTGATGCCTCGCCAATGACTGCTCAATCCAAATTGATATCGGACTTGGAGCAGCCTTCTCCGGATTTTTCACGGGGGACCGTTGTGGCTTCCACTGATCTTGTGTTCGAGCAACTGAAGGGACTTGGCCTCCTAGGAGACGCTGCTAGCCAGTACCCAGAATTTGTAGCTTGTGGTGGATAATTGATAGAGGGGTGTTTTGAAATGCCTATTCTCTGGGGAAGGCGCTTGATGCTGTCAAATTCTGAAGATGAAACCTGTTCTGTTGGAGGCCTACGGGCACCAAGGCGGCGATACGTGCAGCGGTGTTGAACACTGAAAGGGTCTGGGATAGGTGTTGGTTCAAATCCAGAGTACTTTGAACTGTGAATGCCATGAACAAGAGCTGTTTAATGATAGTGAAGTTGCTCTGGCCTTGTCTGCTTTTGTAGTACTATCTACATACCATGGCAACAACCGTATCTCATGGTGATGATGTGAAACTGCCTTGGCTGCTTGGCAGGCAACAAGTTAGTTAACAATGGGCTACGGCTGTGTGCATCGCGACTCTGCTTCAAATCAGATCCAAACAAGAACACCTCGTCGAGTCTTTGACCTTATAGTTACTAGTAGTATGTGAAGTGCAACTTGCGTCTTGTTGAATTGCATCACCTGATTGCTGAACCAGGGATCTTGTTCCCGCTCAGGTGATGGAACTGACAAGAGGCTTCTTTGCCGTGGAACCAGATGAACAGACACTCTTTTCAACTCAAGACACAGAACTCCCAAACAGTTTGCATTTCTATCAAAGCAAAGATGGCTCCATCCGCAGCAACATCACTGAGTTGGAGATACGTGATTGTTTTCCTTCTGCTGGCATTCTCCTGGATTCACCTCACTGGGACAAGAGTCCGTATCGGCATCCATTGGCACCAAGATGATGGACTGGAGTCAAGTACGTCTGCAATTTCACCGCTGCTTTTATAGTATCTCTGCGTGAACCAGGAGGAGACACAGGATTACAATGACAACTGACTTCTTCATATCAGAGACACAACCACCACCAGTTACCAAGGGACTGCTGCCTCTCAAGTTTGCGCCTCTACCACTGGGCTCTATCAAACCCCGCGGCTGGCTCCTTGAACAGGTGAATTCCATGGCTAGCGGTCTAGCAGGCCGCCAATATGATTTCTATCAAGTTGTGCGCGAAAGTCCCTGGCTCGGAGGCAGCCGGGAATACAGCGACTTGAATGAAGCCCTGCCGTACTGGTTTAACGGGGCTGTTCCCCTTGCTTATCAGACGGGAGATGATGTTCTGATAAACAAAGTCAAAGCAGTTGCGAGCTATGTACTTGCTCATCAGCACACGGACGGATGGCTGGGTCCGGAAACAAGCGTGTCCCAACGGAATTTCTGGGCCAGGACGCCGCTGGTCATGGGTTTAGCGCAGATGGCGGAAGCAGAAGCAGGGACGGAGCTTGCTGGGCGGATCATGGATGCGATGCATAAGTTTCTGGGCATCATGCACTCCATGCTTTCGAATAACCTTCAGGGACTGGTGGCGCATCCGGGTGACCGGTTTAACGAGCAATGGGGCCGGTCTCGTGCCGCTGATATGATTCTAGTTTTGCAATGGCTCTATGAAAAGGACCCCCGGAATAACAGCGAGATATTACTTGACTGCATGAGGTTCTTCAGAAAAGGCGGGCATGATTGGTCCTGGTGGTACAGCCAAGATGTGTATCCGAAGGTCGATCTGGATACGCTCCCATCCAACTTCACAAACAAATACTACCATTTTGAGCACGGGGTGAATGTCGGTCAGGGCCTCAAAGCTAGTGCTGTCATTCGAAGATTTACTCATGATGACAAGCTACTGGATTCGGCTCGCAGGGGAGTCGATTGGACATTCCAATACCATGGAACACCATCCGGGGGGGTTATCGCCGATGAACGGCTCTCTGGCCTAAGTCCAGTCCGGGGCGTTGAGCTCTGCTCAGTTGTTGAGACGATGTATTCTCTCAGCTATCTGTACCAGGCAACTGCTGAAAGTGACTATGCTGATCGATGTGAACTAACTGCTTTCAACGCCCTCCCGGCGATGGTCACTACTGACTGGTGGGCACATCAGTACATCGCTCAAACCAACCAACCGATCTCCCACATCGTCCGGCGTTCTCCATGGTTCAATGTTGGAGGCAATGCTCAGACGTTTGGCCTGGAGCCAAATTACCCTTGCTGTACAGTTAACCACCCACAGGGATACCCAAAGTTCATATCCAACATGTTCGTCCAGCTGGGAGACGAAGGTATCGCGCACGCATTATTGGGGCCCGGGTCGGTGCACACGACCACCAGTTCGGGAGCCAATGTCATGATAACGTGTGATACTGGATATCCATTTAGCAACGTCTTCTGGTACCATATTGAAAGCGATGCAGACTTTGACTTCTACGTCAGGGTGCCAAAGTGGGCAAACCGGGACAAATCATGGACCTCCGTCGATGCCGAGCTACCGACTCCCGTGATGCGAAACCCTGAGGATAGTATGCAAGCGATACCTATTTTTGCTGGTAGGCATGTCGTGATGTATTCGCTGCACACGGATATTCGGGTTGTTCCCCGTGCTAACGACACCGTTTCAATTTACCATGGTTCACTTCTCTACACGATTCCTTTGAATCCAGCGGTAACCTACAGACAATCGGGTTATCCGAATGCTCCCCCGCTTGCGCGAGAGTATACAATGACGCCGAGAGAGAAATGGGGGTTGGCCATAGATCCTTCGACGCTGCGATTCAAGGGCATGTCTGACCCAATGGCTCCGCTGCCGGACCCTGTATGGGATGAGCACAGTTCAGTCACCAGGATAACAGCCACTGTGTGCGAAATCAAGTGGGAGTTGACCGAGGCTCGAGGCTACGCGCCGAATCCTCCCCCTGTTTCTGATAGACGGTGCATTGGAGCGCCATTTGAGATCCAGCTGGTCCCATATGGAACAGCGAAACTGCACATGGCAGAGTTGCCGGTCATGCAGGCTGGGACCTAGTAGTGGTATATCCCCATGAGAACCATTATGTACGGGCAGAGCAACGTATCCTAGGCATCCAACTGCTTGATAGCTTCAATTCCATGATGACGATTTCGATCTGAACTGCGCACGTGCCACCCTGCAGCGTTTCTTGGCGTTGCAGCCAAATTCACGTCACACAGTCACGTGGATGTACCGCTGGCCAATGGGAAGCGCGGGAAGAACACTAACGCCGTATCCCGTGCGCGAGCCAAACAGAGCAAACACCCCCTGACCGAAAAATAACGACGAGACGAAGCCCGCAATTCCACCGAATCCGCGAGTGTAGGACAGCGGTGTCGCGCACTTGGATCTCCTGTGAGAGGACTGCCGGAATAAAGGAATAGGAACCTCTTCGTCCCGCTGGCTCTTGTGTTCTTAGCCTTTAGCTCTCTTCTGCAGCCCGTCATTTCCTCAGCTCGTATCAAGGGTCTTGGGAAGGCGGAGCCAAGGCTGGCCCATAATTTTGCATGGGGCTTCGACTTTAAACCCTTTTCTCCCGGCTTTCTTTTTGCCCTCGCAACACCCACAGATTTGAGCTTTCGCTTCTGCCGATTGCATGCCTGAAGTCTAGGAAGATAAACATCCAGTGCGTTCCAGAGAAGGGAGTCTCCAATACGTCAATTTACAACCTTGCCGCCCGCTTCCCACCATGGTTTCTGCGGAATCTCCTGGGCTGCAAAGAGTGAGAAAACCCTCCCAAGTCGTCGGCGCAGTCTCCTGGCATTTTCTCTTGTCGGCGTACGATTGCTAACGTACCATTGTCAGAGCCGGTCTCCCCGGTCATCCTCCGAAAAGACTGTCGCCGTTCATTCCAAGCGGCGTCGTGCGCGATCGGTGTTCCGCCGCTGGAAGGACATTTGTCTCAAGCACACATGGGTTATACCACTTGCCCTGCTGGCAACCATACTCTCAGCATACGCCGTGAATCCGAACGAATCCAATCCGATACACAAACTTATTTTCCTTTCCTATCCTCTTCCGTCTGAGAACCCCGATGGACCTGTGGTGTATGGCAAGGGCCCCGCAGACCTGGCCTTTGTGGGATTCTACACAATCGTGCTTTCGTTTACGCGAGAATTCTTGATGCAAAGGATGATCAAGCCGCTGGCTCGACGATATGGCATCAAAGGCAAGGCGAAGACTGCGCGTTTTATGGAACAATTCTACACCGCCATCTACTTTTCCATCTTCGGTCCCTTTGGACTATACGTCATGAGTCGCACGAAGATTTGGTATTTCAACACGACGGCAATGTTTGAAGACTTCCCGCACAAAACGCACACGGCCGACTTCAAGGCTTACTACCTACTCGAAGCCAGCTACTGGGCGCAACAGGCAATTGTCTTAGTCTTGCAGCTGGAGAAGCCTAGGAAGGACTTCAAAGAGCTGGTGGGGCATCATATCGTCACCTTGGCGTTAATTGGCCTCAGTTACCGTTTCCATTTCACTCATATCGGCTTAGCAGTGTACATTACCCACGACCTATCTGACTTGTTCCTTGCGGTGAGTATTTGAATTGAGGTCCTCTGAACTTCATGAACTAGCTCGAGGCTGACTCCAACTCGAAATCCAACAGACCTCTAAAACTCTGAACTACTTGGATTCCGCGCTCATCGGTCCCTACTTTGCCCTGTTCGTTTTCGTCTGGATTTACATGCGACACTATTTGAATCTTCGCATTATCTGGGCCGTCCTGACGGAATTCCGCACTGTCGGTCCGTTCGAACTCAATTGGGAAACACAACAATACAAATGCTGGATTAGCCAGTATATCACATTTGCCCTTCTAAGCGCGCTTCAAGCCATTAACTTATTCTGGCTCTTCCTCATCCTCCGAATCGCAAAAAGATATGTTTTCAATAATATCCGACAGGACGACAGAAGCGACAACGAAGATGAGGACGAGGAGATCGCCGATACATCTGCTAGCAACAACGCACATAGCTCGCCAAATGTCCCCACGATTTTACTGAATGGAACTAGCCCGACGCCAGTCAGAAGGAGAAACGCCGATAAGGAAAACGAGGTTCCTGGTGGTACCACAAATGGCAATGTGAATGGCTCTTCAGCACAAGCCCATTTTGAGTTGGCAACGACGATGAATGGCAAGAAGATGAAATGATCTTGAATGAAACCTAATGACCATATCCCAGACTCTGCTGTCTTAGATGCGTGGAGTTTCTAGGACACACACTGACTTTTGCGAAAACCTCTGGATCGATGTTCAGGCCCACAGGGTCTACATGGAACTATGAAGGGAAAAATCTTTACATAGCCCTGGTAGCTGTCACTATGCTCTGGTTGCCAATTCACTTGTGCCATTTGTTTCCTTGCCTATGTGCTATTGGGTTTAGCTTGGGTGTTCTGGTTAGAATGGGCTGCTTTGCATATGCCAATACCTTCACAATTCCTGATACTGCTTTCTCTGTCCCGTGATGGAAACAGTGGGCTATCTTCCTGCTTTCTATTAGGGCTGGCCTTGCGTGCATAGTTCACAACATATTGTTGTGCGAACTTGTATATTACATGGCGCCTCATCTACATATGTTTTGTTGTTTTTGATTCTCCATTTGTTTATTATTTTTAATTCTTTGAGTATGGCTGCCCTTTTTGGTCTATTCACCAGAGAGCCATGTGTTTGCTTCGGCATCCAAGTTTGCATTCTTTTCCCTTTTCATTTCCTTGCAGACATGATGCTTGATGCGGACCTTGAAGCCTGAGACTGGACAGGAGGCGCCTCAGATCACAATGTTCTCTTCTCTTTCTTTCCCACCCCCCTTTTACATGATACCTTTGTAATGAGCTTTTGCACAACTTGTTTCTTTGTTTTCTCTGGGATGAATGTTTGCCTATTACCATAATAATGCATAATCAGATGAGAAGTGATGACACCAGAAGATTCTACAGGATGATTAGGCTGGCAAGATTCTATTGACCCCGCAAAACAAGATGAAAAGACACACTTCCACTGTCAAGGTAGTTGTTGGAAATCAACAAGAGGCTGCTTAGTTTTTGCATTACACAAATTATCTGTACAGTACACGCCCTTCTATTTCATCCTATTCCCCTTGATGCAGGTTGATTTGGGTCACTTCTTCTCCAGAAGCGAGACAAATGATCAACCGTGTGCACCATGACACGTGCACTCAGAGGCTTGGACAGACTTCGGGAGTCACATTTCTGGATGAGAGATCCTAGCCTGGCTTGCAAGTAGATTCTATTTACTCAGACTTGGATTCGGCTTGGGGTTGGTTGGGGTTCGGGATGCTTCCTTTGGCACGGGCAGACTCGATATCGCCCTCTTTCAGTTCCTTGTCGTCGAGCGTTGGATGGGTGACATCGCCGTGAATGATGCCTGCTTGTTTGCCGGAAGTGGTGGCCCAGGAGCCGGGCTCCTTGATGTCACGGGGCTGCGTAGACAATGTTAGATCCAAGTCTTGCTATGGTGTGGTTGGGATCCTTGTATCAAATGGGATCAGGTAGCTTGGACTGAGGATATGGGTATGTTGAAATGATAAAAGGTTTATGGGCATAGGCTCAGTAGATTAACGGAAGGCGATTGACACGTATTTGCTGGGTCACATACCTCATCGGTTGCAGGGGCTGGTGGACCAGCCTTGGCTTCTTCGGACTCGGGAACGTGAGGGGTCTCTTGCTCCTGTGCTTGCTCCTCGAGTAGTTCGGCCTTTCCAAGTTTCTCCTCGGCTTCTTCAGGTTTGGCAGCATGCTCTTCAACCTTTGGCTGTTCGGTGACATGCTCGGAATGGCCCGATGGGCCGTGGCCGTGACCTTCGCTGGAAGGACCGGACCTGTAGAGGTAGTAGGCACATGGGGCTGTCACTGCAATTGAGCCGATGAGCCTGTTTTAGCGTTGTCGAGACGTTAGCATGCTTCTTGCAAGAACAATAGCTGTCGGTTCAAAATCCAAACAGCCCGCCGGTCCCGGGAACCGCCGAGACGGAACAAGGGTTGGCGAGGGAAGTTGAATTGCGGAAATTAATCAATTGATGCGGACAATGCTTTTTCTGGTTTTCTCTTCAAGGGCAATTGATTTACCATGGAATGTCGCTACCAGCCTTGTGCGTTTCCGCACCCTCTGTGGCATAGCTTCTCCAGCTGGCCTGCTGCCAAACCCGAGAGGATCTAGTGGTGCGGGCAGCTACTCTCCGCGATTGTGCGGAGAACAGTGTGCGAAAAGCGGCGGCGGAGCGTGGGAGGACCATTGTGTCGTAGCTGTGTGGTTGAGAGGGGAGAAAAGAGGGAGGTCCAGGCAGCAAAGTAGACCGCAATCGACTCGAATTGAGAACAGTGAGGTCGGGATCAGAGGTTGGAAATGGCGAGATACCTGTTTGTTTATTGCTAGCGCTGGCAGGCTGCTTATATAAGAATCTGCTATCACGTGGTTGGTCGCTGGGCTCCCAATCCTCAGTTCGGACGAGAGAGATTCAGACTGTCTGCTACACAGCAAGTATGAGTCTGTGAGAGATTATCATGGACAAAGTATTTTAGCCAACTGTATTCTGTCACTAAAGTCCCTTCTTGAATGCATGGGTTGCTCAGTTGCAGTCTCTCAAAGGAGTCGGCGGAAAGTCAGCTAAAATAAAGCAACGATGTCATCACTTTGTCACTTCCGCTGTTCATTAGTTAACTAACTACCTACTAGGCATCCATAGCCCACCTTTGTTTAGCTACATTCCGCAAACAACAACCTTCATCTGTATTGACTTGCCTTTGAATACTGATAGCCTGAAACTCCATGCCTCCATGAGCACTGCTTGAGATCTTTGTCATAGGCCTTGTGGCATAAACACACACGCCCGCTTAGTTGATTGCCCCTCCTCTACATCGTCACCTCCTACTGAGAACAACATGGATCGGAAGACTGTGGGGCACAACCTGAGCTCGCTGCTCCAGAAATTCACAGATCCTGACCCAGATCTTCGGTATATGTCCTTCAATGACCTTCATGGAATCCTTGAAAGCCCAAGTTCAGCATTTCTTCCTCAAGAGCCGCACCTCCTTGGAAAGATAGTGGAGGGGCTCCTCAGGGCATTGGAGGACCAGCATGGAGAGGTGCAGAACCAAGCACTAAAATGGTACGTGGTGTGCCTTTGGCTATGGTGCTCGTGTCATTGGTCACGAATGCTAACTGTTGCTGAATGTTGTAGCTTTTCTCCTCTCGCTCGACGCGTTTCGGAAACCGTTTTGAACTATCTACTCCAAAATCTGTGCGCATTGACAGCATCAGAATCAGTTGACACATCAGTGCCGAACACGGCTCTGCGAAGCATTCTAACTGCATTACCACGTCCAACTGTTGGGGCAGCTGTCTCTGGAGACATTCAAGTGTGCTACGCTGCGATATCTTCTATCCTAATTCCTCGCTTGGTGGGCTCCGAAGGGACGCAGTCTATGATAAAAAACCGTGCAGTCAAGGGATACAGTAGTGATGCTATTGACGTTCTGGTTGAACTAGTCAATTCATACGGCCCCCTGTTGGCAGAATCACAGCTGGGAGAGTTGCAAGCGACTGTGCTTGCGATAATCGAAGACGAGAATGCAGGAACCGTGGCCACGAAAAGGGCATTTTCTGCGATTTCAGCCCTTTCTATTTATTTTTCCGATGATCAGCTTAGCCACCTTGTCTCTATGCTCATAGAAGGCTTCCGTTCTCCTCATGGTACCATCAATAGCCGTCGACATCTTATCGCCACAATCGCTACTCTGGGAAGATCAATCCCGGCAAGATTCGGTCCGTACATGAAAACATTGGCAGCATTTGTCCTATCTGCAGTTGGCGAGCAAGAATTAGACGAGATGGAAGAGGACCAGTCCGAGAGCGGCGAACATGATCCTAAAGAGGATGAGCTACGTGAAACAGCGCTGGTCGCACTTGAAACGCTTGTTACCTTTTGCACCAATGACATGCAGCCTTATTTGATGGATTCAATCAATGCAGCCCTGAGATATCTCAAGTATGACCCCAATGTCGCAGAGTTCGAGGACGAGGAGATGGGCGGAACTCAAGATGAAGGTAGCGACGATGGCGCCACTGAAGAACCAGATGATGATAACGAAGCCTACGAGGATTTCGAAGAGGAAGAAGGTTACAGTGACATTGATGACTTGAGCTGGAAGGTCCGCCGTTGTTCTGCAAAACTACTATCAAGCATAATCTCAACCCAAGGTAGAAGTGCGTCACGGCCAATAGACGACGACACTATATATGAAAAAATTGCGCCAGCCCTTCTTGCAAGATTCACCAAAGAAAGGGAAGAAAGTGTGAAACTTGAAGTTGTATTGACAATGACTGGGCTCGTTAGAAAGGCCAGCGAAGTATCCGCCAGTATCGGCATTGCTCCTGTGCTCTCCGAGTCACACTCCCGCAGCTCCCGCAAAAGGAGACGCCAGGATAGCGATGCAAGTATCCTGGGCTATGACTCGGAGACTCCGATTTCCTCGGCTATGGATTCACCTGTGGTTACTCCTCCAACTCCCCAAACTGGATCTATCAGTGAAATTGTGAGGCTGACTCCGGGCATTGTTCAAGGACTGGTGAAGCTATGGAAGCGAGCTTCGATACCATTAAAGCAGGCTGCTATCAACTTGTTAAAGTCTTTAGCCCTTGTGCGCTATGGTGGCCTTACTGATTTTCTTCAACGAATAGAAGATCCTATTGCGGATGCCCTGAAAACCTCCACTTTATCTGGTGGTGCTTCTCTATCTGCTGGGTCAACAACTGTCACCGCCGGAAATCTACAGATTGATACTCTTAGTTTGATCGCGGCTATTGCAGAGACGCATACCTCAAATGCCTTGTTACCCTTCTTGATTGCATTAATACCTGGGGTCATGACGGCTGTAAGTGAGAGAAATTACAAGGTTGCCGGTGAGGCCCTTGGCACAATCGAAGAGATTGTGAAAGCAATGACGCCTCCCCGAATATCACCAGATGACCATGATTTGGGACTCCAGCTGGAGAAACTATACGATGTGGCTACCGAGAAGATCACAGATAATAGTGCAGACCTAGAGGTTCGACAGCGTGCAATTCATGTTCTTGGAGTCCTTCTCGCACGAACCTCTGGACCACAAGGAACAAAGTTCATTCCACCCTCACAGAGAAGCAAAGGACTCTCGATTCTTGCTGACCGTCTGAAAAATGAAACAACAAGGGTTGCTGCTGCTCGTGCTATTAACGATGTTGCAGCGCTTGCACGCGGCGATGCGGACATTACACCAGCATGGTTAGCTGAAGTTACGTCAGAACTCGCCGCACAATTGCGGAAATCTGACCGTGCCTTAAGAGATGCTTCTATTGGCGCTCTCAAGAGCATTTCCATCAATTCACATTGCCGGCGACATTATGATCCAGAAGTTGTGCAGAATCTTACGAGCAGCTTCCTTCCATTGCTCAGCGCCAGCGACCTTCATCTTCTTACACCTGCTCTCGTCATACTTTCCAAGATTATCCCTGGCCATGCGGGTCAACTCGTGGATGGTAACATGATCAAAGCGCTTTGTTCTGTTGTGCAAGGGTCTCCGAGTGGAGTCGCCCTGAAAGTTTATCTGCACCTGATCCGAGTCATCGGGGAGCAGAAAGCCGGTGCTCCATTCATGAAGGCCTTACTACAGAACGTCGGCGTCAATGGAGACCCTTCCATAGTAGGAAGGGCAATTGGAACTCTGGTCGTGTACGGAGGTCCACAAGTGGGCGTCAAGACGCAAGATTTCCTGAAGGAGCTCCAGTCCCAGCAAGATGTGCAGAGGAAATGTCTTGCCCTTGCAGTCCTGGGGGAGATTGGTCTCCTTCTAGGAGCGAATTCGTCATTGGCACCCGATCTTTTCATTTCCAATTTTGATTCTCCATCGGACAAAGTCCGGCTATCGGCGGCCGTCGCCCTTGGGAGTGTGGGTGCGAGCAATATCGAAGCCTATTTACCTGTCATCCTGGCCGAGCTAGAGAAAAAGCAATCATCCAAGTACCTGTTGCTTCATTCTCTTCGAGAAATACTCCAACACCCTGAGAGCGTTCGTGCGGACGTTGCACCGTTTGCTACCAAACTCTGGGAGATTTTACTCCTCGCTTCCGATGATGAAGATAATCGTGTAGTGGGTGCAGAATGCATCGGTCGGCTTGCTCTGATTGATCCAAGTTCATACATACCCCTTCTCCAGGTGAGGAATCCACTCCCGATTGTCAACTCGCATACTAATTCTGTTGCATTAGGAATATCTCAACCATCCCAATGCGACAACCAGAGGCACTGTAATTTCAGCTTTCCGTTATACGCTTGCCGACTCTAGCAATTTCTACAATGACGTTCTACGACCTCTTATTATTCCGATTTTAGTCAAGATGCTTGGTGATACCGATCTGGGCAATCATCGGCTTGCGCTAACAACCGTCAATTCAGCTATCCACAATAAACCAGATATCGTCCTTCCGCATCTTGATCAGTTACTTCCGGTGGTAGTGAAAGATACCCACATCAAAACAGAGTTGATACGGGAAGTTCAGATGGGGCCATTCAAACACAAGGTTGATGATGGGTTAGAACTCCGAAAGGTAAGCGATATCAGTTCCTCTCTTAAAACCCATCGACTGACAGCGATTATGCAGAGCGCATACGAAACGCTATATACATGCGTCGAGATTGCATTCTCCATTCTGAATATTGCGGAGATATATGATCGAATCCTCGCTGGAGTCGGAGACGAACAAGACATCCGCACGCTGTGCAACTTAATGATATCTAAGTTAATCACGCTCGCTCCCAAGGAAACTGAAAGCCGACTTGATGCGCTGTGCACCCCGTTCCGAACAATCCTATCCACCAAGCTTAAGGATTCGGCTGTAAAACAGGAACTCGAAAAGGCGCAAGAAGCTTCGTTGGGAGTCTTAAAGATTACTCGTGAACTCCAGAAAGCATTCCCAGGGGCAGAAACGTCGAGTGAGCATCATGCATGGAAGCAATACTTGGAATGGATTAACAAGGAATGTGGCCAGCTTTTGCGAATGCTTGCGCAGTAGTTGATAGACAAGCATTTCCCTGGTGTGAGACAGAGTATTAGGCAGATTTAGCGTGGTGATGTAGCAGCTGGTTTGTCCAAGCCAGGATGGAGTTAGCCGCCCACTCCTAGTTAGCAGTACAAGGGTCCAAGCCCAGTGTGATCGATCGTGCATGCGCCTCCAGGATTGAGACTGTGCGGACCGGAAACACAATCACACATGTTCTCTATCACACATGCCTGAATTGTCTAAACAATCAAAGACTTCCGACCCGCCCCTGAAGGAGGGAGTTTAGTCATTCTCGTCCAGCAAATCCCACCATCATCACCAAGTATCAACTGTGTTGTCAACATCTGCCAAGCAGAAGAGGCGGACGCCATGCATGTACTCACTGAGTGATTGACGGGCCGGTGCGCTATTGTCTTGATGTCTGAAAGGAACGCTGCTGCTTGTGACACCCATGGAATCTCACATCCAGCCCATGTCACGCGCTGATTCGCCGAGAGTCCCCGAAAGCCGCGACAGAGTTGCGGGGGATGCTCTTGAATTATACCTGAGCTATGCGATTGACCAGCAGGCTGGGACTCGCGCAGTGTGATTGTGGTGTGCATTGGAAATGGGGTTGAACAGACCGGGTGGCCAGAGATGCTGGCATGCATGTCATCCCTGGAGGTGATGCCGGGAAGATCTGTCTGTCTCTTTGTCCGGCCGGTAGGGATTCCAGGGCCCCATCGCAGGGACACTGGGCAATTGAGCGATTTGGCCCTGGTCTCGAAGCAAGCAAAGATGGCTCCCCTGGACAGGATTAACGGGCTCTTTTTTTTTATTTGCTCTCCTCGTGCCTGGTTGCATCGACAAGGCCCGTCCCTGTTAGTTATTTATAGGCGGAACAATACGGAGATGATCCCACAGACAGGGGGAAGAGGTTGTGCATAGCCTTGCTTGGGCCTGGCGCCAATCCTTGCTGCTGGCCGACGTGGGCTTTCTATTCGTCGCAGCTTATTAGTGCGTGAAAGTGGGTGGCTTGTTCACAGGCAAAAGCGATCTGATTTTTGGGGGTGAGACGGAGGAGACGCGGAAATCATCGTCGGGATCTGTTCTGGTATTGTTCTCATCCTTTTCTTGCGTCTTTTTCTCCCCTTCTCTTCCCTTGTGCAAGGTGGGAGGAACCACTGCCTTGGATCTCGCCAACTAACCCTCAACAGAGGTCGAAAGAGAAGCCCCGACGTCTCGACGCAGTAGCCAGCTTACCCGTCGTCGTGGCAGACGCGACGAGAAACCAGGCTCGCAAGGCTTCTTATGGGGTTCTCACGCCTGGCTTTTCGACGATGTCGAATCCGAAGCTTCACCTCCAACCGGTGAACAACGATGGTGCGCGACAAGGAAAACGATACTCATACCTAAATACCCCGGCAGAGTACAGAGCGTCAACATTCCCGGCTCGCAACTCGGATAGGCATGGCGACACCGCTGCCGGGGCACCAGCCCAGGGGGTCTCGACGATACCATCGCCGCCGGGTCAACAGCATCCAGCATTCTCGTATGCTTTGACCGACACAAATGGTCCCCCGGCACAGCCGATCTTTAATACACCCCCTTACCTCCAACCTCAGACGAATCCCACTCCTCCGCCGCTATCAGAACATCCAGCACAGTTCGCTCCTTACGCCGACTCTCTACCGTACACTGAACAACAAGCACCGCAACCTCAGGTTTACGATCATCCGCCAGCTTCTCCTGGCCCGCTTCTGCCCAAGCAAGACCAACAGCCAGACATGCGACCGCCTCGGAAAGAATATACCGTCGTTCCAGACAGCAATCCACTCGCTCCACCGGATCCGGTGTCTACTCCCAAGCCCAGATCCATATCAGGCGGCGGGTCTCAGATGGGTACTAGGACTACGCCCCACGAACTCCACCATGTCCCAGGCCAGGTTCTCCATCCAAGACAGGAAGTCAGAGGAGGAGGCTGGAGTTATGGCTTGTGTGACTGCAGGGACCCTGGAGTCTGCTGCATGGGCTTATGGTGCCCATGTATCTTATTTGGAAGGACGCAGTATCGACTATCGAGGAAATCCGAACAAAAGGATCCCACTAATTTGTTGGGTTACGAGATTTGCAATGCTCCGTGCACTGCCATGGCATTGCTATGCGGCTGTCAATGTATGTTTATCGGAAGCTTCTATCAATCTTTCAAAATTTGGCACACCAGACTATTCTTGCTGACCGATTTGACTTTTCAACATCGCAGGGATCTTTGCAACAATCCAGCACATCCGTATCCGTCGAGCATACGGTATATCCAGCGACGTGGCCAGCGACTGCGTCCGGGCTTCATGTTGTACATGCTGCACGCTTATTCAAGACGAACGGGAAATCAAATACCGAGAAGAGGCTTCGCGGCTTGCAGGCGGGGTCCCTGGAAGCACGGTTCCCGCGTATACGACCCCGGGGCCAATGACGTTTAGTCCGCCGCCCCGATGAAATTAAAATCCGGACGAACTGCTCCCCTATCCTGAAAACTCACGGATTGTTTGGTACTCGTCCCATAAAACACTCAAGCGCTCTCATTTTCTCATGAATTGAACGATATACCCTGCCGAAGAAGGCTATTGGATTGATGTATTATACGCATGACTCGCAGAAAGTTTGTTCCGTTGTTTTCTATATTCCTTTGGGTAGTTGGTCCTTGTGCGATTCCTCCGTGCGCACGCACATCCTTATTGTTCATCCCGGTATGGAAGTTACGGGGTGGATGTGTGGCGAGGTTACTGGTCCCTACAAGCAAAGTACTCTAGGTTGGAAACGCCCACAATGTCTGGCCGCGGAGGACTTAGGCCCGGGGGCCTCATCTTGGCAGACGCGGTACTCTGTACAGGCAGTTAGGCCATAGAGTGCCCAGCGGCCTTGTGCAACCTGAAAAATAACCCTCAAGGCACTTTTCAGCACTAAGAACGAGCATTTGAGTTCCGTCCAGCACACAGCCTCAAGATCCTATCTCCTTTTTTCTTTCCTGTTTCCGCTATTTATTTTGTTGGCAGATTTGTCTCGCATTTCCTTTGGCTTATAGGTATTTCAGGGGAGGATCTTTCATTTGTACATGTTTCCTTTCTCATACTTTGCTAGCCCGTCCCCTAATTCCTTGCATGCGGAAAGAGAGAGTTCTGGATTCACCTTCATATCAGGAGGCAGGGCGTACAGAGGCAGTAACTCGAGATAAGCCCGCAGCGAGCGGAATGTCACACGTTGCCATATCAATGAAACAGCCTGGGAATCTCTCCCCCGTCCGTGCTTCCCACCGGGGCCCTCTGTCCCTCCGTCCCTCTCCTCTCCACTGGCTGGCTCCGGGTCTTGGCGCGCACCACGCAAGCAGCGGGAAGCAATGCCAAGGCCGGGGGTCCCGTAGAAAATCTTGGCTCTAAAGCTTATCTCCCGCCTCATTCGCCAATGACTAAGCAGCCTCGCACAAACTGCGGTCACGTGCTGCGTCCTACCGAACTTGGCTTTTTCTTGGCGAAAAGACAATGGGGAACGCCTGATTATGTAATAGGTACTGCTGGCCAATGGGGATCGCTGGCTGGCACATCCTGCCCGCCTTTTCGATGTTGTTCACGTCTCGTCCAATTTCATTTCACAACGAGAGAGGGACGTCTGCGTTTGACCGAGTGTTTCCCCGCTGCTGCCGATAAAGGACTGGTCCTGTCGATGTATCTGATGGCCTGAAGGTATTGCAGAACGGGCTAGGTAGCTGGGCGCCCCGTAACCAACTGAGGACCACCGACTTTGTGCCGTAGTTATCACTCGCTTTTATGTGCTACGACTGCCGACGCCACTCGAACGATCATTTCTGACCTTTTCGCTTTTTCGCTTTGCCTCCCACGTTCCTCGCGACGATATCTTGATCTTTAGCAATAGCGTCTCGGAACCCTACGCTCTCGCTGGGTGTGCATTCGTCTCGTCTGATCGACCGCGAACGGGACCTCGATTGTGTGGCGAAACCGAGGGGAAAAAAGCCTCCGACCGATACTTCTACTCGGACCAAAACTTCGTCGGTTCTGTTGGCGCGTTCGTTTGGCGAGCAGGGTGACAAATAATTGTGCGATATTTCTTCTACGACGGTGTTTGGATTTCACCTTCTGGGCGCATGAGTCTCCGTGTACCGGCTTTATTTTGGTCTGAAGAGGGGTGAACCGAATGGCATCCGGAGCACATGATCTGGGACGCTCCGGTTATTCGACGTTATGTATGAGCCGTTGATGCCATATGCTCACCACACCCACTTGAATAGGACGAGAGGGTGTGGGCCCATTGCTCTGACGAAAGGGGGTATGATTCAATGCCAGTGTTTTGCATCAGCAATGGTGACCAACAGTGTGCTAACAGTTGTCCCCGTCTAAACCATAGGTAAAATCATTTTCAATAGCACATATACCCTAGTTCTTCCGCAAAATGCCGTCTATGAACCCTCCTGCGAAGGCTCCCATCACCTACCACCCGACCCTTCCACAATCCTCAACGCCCATGAACCCTTTTACGCTTCTACGTTTCCTCAGATGTATGCAGTTGCGGCCGCGACAGTTATCAGCTACCTCCTACTTATTATCCTGTTTATAACGCCGAGAACTTTTTTCATAGGGGGACGCGGAGGTGGGTTCCTCAGCCGACATGGGATGATAAGCGGTTCTTACGGCAGCTCTTCCGTCATTGGGGTTGGAGGGCGCCCATGGCTTCAAAAGGTCGCCGCTTTGACCGTTGTCATTTCGCTCAGCATCGCAACTGCAGATTCGTTCGCTGTTGCTAAACGACAGTATGAATTGGGGTTTATGGACTCAATGGCCCTGACTGACGAGGTCGTCAATGGTGTGGAGATTCGCGTTATCCGCGTTATTTCTAGTACCTTTCTCTGGCTGGCGCAAGTTCAAACTTTGATACGATTATTCCCCCGACATAAAGAGAAAGTTATAATAAAATGGGTTGGGTTCGCAATGATCGTTCTTGACACCATTTTCAGCATCCTTAATAATACGGTTCGCCAGTCGACGAGCATGATTGTCAGGCCAAGGCACATTGTTGATGCCATACCTGCCCTGAATTATTTGTTTGAGCTTTCACTTAGTTTGTTGTACGCTGCGTGGGTCATCTTCTATTCGATTTCTAAACACCGATTCGCCTTTTTCCACGTCAACATGCGGAATATTTGCCTGGTGGCGTTGTTATCTTTGATTGCAGTGTTGATACCCGTTGTTTTCTTTATTTTGGACGTTTCTAAACCCAATGTTGCTGGGTGGGGTGAATATATTCGCTGGGTTGGAGCCGCAGCGGCCAGCGTGGTAGTATGGGAATGGGTGGAGAGAATTGAAGCCCTGGAGAGAGAAGAGAGAAAGGATGGGATCTTGGGACGAGAGGTTTTTGATGGAGATGAGATGCTCGAGGTTACTCCATCCGAAGAAATCGACTCGCCGCATGGACATCATGGAGGAAGTAAGGATGGGAAAAGTGGTGGCGGCGGGAGCGTCTGGGCTAGCATCATTGGCTTTTCGCATCGGCCGTTCAAAAGCCAGGTTAAATTCCAGTCGAAGCCTCATGTCCGGCGAAAACGGCGGCAGCGGAGTGCAAGAGCCGAGCACGCCGCGGAACAGCCCCAAGGCGAGCATCCGACTGTGCCTCCTCAAGCCATAACGCCAGTGAGTCGTGCAGATACCGCCAGCACAGTTTACCGTATACGGCATCACTCAGTCGGGAGTCTATCTCCAACGGTATCAGAAGGGATTGAGGTCGGAGAAGTTGACAAGGAGCTTGGACTGGTTCGAACCAAAGAAAGCGACTATAAAAGCGTTCAGGTCTCGAGCCCAATCCCCCATATTAGGCAAGGAATCAGCTGGCTCCATACACTCAACCCTTTTCGACGTCGTCGCGGCTCACCTCCGCAAGAGGTTGCGAGTGCTCAAGCAGAGGAAGGTAACATTCGCCATCCTACGCCACCAAACCACGGGGGTGAGACACAGATTCATTCCACCCTCAGGGCGCGTCTTGACACGGTTCGGTCAATACTACATCGCGACCAAGGAGATGGGCATGGTGAAGCTGAGCGACGAACGTCAGTGTTACCAGTCACAGTCATTCCGGCACGATCACGACGGGAGCGTGGCATCCCAGCTGGCACTTCTCGACGTTCAGGATCGCATCAGTCGAGAAATGATAACCACGGTCGCGTAGCCACTGAAATGCCGCTCCCTGTCGTTGTGATACCGGCTCGACCGAGAATAGCCAAAGAATGGGATTCATCCGCTTTCGAGGAGTACGTTCGAAGTCGGCCGAGGAACCATTCTCCCGCTCAACGGCGTCGTTCCCATAATGACCAGGGCTCCAGTATTCCACCTTCACAGTCACAACCTGAGCATAATCCTCAGCGGGTGGCAGGTGGACAAAATATGCTCTTACCGGAATTCGAATCTGTGTTAAGTGAAAACGAAGAGGGCGGAAACATGGCGGGGATCCTAGACTCACGTTCGTCCTCAGGCAGGACTCTCACGAATAATGCTCTATCATCGAATCCAGGCATCGACTCGAGTCAATCGTTCCCGCCAGCAG
The DNA here is from genome assembly GCA_001430955.1 of Chrysosporium queenslandicum. NCBI lineage: Eukaryota > Fungi > Ascomycota > Eurotiomycetes > Onygenales > Onygenaceae > Chrysosporium > Chrysosporium queenslandicum. The sequence goes on along the minus strand of LJPI01000981.1, from coordinate 78,100 downwards.
AGCAACAGAGGCTCCCCAGGCATCCTTCTGGGCCTTGGGACGATTCCGGCGGCCAGAGCGGCGTCACCTGAGTCCGGTTCTGGCGAGGGTTATGGATTTCTTTGGTCTCACTTGATATTTAGCAAGGAGTTAGGGTGGGTGAAAGGCATTTTCAAGAGGTCCTGATTTATCTTTAGGTCCAGGTACAGTACTACTAGCCATAGCTGCGAAATGACAGCCAGGTGAACGAAACAATTCAATAGCGTGAAATTATCTTTTTTTTTCAGTCCAAGCTGTAGACATTTCGGCTTCAAGATCAGTTGAGACAAATGGTGCGCTATCTGTGTTTTGTGAATCCGTAACAGAGCTCGAGTGCTCCATGGAAAAGACTTTGCCTGGTGATACAGGGTCCACTCGGTCACATTCCAGCACCATTGAACTCAAGACAAGACTCTTCCCTTTCACCACCTACCTGACCACAGCCAAACTACAAAGTCAGGCAAGAGATAGATGCTCAGCAGCAGCAGCGCACTTGAAACCATCCATGGCAAATGGCCGCTGTCAATGCAAACATGTTCAGCGCGGGCGTCCGCGCTGACAGCCCTCCGCAGCCGTCCTTGATGTCCCTCCCGCTGAACCTTGTAGCTCTGATTCTGTCATATGTGAGCAGGACAACATGCCCCCTTTCTCCTGCGTCTTTGCCGGTGCCCGTTTTACTGACACGCTTCTGGTTATGCTCGCGTAGCTCGACGATGTGGGCGATCTGTCTCGCCTATGCCGGACCTGCCGCGTCCTCAATTATATGACGCTACCGCAGCTCTACAAGAACATTACCCTGACCTCGTACGACAAGATTCGATACAGAGACGACTTACCCGAGGGATGCGGCAGCGCCAGCCCGTTTTCGATGGGATTGAATGCCATCGTTACGCGGAATGTTGCGCCGCTGGTTCGCTCGCTGACAATGCGGGGAGAGTGGAGGGAGGACGGGCTGGACGAGCACGCGAGAGTCGGCAGGGTGCCTGATTCTTCGATGATGCTGAATATTGTCACTCGGGCTGCGATAGATAAGATGACTGCATTGGAGAATTTCAGGTACGCGGTGAAGGAGCTTTTGGTTTCTTATCATTTGTTTCGCCGCTTCTGCTGCTGCCTCCTTTTTCTGCTTGCTAACTGCGGCGGGCCTCTAGCTGGGAACTCAATACGAAAATGCTGGAGACAGCGTATGTCGGTCTTGCACAGCTGCCTAGATTGACGTCCTTGACTGTTCGGTTCCCGTCCAGTCGGCATCCTCGTCCCACCACCGTTATCCCTCCCATGCCTCACCTTCGGTCGCTTAAGATCACGGATATAGACCCGCTCTGCTATCCAGACGATATCTCAGCGTTATTGCTGCATAGCAAAAAGCTGCGTGAGTTGAAAATGCATTGGTCGCCGAGGATGAGAGCGGCGCAGGAGCCAAGTGTCACCCTGCATGATTACTTCCGCAAGTGCATCGCCGCAAAGTCACCTTTACGTCTCCGGAAGGTAGCTCTTCAGAATTTCTACGCCCCGTATTCAGACGATTTTGAAGCGGCGATTGATGCGAACTATCTTGAAGATGTTACGACATTGAATAACCCCGGCGCCTGTGAAGACATTTCTCTGACAGCAGTGACCTTTGTGGAGAACAGTTGGCCTCCTCCGAAATGCCGCGGGATCAAAAGCTTACGCCATGACCGCATCGACAGGAAAGGATGCGAATTCCTAGCCAGTTTGGACCGTCTGGAGAAGCTATACTTTGTTACGCCGCTTCGGGACGCATCAGACTCGATCAATAGCCCGCGGCCTACCGGGTCCGCCCAGTCTTCGGCTTCTTTGAGCCCTCATTCCAACATCGATCCCAATTGCACGGCCGTCAACGGCATATCCTCGACGCCTCAGCCGCCTCCATTCTCCGGGCCCCCAGCAAATCTAGCAGCCCAGATTTCAGTCCGCGATGCGTACATTCAAACCATCTCCTCTGTTAATGGGCCAAGACTTCGCCATCTTCTACTTCCTTCACGCTGGCCGCTTCCAGGGCCTTTGATCGCTCGATTAGTTCGCTCATGTCCTAACCTAGAGCAACTTGCTCTGGCTACCGATTTGACCAGCTTTGAAACTCTAGGCCTATTGATCCCGTTTCTACGCAAGTTGCTTGCCATCCGCTTGCTCATTCCTACTGGCCCTTCTATCGCCACCTCAACCCCGTCCCGAACTCAGGGAAAGGATACGAATGGCAACTGCCTGTTCCCAGGCGCTGACCCTTTCGACGCGCAATCATTGTCAGAGATTGTGGATCTCGATGACCGAATTTTCAAGGAGGCCATGGCGGTTCGGCTTGCCGATAAAGAGTTTTTTGCAACACTGAAAATCATTGGACTTGGGTGGAAAGCATGGCAACTCGGCGAATTTTACTCGGTTCCTGTAACAAAGGAAACTGATCCGTTTGTGTGGCCTTCTTCTTCGGACGAAACAGTCGCCAATAATCCGCAAATCTTGACGCCCAATACAGGTTCCCCGCAGGTCGGGACAAATGGCCTCAGCCGTCCAACTAAGGAACCCTCCGATGACAGGGCCCAAGTAGGACGCCGTTTAGATACCCAGCAACCTAAATCGATGGTGGTTGCACCTACAAACACGGTCTTGGGAAAACGCAAACAACCCCCAAGTTCTCAACCCATGCACGCAACACTCCCTCCTGAACATCCTGCCTATCCGACCCCGAACGGCAACCAAGTGAAGCCCTCCATGGTTACGCACGCCGCAACTCCGCAAGACACAGCCACGCTTTTGGAAGAGCTGGGGGCAAAATTATCTGAGGATACGAGGGCCAGGCTTGCCCAGTGTATACATGAACCTACCGCCACCACGTCCTCATCCGGGGGAGAACGGGTCCTATGGAAGCGGAAAGTGCGCCGCGTTGGCTGGGAAGTTTTGAAAAATTGGGAGATATGGGGGTTGGATGTGCAAGAGATATGAAGGTGTCAAAGTGCGCATTTCTCATCTCTTTGTACTGTATTTCTTTGTCTGTCGTTGTGTATGATTGTACACTATTACCACGTGTGCCTAATTGCACTGTTTCTTTTGCTTTTTTTCGGGTTGTCTTCCTTTGTGCTTTTACCTGGGGGTGGTTATAGTCTTTTCCAGGGGCGGTGTCGGAGGCTTCAGTCTCTCTTCTTTCCACTTTTTTTCGCCTTTGTTCTTTTCCAGCTTGGAGTGCAGAGGACGTGATCTATTCAGCGTGTGGCGCTTGGGTTGGCTACGGAGGCGGGCGTGGTATCTCTCTCGAGTTGTTTGGTGGCCTTGCTCATATGACAGGCGCAGAGTGACTGCTCTAGTGAGTTAGAAACGTTCTTTAAATCAGAAACGCTTGAAGCAATATGGCTAACCATAGCTTAGCCGGGGTACGACATAAGGTTTCTAGCCGCAATGGGCGTATATGGTGGCAGAGAGAAGGTGTATATACCCGGCAGCCTCTCGACTTTGTCATTTCACAAAGATAATATCCGTTTGTTGGTATGTTGGCTAGTTTTACAACTATCACTTTCTATATACATGCTAATTTACTCCATATTTCACCCCTTAGGAGTAACAAGATATTTCCGCTTCGTGTGCGCAGGTTTAGACAAAGTATCAAGATCCTGGAAAAGCACGCGCTACCGTTTTTTACTACACTCGTTACACAAAATTTTCCTTCCTGGTGGCTAGCCCTGCAACCAAGACTCTAACCTGCATTCAATGTTGCAACGGGCTTATCCCAAATAGCCCGGGAATTGGTGTTGCTAACCGGCAAGATTCTACCCCTCGGGATGTGTGTAATGGAACGAAACCTTGGGCTTCTCGAATAGAGGAGCCATTCGAGGTCGTGTCATACCCGCGTGAGAAACAAAAACCGGATAGTGGAGGAAGATGCTGTGCTGATCACCGGTCATGAATCCAGAGCCCGGGGGTAGCTTGAGGGCTTGCAAGCCGTATGGTACGGAGGATGCGGAAGACTGCAGCTGCTATGCAATTATCCTTGATGACAGCCTCGACAAGTGTGAGATTATCCGCAAATTCGAACCACGTCTTCATGAGTACTATCAAGCAGAGCTGGACAATACAAACGTCAGGAAGCAATAATGTCGCCAATGGATCTCATATTTCTACTCCAAGAACCTACCTGGGTAGAAACGATATGGGCAAACTAACCGGAAGGGATTCGCAACGGCATACCCGAAAATTCAACCCGGGAGCTTTAAAGTTTCGAGAATTAAAAAGGAGCACTGTTATTACTCCGAGGATTATGTGTAAAAAGTACATTATTGTACATACAATACAAGAGAATGACATGGGCATAGAACAGCTCTCCATGCGCAAGCATCGAAAGAAATTAGGATATCAACTACGTAACGCTCGTAATAACAAAGCCAGTCCTTACTCGAATTCTCTAGTTATGCTGTCGCACCATTCTTCAAACCTCTTCGCAACACCCTTTCCCCCATCTTCCTTGTCCTTGATTGCATTCTCAAGATCCTCCCTGGGGCACGGATGCCATCTCCCCAGCGGGATCACAATCCTCCCACCATCCCGGACCGTAATCTCCGGCGCGAACCCAGCCCACAGCAATGTGTTTGTGCCATGAACCACGTCATACATGAGGAACGTGTCCAGCAGCCACATTGTCCAACGTGACGTGCCGTTGAACAAGCCCGTCCGCATCGTCCCCGGACTCACGCTCACACTAATCACCCCGCTGGGGCCGAGCTGTCTGGCAAAGCGCGCCGCGAGAAACCAGTTCCCCGCCTTGCTCAGCGCGTAGTTGTAGACTGCGTCTTCGGGCGGAGCGTCGAGCTGCGCGAGCGCCACGCCGTCTGGTGGTGCGCGGGTATCGACGATCCAGCTGCTGCACCAGATGACACGCACGCTGGTATGACCCCCGGCAGCAGCCGTGGATGTGAGAATCGGAGCGAGCAGCTTCGTAAGAAGATAATGCCCAACGCAGTTCACGCCCATGCGCATCTCCAGGCCTTGCGGCGTGCGCTCGTTCGCCGGGACGTTCACGCTGATCCCGGCGTTGTTGAAGAGTATGTCCAGTCGTGTTTCTGCTTTGAGGAAGGCATCCACGAATGGTCGAATGGTCCTGAGATCCGCAAGGTCGAGCGGCAGGAAGATGGCCCTGCCGGTCTCGCTGGAGGTCTCTGTGGTGATGCTTGCAATGGCTGCGTCTGCCTTTGGTCGCGAGCGCGCGGCTATGTAGACGGTTGCACCGGCTTTGTAGAGCGTTTTGGCAAGATCATATCCAAGTCCTGAGGTGCTGCCCGTGACAATGATGACTTTGCCCGCTCGAGAAGGCAGATTGGCAGCAGTGATGGAAGCCGGTTGAGATGGCCATAGTTGCGGCACCAGGCGTCTCAGGGTGTCCATTGTGAGGTCAGTTGACAATGTGAAGGATGATCGGGTACGGATTCCTCTTGTGACCTCTGAACCAAGTCATGTCTGCGTCCGTGTCATAGAAACGAGTTACTAGTGCATTGGCAATAATTTGCGAGTTATAGAGCTGCTGCTTCTCAAGCGCGTTCTCTTCTGGTATGATGGCTGATGATCTTCTTTGTGTGCGGGTGTGGCTGGTGACGTCCAGAGTCTTGGCGCAGTAAACATGTGGCGGTGCAGCGGCTGGTGAGGAATGACGTGCATCCAGCATCCTCCAAAGTGATTGGCATCAACGTTGCCGCCGACAGTCAACCCATGCAAAACCGGGAATTCAAGAGACGGCTCTTGTGAGGATGACTTTGAAACATCGCGGTTAAAAATAACACCAACTCCCCTGGCAAACCTGCAGGCTTGGAGAGAGGAATGTTCTGTTTACTGGTCACCAAAAGAGGGAGCTAGAGTGATCATCCCCCTTAAAGAACCCTTTATAAAAACCTTGCCATTCACCCACATCCTGATCCTTTCAGGCTCCAGTTGTCTCTCGCTTTTTGTGTCTTTCGACTCCTCCTCTACGTGACATACTATACTGTGGTCTGCTACTACTCTACCATCTTTGTTCCCTAGGTTTCCCTGCGCATCTCACTCATTCCGCATGGCGTCCAAGATCGCAGCCGCCCTTTCAAAGAAAGTGCTAAAGGAGTCCGCAGAGAATCGTTTTGGTCAAGAAGTAAGTGGCCCTGGCCCATTTTACCCGCAGCCTTCAATGCATGTCTCGTTCTGACTCTGCAATGCTTCCAGGATCCCTATTTTGAAGAGGTCCCGGCGACCAACCTCCTCGGAAGACCAACCACCAAGAAACGACGCAAGGCAGCTCCGGAGGGTATCTCGGAACATGATGCCAAGGTCCTCACTAAAGTGAAGCGCCGCGCATACCGGCTGGATTTGTGTCTGTGCAACTGTTGTGGAATAAAGTTCGGATGGAGCAGTGTTATTGGTCTGGTGCCAGCGTACGATTATCCCTCCAAAGCAGCTTGTGTGAAACAGAGATCTGACTGGCGGTAGTTTTGGTGACGCACTTGATATGGTGCTTGCACTAATGGTTGTCAAGACCTGTAGCAGCATCGACGGCGGGCTTCCGGGCAGCCTATACCTGCATATGCTCATAAACGTTATCTTCGACTTTGTCATTGGGCTGGTTCCTTTCATCGGGGATCTCGCGGATGCCCTGTACAAATGCAATACCAGAAATGCAGTCTTGCTCGAGAGGTATCTCAAAGAGAAGGGCAAACGAAACCTCAAGGGTGAAAATCAAGCTGTCATTGAGGCAGGCGGCGTTTCTGGTGCCCAAAGCGGACCACGACAAGGCACCACTAGGAGCAGTCCACCACGGCAACCTGAGCGTGCGCGTCTACCTCGGGAGAACACTCGGCCTGGGAATCGCGGACACTCAGACAGGAGAAGAGGAGAGGACTTGGAGATGGGAAGACGATGATGTTCCCACCATCGCTGCCTCCCTCTCACGCGAAGCTAGTTTTCATTCCTTTCTTGTTGTTATACCCAAGATCTTTTGTTGTAATATGAGCTGGTCATCATTTGCATAGTGGGCGTCCAGATCACTTCTTATTTAATTAGTCTAATCTCTGTTTCATATCTGTCAGCTGCGTTCACCTTTTGTGCTTAAACCTGGGGGATATCCTCAAAGCCCAATTGTCATGTAATGCAAATGAACTCAAAACACATCATCTGTAAATGACATTCCAGATGTGCATATAACCAGTAGAAGTGTTCTAGATGAAGTAAAACTCTTGAAATAAGCTTGTGAACAGGGGTGACGGTCCTTGCTGTTGGCCAATTGGTCTCTGGGCCTGTTGTTGGCAAAGCATTGTAGCTTCCATCTGTTGGTTTCAAGAATGCAGAACCTCTTTCAGTCTTGTTGAAGCTGCATGTTCATAACTGCGATGCAGCATCTCAGGAACGACTTGCAATGTCTGGCACCGCGTTCCCGCCTGCTGGCTGACTTGCCGACCAGAAACCCCACAATTTTCTTGGCCGGATGCCACCAAAGAACAGCTTCACCAATCCCAAGCAGCAGAGTCGCCAGGGACATGGCCCTAGAGCACGATGCGTGGATGGAGACCCCCAAAGCCTAATATACCAAGTTGATGCTGTGAAAACAGAGCACAAAGTGATACACAAACACACTGGAAGTTGGGGCAATTCGTTTCAAGCCAGGCCCATTTGATGCACACCCCGTACTCTCCCAGCATGGTCGCGTAGAGCGCCATTCACAAAAGCAAAATAATCCCACCTGTGTTTCTCCAAAAGGCTGTGCATACCGCAAAGGGGGAAAATGCGAAGCATTTCAAAACGCAAGATCACTGTGCTGTTCTTGACCAGCTGTCTCTTCTTCTTGTGGAACAGTCAGACTGCCTTGGAGAACGCAAAGAACCTCTCGCAAGCCCATCGAGAATCGCCCACTCAGGCTCCGTTGCAAGAGGATAATGGCCGATCCCGCTGGGCGCGTTTTCCACAACGCTATCCGGTCAAGTCAATGATTCTGCTGCCTTCGCCTGTTCCGAACAGCATTCCTGCGATACAGCACCGATTTGCCCCGGAAAGCAGTGAGGCGCGAAGAGTGCGAATAGCCCGGCTTGAGGCTGTCAAGGGCAATTTTACGCATGCGTGGGAGGGGTACAAGACCCACGCTTGGATGAGAGATGAAGTTAAGCCACTATCCGGTCAAGGCCATGATCCATTTGGAGGATGGGGAGCAACTTTGGTTGATACGCTCGGTACGAGACCCAATCTCGAAGTCATTCTGATTGTAAATTTCACTGACAGAAGGCTACTTAGACACATTATGGATCATGGGCTTTCGAAGCGAGTTTGAAGAAGCCGTCCAGGCCGTCTCTAAGCTTAACTTCACTCGCTGCTCCTTAAAGGAATTCAGCCTCTTTGAGACAAACATCAGATATCTTGGTGGCTTGCTCTCCGCCTATGACTTGAGTGAAGGGAAATATCCATCTTTGCTCGCAAAAGCCGTGGAGCTGGGCGACTTGCTCTACCTCGCCTTTGATACCCCTGACCGCATCCCCACTACGCGAGTGAATTTCGCCGCCCTGATAAGCGGCGCCGCGCAGAAGCCGCAAAGCACCGTGCTGGCTGCCGACCTGGGCTCGCTTACACTGGAATTTACAAGACTCAGCCAGTTGACCAAGGATCCCCGATATTTCGACGCGGTTCAGCGGGTCACGAACGCATTCGACGAACACCAGAGCAAGACAAAGGTCCCTGGGCTTTGGCCCATTATCATCGACACGAGAAAGCTAGATTTCTCGCAGTATTCCGGCTTTACGCTTGGTGGTATGGCTGATTCTTTGTATGAATATCTTCCAAAGGTTTGAGATGTCTCCTATCATTTTCTGCTCAATTGTATGGTTAACGCCGTCTTAGCAACACGTCCTACTCGGAGGAGGTTCTCAGCAATATCGGAAGCTATATCAATATGCCATGACAGCCATTAAACGCCACATCTTGTACCGTCCCATGACAAAGGGAGGAGAAAATGTTTTGCTTTCAGGAAGTGTTACAGCGGACGGCCGCACTCCTCTCTCTCAGCTAAAGCCCAAGGGAGAAGCCCAACATTTAGGATGTTTCGTTGGCGGTATGGTTGCCATCGGCGCGAAGATATTCGAGAGCCCCGAAGAGCTGGATATTGCACGTAAGCTGGCAGAGGGATGCGTTTGGGCTTACGAGACTGGAAAACATGGGATCATGCCAGAGATCATGCACACGGTGCCCTGCGACGATCAGAACCACTGCCCTTGGAACGAGACCAAGTGGCATGAGGCAGTCGATACAGCTTCCTCTTTCGATAGCACACCCGTCCTGCAAAAGATCCAGGTGAAGAATTTACCTCCGGGGGTGGTGAAATTCAGCGATACTCGGTACATTCTCAGGTATGGGCCAGCTAAACACAATACATACATACAATACACTGCTCCCTTCCCCATACCCAATCGTACGCGAATACAAGGGCGTATCGTTTCTCTAACTCCAAGAAAATCATCGTTCTGTAGGCCCGAGGCAATCGAGTCTGTCTTCATCCTTTATCGCGTCACCGGCGACCCTTCGCTTCCCGACAAAGCATGGAAAATGTTTAATTCCATCATTCAAAGTACCATCACCGATATTGCGCACGCCGCATTGGACGATTGCACTGTCCCGAACCCTCGCAAGGCGGATAGTATGGAGTCCTTCTGGCTAGCGGAGACCCTGAAGTATTTCTACTTGATGTTTTCCGAGCCAGATGTGGTGAGCTTGGATGAATATGTTCTAAACACGGAGGCACACCCGTTGAAAAGAAGTGTATAAAGCTAGAGCGTGGGTGTCGCTCCTCTTATCCCTGTGTTAGGGGAAATTTTTTTGTACATACATATTTCACTGGCTCTTCCGAATCGAGAGCTAGATTTGACTCTGGCGAATTCTTCTGTTCTTAGATCTTTTTGACCCGAAATTCTCGAAATTCTCGAAATTCTTGGTTTGCTGTGCTTATCTAGGATGCCAGCGTCACATAAAGCTAGGCAAGGAAACACAAATAAAGGGAAGCTCCTCGCGGAAATGCTCTTTGAGCCAATAAAATTCGATTGAACCCTGTGTATCATTGTGTTCACTTGAGGGTAAGATCAACATGTTTCGAAAAAGCCCCGCATACTCCACAAGCCTGTACGAAAAGGCGTGAGAGATGGCTCGGGTTGAGATACGGCTCCAAGGGAAACGGCCTTCCATGGCCTTCCATGAAACCGTAGCCGACAATTTCAAAGTATCGTTGACCGTGGCGGCGCTTTCGTTATCCGCAGCGCATAGCTGTAAATAATCTTGGCGGCCTCGCACTTGAATCAAATTGACGCCAGGCCGACGTGGGAGGGCGATTTTCGCAGATACAATTCTTGTCATCTGGCTTTCAAAGGTTGTTTCACCCCAAGGTCTGCGATCTCATGTCCAATAGAGTCCTCATACAGCCATAGCAAGTCAGTTGGGCCTGCAGAGCTGTCCCCTTACTCGATGACTTGGTATGCACTTGACCCTCGGGTGTAGTCTCTGGCGTTGTCTCGGTTGGCATCCTGCAAATAAAGCACATTTTCCCATCCACCACCGGTGTTTTAAGTTTATCAACAGTGCGGACAATATTCGCCATAACGCCTGGATATTTTGCACCCTGCGTCAGCACATATTGTGACAGCAAAGCTTCGATGGACATGTGCCTGTTTGACAGGTCTTCAAAGCTTTGCAAATCTCGATCAATCACCGGTTGGAGGTGGCGCAGCGCGTAAGAAGCATATAGATCTAGCTCTGTGTTATACAGATCTCGTAGAGGAAAATTGAAGTAGATGTCCCACGGGGACATCCCGTCACAGACATCCCATACAAGTGATGAACCCCTGCCTTTCGCAACATTTGCAAGCGTCTTTGCCGCCAATCGACTATCCGAGTCACCCCATAAGATCCCATCGCATGCGTGAAACTTGGCGAATGCGACTATTAACCGTCGGAGGAGTATTCCGTCGATATCTGCGCGGGCTGTGGCAGTCGAGAATGAAGAACGGAACAAGTTCAAGCTTTCTTCATCGGATATTAAAGGTGCATCTCCAGAAGTACCTGGTCCGTATTGCGAGATAGTGTTTTTGATGTCGGCATCGTAGTCAGAAATGGCGTGAAGAGGGGCCTCTGTGTATGTGATATCGGGATAGATCTCTCTGATTCTGTCTAGCCTTCCGGGTGGTGCAGAGCTCTTGGACGCATCTAATGAAGCAGGGTCAACGACTAGAACATGCAGATCAAATGCTGTGCGCTTTTGGCCGGTTGAGCGCTGCTTCTCGAGGAGACCGCTGATAATATGAAGCAATGCCATGGAGGAAACACCATAAGAGAGTGGAAGAAGTAGCTTTCGCTGTCGGTCTTTCGGGGCGTTTCGTAAACGATATCTGTCCATTCGCCTCAGGACTTTGCTTTGCAGGAATCTAATGAAACAATTTCTTTTCAAATCATCAGGCATGCTCTGCGCAGACTTAGAGAGGGGAGCTGAGCACTTACTCGCAAAGACTGCGCGTCCGTACGGTCACACATGACGGCGCGGACTTGCAATCAATGCAAAGGCTGTTTGCCGCTTTCTCTGCCATCATTATATCAAGGGCTCTTGAATCAAGGAGCAATGAAAAGCGCGTTCTGCCTCCGTGAGACTCGCAATGGCGGGACGACGAGGGACTTGATTGAGGGGGAAGATTTTCATGTTGCTTACGTCATGCCATTGGATCAATCTCGGCGAAAGTTCACTTTCATGTGTGCATACGACAAGCTGTCCCTAACAGTACGCTCAGGGATATCGCGGCAGCATGGGAGTAGCATAGCACTGTCACACGCACACTCACCTCGCCCCTTTTGCTTCTGTGTACTCAAGGCAAACCCCAATGTGGTTTAACCTTTGTTGACTTCTCTTTTTATTCTTGAATTGCCTTGCTCTTTTTCCTTGAGCTCTGCCTTTCGCCCTTTGGCCCATTGATAGCAATGAGGTGGCAGCTCTATGGCCTTCTGGCAGCATCGCTGGCAGCAAGCGTCTTCGCAAACGATGTGGAACTGGTAAGGTTAGCTAGGATCAGCTCGACTACCGCCGCTAACTGCTGTCTCCCTAGACCCAAGAAGACAGCCATCGACAACAATGCTCCGGAATGTACGGGAAGAAGGCCTGGGGCGGAGACGTTGACCCCTATATCCACGTGAAGCTGAACAAAATCCCTCCCAAGGAACCAACCCCGTTGATGAGCTTGATCATTTTCGAATGGAAGGATGAAGGGTTGGTTGGACGGTTTGCTCCCGATGACCCAGATAAGGTACTGGCGTTTCCCAATTGGCGTCGCTTTTGGAGACTTTCCCTACTGACAGGTACTAGATCCTAAAGGAGACCATATGTGACCGACATAATGTGGAAGCTGGTCTATGCGATGAGAAATCCTTGGGAGCATTCATCCTCGAACCGAACGCTACATCCCGCGCGCGGTCAGCCTTAGTCTCGATGGCGGTGAATTTGACGGACCCTCAACCAATTAAATACCCCGTCAAGAAAACCGGATTCTACTGTGTCAGCACATACGCATTTACGGGTGATGGGTACAAGGGCATTGTGACGTTTAGGAATGCATACGGGGAGCTCTCAGCACCACAGATCCCAAAACTAGCCTTTTATGGTGGCCTGACAATTCTCTACGCCCTAATTGGAGTGTTAGTCGCATCCTGTTCTTTACTGTGAAGAATTCCTTAGCTGACACATCATAGCTTCTGGGCATTCTTGTACGTTCAACACCGTCATGACATCCGTAAGCCTCTTCTATCGACTCTAGATTTGCTCCAGCTAATTGTTGTCCTAGTTCCGGTACAAAACTATATCACTGCTATCCTTGTCTTCTTGGTGGTGGAGCAACTCATGACATGGGGTTTCTACGGTGAGCCTTCCTCCCTAAGCGTTTCGCCCGTTGTCCTCTAACTGGCTTATAGACTACCAAAATCGACATGGTATGAATGTCATGGCGAAAGTACTCATGTTCATCGTGGCCGTCCTAAATGCGGGTCGCAACTCGTTCTCCTTCTTCTTACTTCTCATTGTCTGCATGGGATACGGCGTTGTCAAGCCGTCTCTCGGCCGTGCAATGATCTACGTGCGTTTCCTTGCCATCGGCCATTTTGTCTTCGGTGTTATCTATGCCGTAGCCAGTCTCTCTATTGCTCCAGAAAGTGCAGGTCCACTTGTGCTCCTGGTCGTATTGCCTCTTGCCGCAACCCTTACCGCATTCTACGTTTGGACGCTTAATTCGTTGAGTGCGACTATGAAGGACTTGGTCGACAGGAAGCAACGCGTGAAAGCCCTGATGTATAAGAAACTTTGGTGGTGTATTCTGGGAAGCATAATGGTCATATTTGGCTTCTTTTTCATCAACTCTTTCCTCTTTGCAAGCAAAAGAGTTGCGGATTATATTCCCGAGCATTGGAAGACAAGATGGTTCGTTTTGGATGGCTGGTTGAATATTGTCTACCTCTTCGATATTGCATTCGTCGCATATCTTTGGAGGCCTACGATGAATAACAGGCGCTTTGCTATGAGTGACGAGGTATGTCTATGAACCCGGTCAGTCGGAATCTAGAAAACTAACGGAAAAACAGATTGCACAAGATGATGATGGTTTTGAAATTCGATCACTCGCGAGTTCTTTGGACGAAGAAGGTGGCCTCGGCGATAGTACCAATAATAGGACAGCTACCACTGCACAGGCAGAGCACTCGCCTGCACCAGCCACCGCGGCAGCCTCCTCCCATGCGCAACAGCCTCGTCACTCGATCGATGCGGATCACTTCGCTGTTGGGGAGGATGGAGATAGATGGTCCGATGATGAATCACCCAGAAACTCGACCGAGAGGAAAGGTCTCATGCATAAGGATGATTAAAAGGCATTTTCTCTTCACTTTTGTGTAACTATTGTCATTGACGGAGGGAACTGCAAAATAGCTTGGCGTCGTTCTTGGGTAAGGATGTTTATTTGTGCTGCAACATATCGTGTGCTCTTATTTCTTCTTCCATCGCATCCTTCAGGTGTTTGAACTTCTATACTGTACATGAGCTATATCAAAATAATTGTGCCTTCCAAATCTTTTAGGGATTATGTAACTTTCAGCCTTATGACGACAAGGGTGACTGGACATTTCCAAAGCTCTTCTAACAATAGCATTGTCAACTACAAGGTATGTACGTACTACACATCCCTACATGACCATGACTGTTGCTGGGGCCGTAATCTCATTTTCAGATAGTGAAATAATAGCACGTCCATCAATGGCCCACCCAGACAGCGAGCGGCCATCACAACCCCATGGAAATACCCCGCCCCCGCCATCGTCAGACTCGCTCGCTCCAAGCCAAGCGCAGGCACTCTCAGGGGCACTTCTCACACAATGCCACGGCCTGCTGCACGAATTGACCTCCTTCCAACACTATCTCTCCGGCCTCGGCAAGCCGCACCTCGTGGAAGTCCGCCAATTCAAGGCCACTGTGCAAGCGGAGCTCAAATCGCTGGAAAAACTATGCGAACTGGCGAATAAAGCCGTGGAAGAGGACGGGCGGGCGAGGTCGGCAGAGGTCGGTGAAAAGGAAGGGGCCTTGGTGGATGCCGACGGCGATGAGGGGGCGCAGCTGGGTCCTGCGGAGAGAAAGGTCTTACATTCACTGCGGTCGTCCAATTTGCCGTTTTTCAGCATGGTATGGCGCGTGGCAAAGACGGCGTGTACGGGCTTGGTGGGGTTTAATAAGAAGTTCTACTGGCAGGAGGTTAAGAAGAAAAAACTGGTTGGAGATGAGTATGGGGCGATCGGGATGGATTTCGAGACGCTGGATTTGTCGAATGGAGACACGGAAGGAAGGCGAGATACACGCGAAGTCGTGGAGTCATCTTTGCTTAAAAAAAATGTGATCGTGGACATCGTTGCTGACCATGGGGAAGAATGGGTGAAAGTGTCTACAGTTACGCCCTCTCGACTGCTCTTTGAACTGGCAAGGCAAGGCTGGGATCTGGAGTCCGACGATGAGGATGAGGAGCAATATAGATTACAAAATTATGACAGCGACGATGACGATGCTATTGAATTGGTCAAGTTGGCAGTTGGTATGAAGCGAGCCGCCGCTGCGACTCGAGTCAGATATAAGCACCCTCGAATACGGTTTGTCCTTCCAAAGGTGACCGAGGGAAAGACACCATATATTGACAGAATCATTCGCGAAATTCGAAATACTGGTGTAACCGTAGAATGTGGGACCATTACCGAGGAACTCCTAACCTGCAGCGCAGAAGAGCCAGATCCAGCGTCTCTCGAAGCCACATTTGCATCTCTTCTTCCAAGCCCCTATCCTCACCGGACTTCCACCTTAAATGTTGATTGCACGCTACTTCTCGCGTTGGTATCGGATCTGTCACATTTCAGCAACATCGCCCATTCGCCGCACCATCATCGAGCCATAACCCGACAAATTGAACTTGAAGCAGAAAAACCCTTGGTACCATCCGAGCTGTGGCCAGCAATGGCGGACAGAGACCTGATTTGTACGAAAGAAGCTGCCCAGAGAATGCGAGAAATAGTCGACACAATAGGAACCGAAACCGAAAAGATGAGAACCAATCTGCTGTTGGGGACAATGGACAGAAAAACGGAAAGAGAGGAGTCAATATCTCACTTTCAAAAATTGTCTGATCACAAAGTCCCAACAGAATGGAAAATCCCAATCAGAGTAGTAGATGCTTGGGAGGCGGTTGAGCGCGGCTTTAAGGACGGACAGCTTCCATCCATCGCCCTCAAAATCGTGCACCAGCTCAGCGATATAAACACCAGTGTGTTTGTATACGGATGGGTGACGGGGTTGATGACGATTTCTAGCAACCGAACTGTGGCCAAGCAAATTGAAACCTTGATAGAGGAAAATAGAGGCGACGACGACGATGTATGTGGGCCGTCGGTATGGGTATGCGACACGGCAAGAAGTTTGGTTGGAAAGGAGAAGAATAGGAAGTCGTAGGGGCAGCAGAAACTAGGGGTCGATGGACGTTTTGGCGTGCATTCCAACCGATTCTTCAATTAGAGCGCTGAACCCGTTACACGACACGTTGGCTATGAAGCCTGGAAGATGCATCGTGGTAACTTGTCAATGCACAAGGATTTAGCGTCTCTGCTCCGCAGCGGCGACGATACGTGCGATCTTTAACCCGAGCATAAATATAAGATATGACCAAGCATTTCATTTCTCAGGCTGCTTTGCGCTGTCGTCAGGCAGCCAGAAGACGATTTCTTTATCCGCGCTGGCAAACATGTTATACCTTGGGTTAGCCTGCACAATAGCAGCCCTCCCGCGGTGCGGTAAACGGACTATTGGCTGGAGAAGTCGGCTGGCATCAGGAGCTTGGTGTACGTCCCACACCAGAGTGTCGGACTGTTCGCCAGCTCCTCCAATCACATAGCGTCCGTCAGGGGT
The DNA here is from genome assembly GCA_001430955.1 of Chrysosporium queenslandicum. Taxonomy (NCBI): domain Eukaryota; kingdom Fungi; phylum Ascomycota; class Eurotiomycetes; order Onygenales; family Onygenaceae; genus Chrysosporium; species Chrysosporium queenslandicum. Next base: position 61,626 of record LJPI01000981.1, on the reverse strand, counting down.
GAAACAGGCGTCTCCCTGGCCAAGGGGCTTGCCAGAGTTAGAGACGGGAGCGGCTCGTCCGGTCACACCAGACTTTCCAACCAGGAATGCCTTGATGTGCCCTTCGAAAGCATCTAGAACAAAATGGCCATGGTAATCTGTGCCGACCAGGAGATGCTTTCCGTCGTTTGAGAACTCCAGTTTATTCCAGGCTCTCCCTCTAGTCGTTAGGGTAAACCTATCCTCGAGCGGTGCCATATCAAATGTCGCAAACGGCGGTTTGTCGTAGTTTCTGAAATCGTAGAGTAGGACGGATGAAGTAGATTGAGACGCGATGGCAACTACCGTACCGGATGGGTCAAAAGCGGCCAGATATGGAGTCGCAAGCTTGAGTCTTCCCTGTGCGTTTCTCGAATTGAGATCCCAGAGAGCAACACTGTCATCCTTGGAACAAGAAAGGAACGCGTCGGCACCAGGGGATATTGTAAGACATGTCACCTTGTCTGTATGACCGGTGAAGTAGCGCAGGTAGCTCTCGTTATGAAGGTCTAGAAGCCGCAATGAATCTTGAAGCCCAGTTAGCCGCAGAGCAACGATCCGTTACGACTCCTTGCTAACTCTTACCATCGACCTTTGTGCTAGCATGTAGTATTTGACGGGAATGATGGGTGAATCTTGCTAGGTGGACTCCGTATTTTTTACTGGGCACAGTCTTTGTCGGCTTCCCTTCCTTCACGTCGAAGAGTTGTATCGTCTCATCGTCGCCTGCTGCAACAAAGTAGTCGCCCTGGTCGTCAAAGTCGATGGAAGTGGTGTGCTGCTGGCCATCGGATCTGGCGTTTCCCCTAAAAACCTGCAATTATAAACCACAGCAGCAGTCAGCCTGTGACCTGGAGAAGCGCGAAGGCGTCGTGTGAAACCAATGCAGCTACGCAGGCACTGTACATACCTTTGATGGGCGATAATACTTGATGATATCGGAGACCTTCGCGGTCGCCTGGGGCGGGAGTGTAGCCGGCGTGGTCTCAGCCATTGCGTGTAGCACCGTCCATCAATTGTACCAGAAGAAGAGCGAGTGTTAGATGGTCGGACTGATCTGAGATTGCTGTATAATTGTCAAGCTTTAACGTTCGGCACTTGGCGACGCCCGCGCTGGAGAGCAGCTGTCTCACCCAATAAAAGCCTTTTGAATCTGTCCTTAGCGTCCTCCTCGGTTCTCCAAAACTCTGAAATTTCGGGGCGGCGACCGGAGTCACAGAGGGGACAGCAAGGTGCGCGCAGGTGCTAGCTGAGAACTTATCACTCTCCCTCTTCCAATATCAGTTGACATACCACACACAAGTGCAGAGTTGATTCTTGTCAAAATGATGGGGCTGTCCTAAGTCGGCCTTGTTTGTATCACTCTTTTGCTTTCTTTTTCATATCACTCTTCTTCTTCTTGTGCACTTGTGTTTGTCCCTCACTTTGGCTGAACCTCTCTACTCTCTCTCATCTTCGCATTAGAATACCAGTGTGCCTGGGGAGGAAATGTCTACTACAACCGGGTAAGCTCCATCAACACACATATTCAACAGTTTCAAAAATTCATAGCTGACTGGGTGCGTTCAACTAGGGCCTTTGTTGCCGGCGGCCTAGCTGCATGCGGAGCGGTCACCGTTACGCACAGTTTTGAGACAGTCAAAATTCGGTAAATAGAACCTTCCGGAACTCAGGACTACACAGGCTGATGGCTTGCTGGAAAGATTGCAGCTTCAGGGCGAGCTTCAGTCAAAGCAGGAAGCGGTTCGCAAATACAAGGGCGTGTTGCATGGAGTGAGGGTGATCCTACAGAATGAAGGTCCTCGCGGCTTGTTTCGTGGGATTGGGTCCGCTGTATGTTTAATTGCCTTCCTACGATGGGTACACAAAGCCGAGGGACTTCGCTAATAGCCACAGTACATCTATCAAATGGTCCTGAACGGATGCCGTCTAGGTTTCTACGAGCCCTTGAGACAAGGCGTTACCTCCTTCGTCTATAAAGACGCTCACTATCAGTCGCTCGGTGTCAACATCTTCTCCGGTGCCGCCTCAGGTATTCTCGGAGCAGCGGCAGGCTCTCCCTTCTTTCTTGTGAAGACAAGGTTGCAGTCTTTCTCTCCCTTCCTCCCCGTCGGAACACAGCACCAATACAAGAACTCGTTCGATGGCCTTCGAAAGATATTCATCAGTGAAGGCACCAGAGGGCTTTATCGTGGAGTCGGTGCCGCTATGGTTCGTACTGGATTCGGAAGCTCGGTCCAGTTGCCGACTTACTTCTTTGCAAAACGCCGATTGATGAAACATCTCGGAATGGCGGATGACTTCAGACTGCACTTGGCCAGTAGCGCATGCAGTGGATTTGTAGTTTGCTGCGTAATGCACCCACCTGGTGAGTCAATGTATCCCCCGAGCTAGTTTTCATGTGCGCAGAAGGCTAATTGCGAATTTGGTAGACACTATCATGTCAAGAATGTACAACCAGACTGGCAACTTGTACAAGGGCGTGTTTGACTGCTTGTACAAGACCATCACCACTGAAGGCCTTCTGGCTATTTACAAGGGGTTCAATGCACATCTAGCACGTATCTTGCCTCACACTGTATGTCTACCCGTAACCCGATCTATCAAATAACACACTAATACCCACGGTTAGGTCTTGACGTTGAGTTTGGCTGAACAAACTAATAAGCTCATGCGACGATTCGAGGATCGATTTATCCCAGATTCAATCAGGGCTAAAATCTAAACCCATCGTGATCAAGCTGACGATTCCCCAGCATCTTCGTTTTGTTGTCTTTATCTGTTCATTACTCGTCTAGTTAAATATCCCGGGGCGTTCACGCAGGAAGGTTAGGATACCGGTTTCCGTGATAGACTTATCCGTAGACGGGACTCAATTGTTACGATTTGAACCAACCTAGGCCAAAATGGTATTAATTTTTCATTCCTCGTCGATTCTCCAGCGTAAATTCCCCTCCTTAGGTTGACGGGGACTTGGACGTAAATCTACACACACTCCGCTGTGGTTCTCACTGTTGTTATCAGCATTAGCACTGCAAGAAAATTGAAAGATTATTCGTCTTAAACGCGAGGCTATATTTGGATGGCGCGTCTGGAGCCGAGAATTGCCATGTTTACGGAGCACAGAGACTAGCGGACGGATTACTCCGTACAGCCAAGCCAACCAAGATATGTTTCAGGATGAGTCTTCTAGGAATTCGGAGCTAAGAGCGAGGAGAGTTCGCGTCGTTGTCGCGATCGTTGTTTGAAAACAGCTAGCTGCAACAAAGCGACCAGCGAATGCTTTCAAGCCCTCTCACACCCCTTGGCCGCTATTTGCTGCATGCGAGGGACCTTGCAGGGGGTGAGCAATCTCCGATAGCTCCCCCGGCTTTGATGGGCTCTCAGGCCAGGCATCCATGCAGAGTCACACCAATCACGCATGTGCCCTTGCTTCCGCTCTGCAGGAGGAGCAACGATTGCTTTTGATTCGGCCATGGCATGATGTTCATCCAGCCTATCCGGGATTGATGCCTGGAAAAGGAGCCTGTTTGAATGTGGATCGATGAGAGGCCCAGCCACCTGTTTACAAATGATGACATAAAAGTCAAATACAGCTGTTCGTGCGTCCGACGCGTTGAGAGGAGACGTGGAGAGAGCGTGCTTGAAAAATGGCTGAAATTAATAGTTGCTGTTTGCAAGATGCTGAATATGCTAAATACAGGGTGTAAAGGAGCCATCACTATTGTAGAGGCTGGTCAACTGAAAATGAGGGCGGATTACTCTGTACTCGCGGATGGAAGCCTCCGTGTTGAAGCGAAGAGATCAGCCTCGATCAGATAAGATTAGCTGGCCCTGTGGATACTTGGCCCCAGGCAAACACGGCCGGCGATTGGCTGAGAGCCACTAAATGTTGTTGATGGAGAATTCGCGGCCAAAGTCGCGTGATCTCGTGATTTAGCGTCTTTTCCCTAGCGCGATTCTTCAAGTATTTCAAGCTCTTCCTCGTCTCTCCCACTTTGCATTCTTCCCATGTTGTGCATTCCTTCCACCATAATAACGCGTCCTTTAAAGCTGGTTTTTGTCGCTCTCTAGATTCTTACTTGTCTTCACGATAAACAATGGCCACTCAGTCTACTCCTTCCAAACAGGTATGTGCTCAGTCGCCTCCAATTGCATTCTCCCTGAATGTCGCGTTGAGAGCTGTGCTGACGCGATCGGATGCAATAACAGACTGCATCTTCGCTCGAGCAGCTTAAAATGAGTGATTCTCCTGTTAAGCCGATTAACTTTGGCCTGGCAAATAAGGAGAATGCCCCGGTGACAGCTCCCACTGACGCTGGTGTCAAGAAGCTCGACGTCGAGACCGTCAAGCCCAGTGCCCCAGAGGCACCAAAGAAAGCCCTCACTCCAAAAGAGCTCGAGGCAGAGGAGCCTCTATTGCAAGAGAATCCCCATCGATTTGTTCTCTTCCCATTGAAATATCACGAGGTAAGCAGGAACCAACGCGTCACGCGTAAAGTGGTTTGGTGTAGATACAGACTAACGCGTCTCGTGTCTTTTTGGGCAGATCTGGCAAATGTACAAGAAAGCAGAGGCATCCTTCTGGACTGCCGAAGAGATCGACCTGTCGAAGGATCTTCACGACTGGAACCACCGACTGAATGACGATGAACGCTACTTCATCTCTCGCGTCTTGGCCTTCTTCGCTGCTTCCGATGGTATTGTCAATGAGAACCTTGTCGAACGCTTCAGTGGTGAAGTCCAAATCCCGGAAGCCCGATGCTTCTATGGCTTCCAGATCATGATGGAAAACATTCACTCCGAGACTTACTCCCTCCTTATTGATACATATATCAAGGAGCCTAAGCAGCGGACGTATCTTTTCGATGCCATTGATACTAGTATGAACTTGCCCTTTCTGATCGTGTTTTTATCTGACTTAACTCGCTAACGCGTTCACCAGTTCCTTGCATCCGTAAGAAGGCTGATTGGGCCATTCGATGGATCCAAGACCAGGAATCAACTTTTGCCCAGCGCCTTGTTGCCTTTGCAGCCGTTGAGGGTATCTTTTTCAGTGGCTCTTTTGCCTCTATCTTCTGGCTGAAGAAGCGTGGCCTTATGCCTGGCCTCACCTTCTCCAATGAACTGATTTCCCGCGACGAGGGCCTCCACACTGACTTTGCCTGTCTTCTCTTCTCTCACCTTCGTCACCGCCCGAGCCCCCAGGCCGTCGAGGCTGTTATCACAGAAGCTGTCGAGATCGAAAAAGAATTCTTGACCGATGCCCTTCCTTGCGCCCTTCTCGGCATGAACTCCAAACTCATGTGCCAATACATCGAGTTTGTCGCCGACAGGTTGCTTGTCGCTCTTGGTAATAAGAAGTACTATAATGCGACGAACCCATTCGACTTCATGGACAACATTTCGCTGTCCGGTAAGACAAACTTCTTTGAGAAGCGCGTCGGCGACTACCAGAAGGCTGGTGTTATGGCCAGCACGCAAAAGAAGGATGACGCCGAGGAGGCTATTGAGAATGGCGGGGCCTTTAGATTTGATGAAGACTTCTAAACTGCCGTGCCGCCCCCAATTTCTAAATCTCTTCTCTTATTTTGTGATGCTGACATGTTTCTTGTATGAGTGACTCGCATGTGATACTGGCGTTTCAGGTTTGGACCATGGGAAAGTTTACATGATGGATTCACTGTGATATTGTGTTGCTGGGCGATACCTTAGTTTTTTGCTTCTTAATAGTTCATACCGGTAAAAACTAGGAAATGATAATGTTTGATACGGACCTTCTTAAGCCCACACACCCTTGAACTCACTTTACCTCCATTGCACTGACCCTACTTTAAATGGTGGTATCATGAGGTCTACAAGACATTCGGTGCGGAACAGCTTCCCTTTTCCTTACAGTCATTCTCCTTTTGACCCGCTGCATTGGTGGCGACTTAGTCCATTTGTCTCGGAGGATGTGCCATACTGCTGGGAACGGGAGTCAAGCATCATGCCCCGAGTAACGGTCTTGGCAAACCGCAGGCGCGCGCCTCTCTCATTGGTCGATACTCCGCGGGAGACACAAGCGCTCCACGCCGGAAAGTTTAAAATCACGTTGGGCCACAACCCCACTTTTCTCGAACCTCATGCGTTCGTCTGAACTTAGTTCTATTTACAACCTCTGCTCCCCAACACCTTCTGTTGATCTCGTGCAATTCCAGACGGTCGCAGCTATCGTTGCTATTTATACCCGAGCCTGAACTTGTGGTCAAAGCTAACTCGGCTTTTTATCCAAATCGGCGACAAGCGCTACGGTCAGGCCCTTACCCATTACAGTCTCCACCATGGGCTGCATCAAGTCCTTCTTTTCACTTTTTTCTACACCGAAAACCAAGAAACGTGATCAACGCCCTCCTGCGCATTCAGCCGACACGGATGTGCCAGCGGAGAAAGTGGCTACTTTGACGTCAAGCACCGTAGCGGAGGCCGGCGCGGATGACGACCCTCTCAAGGTCATTCAATACGTTGTGCGCCCACGCGACGGAATGGACAGGGAATTGACTTCTCGCACCTACGAACAGCTAGTTGAGATTGCAGGGGTCTCATGCGTTTCAACGTGTGATACACGGACCCTTGGGGTTAGCTTCTGGCGGGTTCACCTTAGCAAGGATCAGCGTGCTCAGGTACTCGAGCTTCCGGGAGTAGGTGCTTAAATAATGCTGAGCTTCGTTTCATGACAAGCTAATTTGAGCAGGTCAGTTCCTGCTATCCATCGGGGGGAACAGGGGACCCATTTTGTTAGTTGATGCAGGCGCAAGCCATGATGGGTTAGACCCCATCGTTAACCGGCTTGCAAAACGGGTGGCTACGGACATTTTGCCTAAGTTGAATTGCTTCTTTACCGAGTCTATGGCACGCTTGGTCGATGGGCTCCAGGAACAGGCTTGGACGGTAATAAAACAATGCCTAGCCAGATTTTGTCTGCACGAGGCTGGTCAACGATGGCACACTCCAGGATTATCCAGTACATGGATAGTGCCTCAAGTACCTGATCCGTCTCAAAGCAATATAAACAAATACATGCAGGCATTTCAACGACGCTGTAAAAGGCTCCTTGAACCAACCGCTGTCAATACCATAAAAATGCCGCCCAGGAATACCCTAGATTCTACCCTTCCTCGATTTCGATGTGGCTCCGTGGTAGCGATGCTCGGAAGGCCGGTGTTAAGGTCCAGATTTACAGCATATTAATTGTCAGCTAATACAAAGGGAGACGTCAAGCATTTTGCCACGACTAACACCCAGCTACGCCTCCCTCATAGCCAACCCGACGTCGGCATCTTGACTATACTCTTCTGGAGCTGTTCCATCGCCTGGCACCGTATATCCAACCACACACGTCACAATCTTTGTTCTCTGGAGCGGTTGTTCCGGCCTTCGCCCCCATGTCGGAAATTCACCAAGTTGTGAAGAGACGCAAACTTAACGGTATGTTAAATAGCATCACGCAAGCGGTTCTATATAAGGTCCGCGATGCCCGGGGGTGCTGTATTCCTCTGCCCTTTATGTCAGTCACTTCTATTGATGCCTTGCACATTGGATATATTTGGCTGTCAGAATTTTGTGAGGCTCAGTCTCGCATTCTCCTGAGTGACTATGTGGCTCCTCCCACAGTATGGGACGGCTGTTCTTTGGATAGCCCTACTACTTAGGGTATGCATGGCCAAGGCTCAACGATGCCCGCAGGGCTTGTATTGGTGTCAAGACCGTTGCGGAACGGATGTCGACACATGTTGCCAGACACCTGATGGCCAGCACAACCTTTGCGGCCGAGGTTTGTCATCGAGAACGCCCCTGGAGAGTCACTACAAGCTAACATTCGCGTAGATACAATATGTTGCGGGTTCGGATGCTGTCCTAATAAATCCTATAAATGCAATGCCGACTTTAGCTGCACCGGACCTGATGGCAAGGTCATCCCACCAGTACCAAACCCGCGTTTACAGAGCTCAATCAAGACTCCTATGCCCCTCCCATCACAACCAACAACTGTGCCCTCCGGATCAAAAGATCAATCCACCGTACAAACGGGTGGCATAATCCCGACCGTTATACCTTCATCGTCAGGGCTAATGGGAACGAACTCCCAACACGTCGTGATAGTGCCGGTAACCCATGGAACTCGTACTTTAAACTTCCCACGTATAACTCAGGAAACGACTCTGACCACCGAGGGTCGGACGATAACCCTTGCGCCCGGTGGACCCCAGACCATTACTCTCGGGGCCCTGATACCAGAGACTACAGGCATTCTTTCAACAACACCAGTTGTGGTCACTATCGGAACCCGAAGCCTCACGCTGCCTCCAATCAGTCAAAAGACCACAGTGACAATAGAAGGTCATACGGTAACTCTTGTGCCTGGTGAATCGTCAATTTCAATTGCCACCCAACCGACCCAGCAAGCACTACCAACTGAACCAGCTACAACCCGACACAATTCCCTACCAGCAATTCAGACAGCAACAGTTGCGACTGGAACATCGGCTCTAACAGAAGTCCCTACATCATCCCAGTATGAGCCAGTTACTAGGGCAGTCCATGGGACAGACCATTTGCCATCGGAAAGTGAGATAACCACAGTTGCAACTGACAAATCGGTCTCGACAGTCAAAACCCCTTCCCAGGATCCGCCAGCAACTGGAGCAGCTACCGAGATGGGAAGTTCTTCGTCAATAACTCAGAGAGGAACGGTTATAACTGAGAAAACAGTCTCCACAGAAGCCAAAGTATCGCCCCAAACGTTGCCAGCAACTGTATCCTTGACGAACCATCCTGTATCAGAAAGTCAAACAAAACCGATCGCAACTGGAAACTCAGCCTCAGCTGGATTTCGAACACCATCATCATTGGAAACTGGAACAGCCTCTGGAACAGACAAGCTGCCTCCAATGAATCAAGAAACGGCGACGATGACAGAAGGTCAGATACCTACGCTAACTTCGCGGAAGTCGACTGTTGCCGACGTCAACCGATCTCAGGACATCTCAGCGAGTGGAATAACTACCGACACTAGTGATGGTCTGTTACCCACACTTACTCAGTGGCCGCCCGACGCCGCCATCACCCCCGTGGAAACTGAGGTTGAAAGGCCACAGCGGTCGAAGGACGATGACAGTGCCGTAATACCATGCAAGTTATGGTTTTTCTCTGTAAGTCCGATTGATTCTCTTTGTCAACTTTGGTAAAATCTAACTTTCACCAGACCTGCCTCCGATTTGATGGTCTCAACATTTTGGCCTGGAAGGTTATTCTTCCTCCTGGCGTATATCCTCCGTAAGTGACCTATACCGGTGTTTTGCGCAAAGGCTTCTAATTCCGCCTTTATAACAGTGGCCCTCCTCCAGCGCAGAATGTCAGATTCCCGCCTTCCCTCAAATTCAACGGCGAGATTCCGCCGTGGCCCAAATTCACGTATGTTCTGACAACGGTGTAAGGCTAACACTGATTCGTGCACTAACATAACTCTCAACCCAGTGTTGGACCGGACCATGTTCCCACATTTCCTCCAGAACCAGAGCCCACGAAATGTGAGACCAAGACAGCATCACTATGCTCTACGACTACATCTTATGTCGTTTCAACGGTTGCAGGTACATTGCATACGGTGTCCTCCCATGTGCTCCCACCAAAATGCTCTGAGGTGCGCGGCTGTTTTGTGGCGGATTCGACCCGAAGGAAAACTGTAACGAGGACAGAGGAGTGTCCGACTGAAACTGTGACCGACGTAGTTGTCGCTTGCAGTGGAAGCGGGACGGCAGCTTGCTCTACGAAGACGAAGGTCCCTAAGACAGGTTGTTCTATCACGCCAACCACGACGACTGTAACTTGTACCCCGGCCTCTACTGCCATCGGTCGGCGAGGCGTGGGTGAAGATATTTGCCCTGTCGCAAAGGGGTATATAGTACGGCCGCGTTACGGCACCCGTCCCGACATGGTGAAAGCCATTTACACTACCATGCTGGAGCTGCTAGGAGACAAGACGAAGATCAAAGTTGCTGATACCAAGTTATTGGGGGTACACTTCTGGCGAGTTTCCTTAGATTCAGATCAGCTCAAGAAAGTCAAGAAAATACCAGATGTGAGTTGGGCTAGAAAGGACTGCGGTGCAGACGCTCTGGAACTCTGATATTAACTAACCTATGCGCTGATAGGTCACGGCTGTATACCCAGAGTGTGCGTCCGGATGTGCTGACCCATTAGATATAGAGCGAAATTGGAGGTTTCAAGAAACGTATGTGAAAGGACAGGTTGACTCCACCTGGCAAATGGCGTACATCTCTAACCACCCCCAAACAAAGCCAAAATACAAGAAGTTCTATTGTTTCGACAATGAGGCTGGGCGGGATATCCCCGTTTATATTGTGGATACAGGGGCCCAGATGAACCACCAGGTGAGTACTTCGTTTGCATGAATTCATGGCAATGAGCTAACAACGCGAGCCAGGAGTTCACAGATGGTGATTATGTTGCTAGTAAAACAGAATTCATCTTTGTGGGCGAAGATTATGATGGCCAGCATCACAAAGACGATGCGGGTGTGCCGCTCGATGGAGTTTGTACGCCAGGCTATTGTAACCCGCACGGCACCACCATGTTGGGCGCGGTTGCTGGCATAGACCTCGGGATCGCCAAAAAGGTCAAGCCTTTTATGGTACGCGTACCGCGACGACGGCCACAAGGGGGAGGGTTCGATGCAGACGACTTCTCCCAAGGTGTAGCCAAGGTTCATGATGCATTCGTTGATGAGAGCAAAACAACACGGGCTATACTCTCTCTGTCTTGGAGTTTCAATTTCGAACGGTTCAAGAGAGGAAGACAAGAAACAACTAAGGAGCATTTCGAGGACTGGAAGAAAGACCTGTATATGCTGCTCACATCTCTAATTCGAAAAGGTGTCCTTGTTGTCACTGGCTCGGGGAACTCCAATGGCGTAAGTTGACGCTGCATGTATTATGAACCCACCTGTTAACGCCTAGCTATAGGTCGATGGATGGCCCGCTCTCTTTGCTGCTGCACCCGATACAGTACCGGAAAATTTGCGTGCCAATTGGCTTCACATCCCAGAGCTCTTGGTTGTGGGAGCTGTGAATCCTGATCCTAATTCACAAGATTGGGGAAGATGGTGGAAATCTGGAATAGCCCCCGAAATGGGCATTCCCCACATTTATGCGCCCGGACATGGTGTCCTAGGTGCGGATGGGAATATTGGAACATGGCGCAATGGTTTAGCGTCGTACAAAACTACAGAAGGTACATCGATTGGTAGGTGGAATTGAGATACTGAAGCGTTTATTGGAATTGGCTGACCATATCCCGTGCAGCTACCGCCTACACGGCTGGGCTTGCAGCATATTTTCTGAGACTTCACCAGGTTGGCCGACTTGGCCCCGATGCTAAAGGAATGGACCCTGATATGAGCCCAGCTGGGTTACGGAGATATATAATAAATAACGGCTGGTCTCGAATCGCTGATAAAAATCATGGGGAAATTGTGGGAATATGGAACGGTGCACTCCTTCCACAGAGCCCGGAAGAAGATCGCTATTGTCGCTACAAGCCGAATGATGCTCCCGGGTTTCGGCGGCGCAATTCGGAAGATGTGTGCATCCCTCTCGATGACCCAAGCGGAAGGCCAAGTGGCCATTCTACTATGCGTTCCACCACTCGTTCCAGTGCATCCGCAACCCGTTCCCAGACCACGCTCACAACGGCCACGACGGGCTCCGAACCAAGTTCGACGGAGAAGCCCAAAGACCCGCTTGAACTCGGCGCACGACACTGCAACGATGCGAGCATTTTCAAAGGCCGGGACGTCAATGGAAAATACGTATTAGAAGGCGCCTCGTTGATCTGCAATAACCCAGCTAATGCATTCTTCCACCCCGGCAAGGGACCGGCCAAGCTTAATTACGTCAGGAATGGCGTGATCTACTTTCTAAGAATCAGCTGGAAAGACGGTTGCGAGACGTCTGTTGACCGGGTGAAAGTGGGCTTTCCACTATATGACACAGATAGGGGCACACCCGGTCGCGACGTGATTTGCGAGCAATTGCTGACTGAAAACTGGCGGGAATGTAAGTGTCCTGAACTATACTTGGTATCTTGGGGAGGGGCGGTCAGCTAATTGTGTCTTGCAGGTAGGGGTAACGCTGGCCGAGGTGGGCATATTGATGCAGGATGCTTGAGATTTGAGTTTAGGCCGAAGGCATGGGGAGGAGATCCGTGAATGGAGGGGTGACTCTCTTCGGAGGCCGGATAGCTAGAGTCTAGGGAAGTAATGACTCCCGTTTGCAAGCAACAAGAGTTGGGATGATGATTTCGTATGATGTTGTCGGGTTTGGCTGGTACAAGCCCTGGACATCGATGGAAATGGGGGGATAGAATGAATGGTGCTCGGATTGCCAGATATTATAATAATCATCTAGAGAATTGCTTGGGCGGGTTCCATTTCATTGGCTTTTGTATTTGCTATGTAGCTTCGACTGCCATGCAAATACGAACATCAGTCTATGCGCCCGGTGTACTGCAGTGCCAGGCTCACATTCCCAATCAACAAAGGACCATGGTGCACAGTCGGTGCTAGTCTTGGCCAACATCTTCTCTGCAACCTCCAGAATTAAAAGCCTCTCATCGCAGCCTCTGTGAAAGCCGGCAATCATCTCTTCCCCTTCCCACTCTTCTTCTTCTTCCCTCCGCCGCCTCCACTCCCCTTGGCCGCTGTATTGGCGCTGGGAGCATCACCACCGGCACCCGCGCCGCCGCTGCCGGTCACGACAGTAACGTCGAGCATATCGACATCACCGGTCGATACGCTGGTGACGGTGTGCGTCTGGCCCTGGCCCTGGCCCTGGGCCGGTGGTGGTTGTGGTTGAGCAGGGGCGGAGTCGGTTATGGGCGCACCGGAGGCGAGGCGGCCGAGTCCGGCGATGAGGCGGGATATTTCGACGGCTTTGGTGGTGCGGTATTTGAGGCAGATGCCGCTGTGGGGGTTGTAGGTTTTGAGGGTGAGGGTGGCTGGTGTTGCGGTGGTTGTGGAGGCAGGTTGTGCGGAGGAGGGAGATGGTGTGGATTTTGACTTGCGGGGGGGTCTGGGGTAGGAGTATTTGGTTGTTATTCGGGTCTGGAGGGGAGTTAGTGTTTGGAAGACTGTTTTGGTGGGAGAGAGAGGGGATATACGGTATGAGGGTATGCTTCGAGGAGGAGGGAGGATTGCTTGAGGAAGTCTTGGGAGGTTGATAGGTAGGGCATGGTGGATGTCGGCGTGGGTGCGACGGCACCGGTATTCGCGTTTGCGAATGGATGCTTATGCGAGTAGACAAGTTGGCAAATCGAGGTGGGAGGGTTATTTGTCGAGAGAAAGCGAGCTGTCCAGTAGTCAGGGCTGGTGAACGTGTTGTCGTCGTGTGTGTGCGGTTGAAGATGATCGCGGATTTGTGTTGAGCGCGGAACAACCAGCAAAGCTCGCTCCAAGTCACACTCAAGGATCTGATGGCCGTCGCGTCACTCTCTCGTCCTGAACAGCACTGGAATCGACTGTCGTGCCAGCCTGCCAGAGTCTGGATTAGCCGAGCCGTGGTGCACGATCCCCTAGTTTGGGTTTCGTCATAGGGAAGCCCCTCGCGTGCGGTCTCGACGATACAACATACATGAGAGAGCTGGGTTTACATCGCGATACTGTTTACTATTTGTCTACAATCTCTACTTCAGCCATGAACGGGTTTGAATTGCCCGACATCACCACGCTTCCGTCCCTCCCGCCCTCGGACTGCAACCGGATCCTCGATCTCCTGTTCGAGCGGTCCCAGCACCTCCACTCCCTTGCAGAGTCGCTGCTCCTGCAGCAGACATGCCCGTCGTACCAGGCCCTGATCGACACGGTCAGGGCCCGGCTCATCTCCCTCGCCTCCTCCGACGCCCCGGAAGACCGGACGGTGCTGCTGGACATTCTGGGCTCCCACCCGCGACTGGGCGAGAAAGCGCCGCCGCAGTCGGGAGCCCCGGAAAGCAAATCCCCGCGGGAACAGGACGAGCGGCCGCTGAGCGAGATGAGTAGGGCGGAACAGGCGAATCTGCACCAGGCAGGTCAGCGGGAGAGCGCCCAGAGGCTGAGCGCGTTGAATCGCGAGTATGAGGACAAGTTTCCCGGGTTGAGATATGTGTATGCATTTTTCTTTTTTTTTTCTTCTTCTTTTTACCGTTGCAGTTCGTATGATATGCGTGAGTCTGTTCTCATGGTTGTTGGCGATTTTCGTGTGATCTAGAACGTTTGTAAATGGTCGCGGTAGAGATGAGATCCTCAAGGACATGCGCTGCCGGATCGAGCGGGGAGACTTTGAGCTGGAGATCCTGGAGACAATACAGGTGAGTCGTGGGCTTGATTTCCTTGCTCGCGTGAGTTGGATGTCAACCACTGTTTCTGTGCTTGTAGGCCATGTGCGACATTGCAACGGATCGAGTGCGCAAGCTGGGGTCTTGAAGAACGAGCGAGTCGGTAGCTAGTTAACTAACAGTGTTGGTGATGCGACGAAACTCGGGAGGCTGGACGCGAAGGCGTGTAGATGCTAGAAGTCAAGAAGAAGGAAGATAAACGTCATGGCGATCAACTAGTTAGTTAGAATAGCCTTGGAACTGCTTGCTTGCTTGCTTGCTTGCTGTCTCGCTTCAACTCTCGTTCAACTCTGGAACCTTTCAGAGCCAATTCTGTCCCGCTGCAACCCGTGGCAACAGGCCAGAACAGCGACATGCCCGTGCCGTCGCCATCATCATCATCACCACCACCATTCCGCTGCAACGCGACCATGCTGTCCTGATTGATCACCGCTGTCCCTCCTACTCTCCGTCCCCGTGAATGCAAAAGTGGTCACGCCCCAGATCCTCGACCGATTAATTGTACATACATACATACATACGACACGCCGCGCCATTTCTCTTCTACACACGTGCGGCCGGTTCGGGTCACGATGTCGTTAACGGCGTGATAAATGGAAACTCCAGCCAGCTCTCCTTTTGACCTCCCGGAGCCACAGTAACCGCCTCCACAGACGATGGCCGCCGAAACATCCTCCAGACCTGCCAATGGTGTCACTGCGCCTCCGCCTCCGCCGCCGCCCAGCGGACCGAGACTTCAAGCTGTGTCTCAGCCCAGTGCAAATGGGATCAATGCTGTTCCTGCTACGATCTATGTGAACGGAGGTGACGGTGGGTTTACCTGCATTACTTGCTTGCTTCGTGCGATTCTCCAAACGTGCTGTTTCTGCTGTTTCCTGGCTTCTTCAAAAAGTTTCGAAACAGCCAATTTCAGCAAACAAAAAAGAAAAGAGAAAAAAAGGTTCACCGTCGCTAACGAGAAAGCGTGTTTTCTAGGTTCAGCAAATGGCAGTCTGGCACATGGCAGCCAGCAGCAGCCGCCGGTGCGCCAGGCCTCGTCTGACGGCCCGTCGAATGACCTCGCGATTCCACCCACACCCGTCCTGACGAGGAACTCGACGACCAAATCAGCCTCAAAGGGCCCCGCCGCACTGCTCCAGCAGCGACAGCAGCATTCGTCCTCTTCTACTTCTATCCCGGCCTCGCAGCCTCCCACTCCCATCGACCCTCTGTCAAAGGTACGTGGGCTATCGCGGAGGACGTTACTGGGAATTGGTTTTTTTCCTAGGGCTCTGGATGCTCCTGGTGTACTGCCGTTCCCCGTTTCCTTTTACGGTGGGCTAACATAACATATGCTGCTCTCTCCAGCAAATCCTCCAGCGAACCAGTACCGAAAAGACCATCTCTTCCAAGCTACGGACACAAACGTCCGCCGATGCCGAGCCCGGTATCCCGGACCCTGCGCGCACTCTTACACACGAAGACACTTCGTCATTGAACAGAACCGATAGTAATTTGATCCAAAAGCCGTCCAGGGAGAAGAAGTGAGTCTCTAGTTCTCCGGTTCTGGGAGGACTCTTCACAAGCCGCCATCTTTTTGGCGGTCTACTAACCTGTTAGACAGAAAAGGCGTTTCGTTCCTTAGTCGAATCATTGGCAACAAGAAAAAGGGCGACCACTCCGATACGAACGACGATGTTTCGGAACTGGGCGAAAGTCGCGCCGCTGGAATGGACGCGGAGATATTTGCCCAACCCATTGGCTACATCCCTCGGTTTCCGCCCCCACCAAAGTATATCAGAGTCCGCGCACAGCATAAGAAGACAAAAGATTTCAACAGATTGTTTGTTGCTCAGGAACTAAGGGGCACAGCCGAGCAACAAGGCTCTGCAGCCGAAAAACATGCGACAATCAATGTCTTTGAGTCGGATGCAGCGGCGCAAGAAGGCAGAGCGATCTGGGCAACGGAGTTCTCCAAAGATGGGAGATATTTTGCTGCTGCAGGCCAGGATAGGAAGATTCGGGTGTGGGCTGTGATAGCGACGCCGGAAGACCGGCAAGCGCATGAAATCGAGGAGGAAGCCCGCAACGATCAACCGCTGATGCGCCTGAGTGCACCAGTTTTCAAGACGCAGCCGGTGCGGGAGTACGAAGGCCATACCGGAAGTATAGTCGATCTCAGCTGGAGCAAGAATAACTTTCTGCTCAGCACGTCTCTCGACAAGACCGTGCGGCTGTGGCATGTGACCAGGAACGAATGTCTCTGCTGCTTCAAGCACAGCGACGTGGTGACGTCGATCGAATTCCACCCCAGGGACGATCGCTTCTTTCTCGCGGGCTCTCTGGACTCCAAGCTGCGGCTGTGGAGCATTCCGGATAAGAGCGTGGCGTTTATGGCGGTCGCGCCCGATCTGATCACGGCGGTGGCGTTTACTCCCGACGGGAAACACGCGATCGCGGGCTGCCTGAACGGCCAGTGTGTCATCTTCGAGACGGACGGCTTGAAGATGGTGTCGCAGATCCACGTGCGATCGGCGAGAGGGCGGAATGCCAAAGGCAGTAAGATCACGGGGATCGACACAATCTTCCATCCCCCCGACAAGGACTCGGGCATTGTGAAGATTCTCATCACCAGCAACGACTCGCGGATACGTTTGTATAACTTTAGGGACCGGACGCTGGAGGCCAAGTTCCGCGGTAATGAGAACTCGGCTAGTCAGATCCGCGCGTCGTTCAGCAGTGATGGACGGTATATAATCTGTGGGAGTGAAGATCGCCGTGTTTATATCTGGCCTGTCGTGTGCAATGAACGGTTTCCCGAGAAGCGGCCTGTGGAGAGCTTCGAGACGCATTCGTCGATGGTAACAACTGCCATGATGGCCCCGGTGAAGACGAAGCAGATCCTCGGCTCCACTGGAGACCTTTTGTACGACCTGTGCAATCCGCCTCCGATACGACTGGTCAGTCAGACGGCATCGGTGGCGTCAAGATCAGTGACTGAAAACGCAGGCAACGATCTTGCTCCTGCCACGCCGACTGGCGCAAGCTCGTCTAACCAGCAGAGACCAGGCGAGTCGCCGGCATACCTGGCTCGATCGGCCCACCCCGGCGGGAACATCATCGTGGCAGCGGACTACAACGGGGTGATCAAGGTGTTTCGACAGGACTGTGGATATCACCGGCGACACCACGAAGCGTGGGACGCGAGTTCGTCGTTTTCGAAAAGACTGCTCGGGCGAAACAATTCGGTGTCGACGCGTCGGAGCGTGCTGTCGATAGGCAAGGACTCGCTGAAGACGCCGTCGGAGCGGATCCTGTCGTGGCGGAATTCCGTCATCGGCGCGCGCGACAACGGCAGTTTTGATAACATCCGCACGCAGGGGAGCAGGACGCGGAGCGTCTCTCCCGACCGGCCGCTGCGCAAAGCCAGCAGCGCTCCAAAGGCCGACACGTCCCTGGGCGTGGAGAAGCCGCTGAGACAGCGTGTGATCTCGAAGCCTACAGGGCTGACCAAGATTGCGTTGAATCATCCGTTTTCGGGGGCGGTTGCGTCAGACGCGGCGCTGGCCAGCAAACGCGACGAGGTGGTGTCCCCGGAGCGGCGGGAAGAGGAGGATGAGGGGCGTTCTGGGGGGCTTGCACCGGCGGATCCGCTGTTTATGGAGGGCGACCAGAGCTACATGTTCTGGAATAAGCTGCAGTTTGCGTCGCAGGCGGCGGGCCGGCGGCGGTCGATCGGCAGAGAGGAAGGGGAGGGGGAGCAGGGGCAGCAGAGCCTGACGAGCGAGCAGAGTTCTAGTAATGAGAGGGGTTTGGCGAAGGCGGAGGACGAGGAGGCAGGGGAGATGAGTGAGGAGGAAGAGCTGAGTTGTGGGCAGTGCCGGGCGACGAATTTCCGGGCGACGAGGACGAGGAATGGAGAGCAGCGGCTGAAGTGCGTGCAGTGCGGAGCGTTTGCGACTGCGTGAGATGGGTTCTCAGTGCATATTTTGAAGGGACAGCGATTTATACTGGAATGGGGTTTGGGATGGGAGCATATCATTTTGTTTTGGATGACTTGATGATTGATGCTTGCTTTTTTTTTTTTTTCTCCGGCTTAGACTTTGGGCATTGGGTGCATGCATGTATAGGGTACGAGGACTGTTGCATCGGGGAAGGGAATGTATCATTGCTTTTGGAGGGTAAAAAGGAACCGTATGCAAGGACGGGAGTGTATATGCCGTTGTATGTATGTATATAGTAAAGTAGTAGTAGTGGCTAGTGGCTAATGTATGTATGTATCTACAAGGCAGCTCCAGTCGATGACGGGCAACGCGATGCTGCGCCAATCAGTGCGTCACCGTAATCGACGGCGTGCAGACGGGCGGGCGTGGTGATTGGATGCAGCGGCGAGCTGCTGCTGCTGCTATGGTCAAGGATTCAAGGATTCAAGGGTGGTGCGGATGGCTTGGATGGCGATGGTGGTGGTGATAGTGGTGGTGGTGAGGATGGTTGGCTGGGGAATGGGAGTTGCATCGCAGGTTTGATGGCTGATTGCCAGAGAAGAAGAGAAGAGAAGAGAAGAACAGTAGCAGAAGTGGTCTGGATGGCTGTTGAGCTTCACCATCGCCATCATCGTGCTCGTTAGCGAGTGTTAACTGGTAGTCAGTTGGTGGTTGAAGTCGGTGCAGATCAGCCATTCCAGTCAATCCATCAACTGCTACTCTGAGCTAACTCTCTCTCTCTCTCTCTCTCTCTGCCTCCATCTCCCGTCTGGCTGTCTGTGTGTGCATCTCGTCTTCTTCTTGTTCTTCTTGTTCTTCTTCTTCTTCTTCTCTTCTCATTCTCATTCCTGTTGCTGTGCTCTCACTCTCGTTTGCTTGGCCGGTAAGCTTGCTGCTTGTTCGCATCACACGACTTGCTCATCATCACCAACCCACCTCTTGCTCCCCGCCACTCGCTGCCCACTTCCTCGTGCCTTGTCTCGCTCGCTCGCTCTCTCTGTCTGTCTGTCTGTCTGTCTGTCTGTCTCTGTGTGTGTCTCTCTCGTTCACTGTCTGGCTCGTCTCTCTCGCGCTGGTCGACTTTCTTGTTTTGATCTCTCCCACAGCCAATCGGTTGCTCTCCCACCACCCCAGCAGCAGGTCATCCGCTCCCATCAGAAGTTAGTACATACATACATGCTATCCAGCCTCCCTCACCTAGCCGACTTCTTCCTCTGCCTTGCTTCTTCCTCTTCTTCTCCAGTGTTCTCGATCTATCCGCTTCGCGTATTCACTTTCATTTGTCTCTCTCAATTCGCCAATAGGACCCAACACTGACCTCCTCCCCAGAGCTAGCGCCCTATCTATACCATCCGTGCCCGCCCACTCGCCAGCTATTAGTTCTACATCGGAACAACCCGATCACGCACAACAAGAGAATCGAATCGGTCCTCCAACAACGCCATCGCTGCATACGAAAGTCACCGAAGCCCTCTCTTCTAGGGGGTGTCAGCCACACACCCCCCCTTCCCGCTCCTGCGCGCCCGCGCCCTTGTCCAAACACGGAAATCTAAAGAAACGAGAGACAAGCCGACATGGGGAATGCATGCGTCTCCTGCTTAACAGGTATATTTGCCTCGATCGACAGATGGTGCCACATTTCTGATCTGCTGGCGCTCATCAAAGGTCGATCGAGGGATGGTTTGTACGAGCCCATCTTGGCCGACAACGAACGCGAGGCCGTCGCCGACTTGTTGCAGTATCTAGAGAATGTACGTGCACCCAGACGCTTGCCGTCTCGATGTTTTGCTTTGTGCGATTGGCTGACCGGGTTTATGCTTGCTGCAGCGGAACGAGACAGACTTCTTCTCTGGCGAACCGCTCCAGGCGCTTAGCACGCTGGTCTACTCGGATAATGTCGATTTACAACGGAGCGCGAGCTTGACGTTTGCTGAAATCACGGAACGAGGTTGGTTGTCTCGTGGCTTATCGCTATGGAGCTTGTTGCTGAAGGTGTTTCTTTCTTGCAGATGTGCGCGAAGTCGACCGAAACACCCTTGAGCCCATCCTTTTTCTTCTACAGAGCCCAGACATTGAGGTGCAAAGGGCCGCCAGTGCGGCCTTGGGAAATCTCGCTGTGAATAGTATGTTGGAAAGCACCCCTGCCAGGCCCAAACAACCCCAAACTAACATCCCCTTTCAGCGGAGAATAAAGTCTCAATAGTAGAGCTCGGCGGCTTAGCACCGCTCATACGACAGATGGTGTCGCCGAATGTGGAAGTACAGTGCAACGCCGTTGGATGCATCACTAACCTTGCGACCCATGAGGAAAACAAATCAAAGATAGCGAGATCAGGAGCTCTAGGACCGTTAACGAGGCTAGCCAAATCAAAGGACATGCGAGTTCAGCGCAACGCCACCGGTGCTCTGCTGAACATGACGCATTCAGGTACCTTCCCCTAGTCGCTTCCATCTTATATTGGGTCACCTTCTAACCTAATCCCCATGTAGACGAGAACCGACAACAGCTTGTGATCGCCGGTGCCATCCCAGTCTTGGTTCAACTCCTGTCTTCCCCTGATGTCGATGTCCAATACTATTGCACTACGGCTCTGAGTAACATTGCCGTGGACTCAGCTAACCGCAAGAGGCTCGCGCAGACTGAGCCTCGCTTGGTCCAGTCTCTCGTCCAGCTGATGGATTCGTCAACACCAAAAGTACAATGCCAGGCCGCGCTTGCGCTCCGAAATCTAGCTTCCGACGAAAAGTATCAACTAGAAATAGTCCGTGCCAGAGGCCTCCCGCCGCTATTACGATTACTACAGTCCTCATACCTGCCATTAATTCTCTCCGCCGTCGCCTGTATTCGAAACATCTCTATCCACCCTCACAACGAGTCGCCGATTATCGAAGCTGGGTTCCTGAAACCCCTTGTGGAACTGCTAGGCTCAACAGACAACGAAGAGATCCAGTGCCATGCCATATCGACACTTCGAAACCTAGCCGCCAGCTCCGACCGAAACAAGGAGCTCGTCCTGCAGGCCGGAGCGGTACAGAAGTGTAAGGAGCTAATCATGCAAGTCCCGTTGAGCGTAAAGTCGGAAATGACGGCCGCCATCGCCGTTTTGGCCCTGAGCGACGAGTTGAAGCCGCATCTACTTAAGCTTGGCGTTTTTGACGTTTTGATACCCCTAACGGCCTCGGATAGCATCGAAGTGCAAGGTAATAGCGCGGCTGCGTTGGGAAATCTTTCATCTAAGAGTGAGTGCTGTTCGTTCAATATTTACAATTGCAGATCCAATACTCACACGTCTTCATAGTCGGAGATTACTCGATATTCGTACGCGACTGGTCGGAACCAAGTGGTGGTATTCATGGATATCTGGATCGTTTCCTGGACAGCGGCGACCCGACTTTCCAGCACATCGCTGTCTGGACGCTTCTCCAATTACTTGAATCTGGCGATCACCGGCTGATCGGTCTCATTCAAAAGTCGGACAAGCTTGCCCGCCTGGTCAAAGAAATCTCCGAGAAGCCGGTCGAGTCCGAGGAGTCCGACGCCGAAGACGGTGAGGGAGAGCTGGTTGCGCTGGCTCAGAGATCGCTTGAACTGCTCGGCCAGTCGTCGAAGCAGAATCTTATTGATGGGTGATTGTCGTCTTGCATGGTGGTTTAACTTCTTCCATTCTCTTCACCCGTTTTTCCCTTTTTACCCTTTGCTCTTAATTATTCTTGTCTTTTACAGCATGCATATCCCTAGTCAGCTGTGTCAGCTTTGATACCAGTTGTTTTCGCTTTGGCTCTGCCTCTTGTCTGGCTATGGTTCTATATCCTTGCACGGAGTTTTAAGGCATCTCATTGTTGTGGCTGTTCGTTTGTATCCATGATAGTATGTACTTTCTATTGATTGTGATGCACAAAGGTTGCTCCAAATTTAGGCCTGGTATTTGAATGCCTAGGCTTAATCTGTATTTTCATTAATCATTGCTACCTATTGGGTTGTGTCTCTCTCTCTTTTAAGCTGTTGATGTGTGAAAGCAGGCTGTTCTGTTTATCTTTGTCAAGTTTATATATCAGGATTGCATAATGCATGTTGGAGACTGTTGAAGAATGGAGGTTGAGCTCTAGACTAATCCTACGAAACTGCTTGCACTCTGTAAAAGGTGTCTGTAAGTAAAGAAGAGACATGTTGTAGTGCGAGAGAAGCTTGATATCGCGTGTTGGCAGCATCGGAGAAATTGAGTTTGGCAGTGCAACGTCCACTCAACCTGCAGCTCGAAATCTCTCTAACAAGCAGCTCTCGAGCATCTCAGCATCTACCCTTCCCAGGATATCCGACAGCTGCCTGATTGTATCCTTTCTGTTCCTATCTAGTCTCTGCAGCTCGTGAATACACTTGCTGCCCGGCATGGCAGCCGACGCGCTCCCTTCCATCGCCGTCCCCGGCCAGCGACTGGCAGATTCTTCCTCCTACACCTCCGGGCCCGGCACCTACACACGCGACAACTCCATCTACGCCTCCATCCCCGGCCCCATCGTCCTACAAGACTCCGACCCAGCCTCAAAAGGCAAAATAGCCAAAATCCTCACCGTGGCGCGCTCCCCCACACCAACCGCCGCCAGCCGCCAACAACCCACCGGCCTCGCCCTGCTCGGCTCCACGAACAAACGCATCCCGATGAAATTCAACACCCTCCCCACCGTCGGCAGCATCGTCCTCGGCCGCGTCACCCGCGTCCAGAAGCGCCAGGCCACAATCTCCATCCTCCTCGTGCTCCCTGAGCGCGCGCCCCCCCCCTCGTCCTCCTCCTCCGAGCTCCCCGCCATCCTCGCCAGCGCCAGCATGTCCACCGCCGCCGACACGCTGAACGCCGACGAACTGCGTCCGCAGGCGGTGATCCGCAGGGAGGACGTGCGCGCCGTCGAGAAGGACCGGGTGGTCATGGAGGAGGCGTTTCGGGTCGGCGACGTGGTGCGCGCGGTGGTCGTGAGCGTCGGCGACCAGGTGGTGTATTATGCGAGCACGGCGGGGAACGAGCTCGGGGTGGTGATGGCGCGGAGTAGCGCGGATGCGGACCCCGTCGGCGGCG